>CANNZV010001064.1:303035-328496 GCA_947561585.1 Caprella mutica
TCTAATGACCCCTACCACCCTCTAAAGGTTCCTTCTAATGACCCTTACCACCCTCTGAAGGTACCCTCTAATGACCTCTCCCACCCCTCTCTTCATTTGGTGACTATAAGGTAGACTGACAATCTGTTGCCAGACAATGACTTTAGCCCTAGAATCTATAGTCCCTCATCACTATCTAACGACTTCAGGAGACAAAGTTGATGTATCTCATCTGTTTGGCCACTTGATGGGCATCACTTTGATGGAATATAGTTGATGGAGAGAGGAAATTGGTCTGCGCTACATCACTATAGTCATCATCATCATCATTGGCCTATATAAGGAATCACGTTTCAGTTGAGTGACGTTTGTATCAGGTATGAATCGGTGTTTATTTTTGTTATTAGGTTCAAAATTGAATAAATAATATTTCAATTGAGGTTATAAATATTCTTCTACAGAATATTAAATTCGTTGTTAAATTTCTATTTATTTTTGAATAAAGATGATATGGAAATTTATAGAATCATACAGTTTTTGTAATACCTTTTTTATATCTTCAATTCAGAATCAGAACAGACTGCTAGTACCAAGCTGGAGTTCATTTGAAGGGAATTCCTACTTACATTTTGCCAAAAAGCTATTCTCTACGCTACATTAACTGGCTTACATAAACGACCATCGCAGGTAGTATTAAAGAGATATTAGATGGAACATTCTGGTAGCCCCCTTATAGGTAACCGAAAATAGAAAACTCAGCCAATGTAGTTAAACAGAGTCTACAATTAATCAAGTAGGAATTTCCAGCGAGCGCTCTACCTTTTCGAAATGACGTTATTGAGACTCCGAATTGGTCGCCATTGGGTCTATTTGTCAAACTGATTAGCAACAAAGATTCAAACATGGAATTGAAACTGAGCTCTTATGTCCCTTCCTGTGGATGCCTGACGTATAACGAGAGGCAAGATATCGTACTTTCAATGTTTGAACTGCATGTATTCAGCACTATATTGGCTTAAAAATTGAACCTGTACTTCAAAATTATTATACAATTTTACTATTTCTAAAACTATCTTATCAATTATTTCGTCGAAAAAAATCTTATGAACATATTTTTCAATTTTTTTTTTTTTCAACAATTTGTGAATTTTCAATTTTTTTATTCATCAAAATTTGTTTTCCGGAAAAAAATATTTCCGATTACCCCAAAAATTACCGAATACTATTTCTCTCCATCTCAAATACTCTCAATTGATTACTTTCGATCGTAGAATTCGGAATATAGAAATATCACGTAAGGAGTCCCTGAAAGTATATGATAAATATCGTAGATGAATAGGCTTCTCATCATCGGTGAGTAGAATTAAACTTGGGGCTGGCCGATAGAACTTTATTCGAAAACCGATGCTACTTTTATAACTACAAGATGGAGTATTTACAGATTTTAAGAATTTATCAATATAGGGTACATTCCGATTTATCGGACGGTTTCACATTTTCGATCATACTGTAGAACAACGAGTTAGATTATAATTATTACATAGTATATATTTTGATAATCGATAATGTGAAACCGTACGATAACTCGGAACTTACTCTATATTCCATAGATTTGTTAATAGTTTATAATATATTAATTAGAGATACAATGCTAAATTACACTAAAGGAGTATACAAAATTAACTGTACTCATCTGATAATTAATTAAATAAATTGAACAGCTTCGGTAACAAAAACAAGTAATAAAACTAGCAAACGCATTTCATCAAGAAAAAGAAACTAACTTACAATAATACATTTAATTTAATTAACTAAGCCACTTCATTTGAATTCTCTACCGTTTGTACAATCTGTATCATAATAATAAAACAATAAAGATTATATTATTTAATTAACCAAGCCGAGTCATGAATAGGCATTATAAATAATATTAATTAAGATGAACAAAGGCAGCGTGGATAAATATATAAAGAGAGCTTTAGCATCTCCATTCATTTCTGCAATTATTATTCTCTTAATTGACGAGTCTTTCTTCCATCTTTACATTAATGGTAATTATATTAGTGGGTAGTAGTCTATCCAGTCAGAAAGTTAAGGTGGGGCCATAGAAGATTAAAATAGGAAGTTATGGTGGGGCCATCGAAGCTTTAGAGAGAAAGTTATGGTGTGGCCATAGAAGATTGAGAGGGGAAGTTATGGTTGGGCCATAGAAGATTAAGAGGGAAAGTTATGGTTGGTCCATAGAAGATTAAGAGGGGAAGTTATGGTTGGTCCATAGAAGATTAAGAAGGGAAGTTATGGTGGGGCCATAGAAGATTAAGAAGGGAGGTTATGGTTGGTCCATAGAAGATTAAGAGGGGAAGTTATGGTTGGTCCATAGAAGATTAAGAGGAGAAACTTAGTCTGGGTATTATCAGGTATCCATCATAGATATAAAAATGTATTTAAATTATAACAAATTTGATGCATTTATTGTTCGAAAAATATTTAAGTAAAACTATCAAAATAAACAATTCTGATAGTTATATTTCATTAATGTAGAAAATTATTACACTATAGGGTGAGTTACGAATTACAGGTCGATTCCACATTTGCGATAATATAAAAAAAATTAATAATTGTTATTCAATTGTTATATCATTTTTTCTTATATTCTCGAACATGTGAAACGGACCAATAATTCATAACTCACCCTAAGATTAATTTCGGCCAAACGATAATACTGGTATAAATATATTTATAAAGGCACTCCATTTAGTGCCTTATTTTCCCATAATTTTAGCTAAAGAAGAAGCAATTTCTCCCCAAATCTAAAGTTTGAAGGAAACAGGAAGCGACGGACAGACGGAAAAAGTAGACGGACATGAAGCAGACACGCAAGGAACAGCTCAAACATGTGTGTTGTTGCATGCTCCTATAAACAAGCTGAGGTGGATCCAACGGACGCCAAAAAAGAAATTACAAGCTTCCATTTTGTTAGTTCCATTACGGAGAGTACGTGAAGCTTAACAGTATTTCCAGCCTGTGAAATATTGATATCGGGTAAATTACGAATGATCGGTCAGTTTCGTATCTTCGGTCATATAAGAAAAAACAATATTATATTGTTGTTCAATTGATATTTAAGTTGGTATCCATGATACCTGCAGGTATCATGGATACCAACTAAAATAACAATTATAATATCGTTATTTCTTATATGACCGAAGATGTGAAACTGACCGATAATTCGTTATTTACCCTACTGCAATCAATATAGTTAATAAATAGAATCAACAAATGATGTGAATTTGATGGACTGTTGAATGGAAGAATAAATAGTTTCCAAAAATATGAAATGATTACGTGGTGTTAATGAAATTTTCCTTAAGAATTTTGGTTGTTAATTTTGAAAAATAAAATTGGTTTCCAATATTTTTATTGGGAACTTTTAATTTAAAAAATTATTTAAAAATGATTGTTACTAAAAAATGTCTTCACAATTTTTTGTATCAATTTCCTTTCTTATAAAATTAAATAAAATACTTGCATGACCTTACTGACAATCACGGTTTTTATAGAATTTAATATACATCTTATAGGAATTTATAAATTGAGTTTGTTTGCAAATATTTAGTCTCTGATGAATGAAATAATTTTCTCTGAATGGAACCGATCGACTGGAATAAAAGTTTATGATAATATGAACGATAAGTCTTTATCATAGTTCATACCCAATGGAATAGCCATGTCTTGTCGCAATAGTTATATACATATAGGAACAGTTTAAAGGACGGAATATGTGTAGCTGTGCTTTCAAACTGGCCATAGGCCAAGATCAATAGGTCTAAATCCTTAAATAGAATAAAATTTTGCTTTCAATACTCTCAGTCATGTATATAGAGTTAACTTATTAGATGTCATGTATAATATTGTTCTGAAACATCTCTCTAATATAGGCTCAGTTTTGAGCCATCGGATGGTCCCACATTTTCAATCAAGAAAAAAGTATAGAACCATTTAACTTTTATTTTAATTAGTATCACGGATACCTGCAGGTATCATGGATACTAATTTATAAAATTCAATAATCGAATATTTCCACATCGCAAATGTGGAACCGTTCGATAACTCGGAAGCCACCCAAATTAAGTCTAGTAACCGATATCTATAATCCATAATGTGCATTGCTTACAAGACTCTCACTTGTGATGTCAGTCTGTCAAGTCCTTCTAAGATGAGTTCAAGACTTTAGAAGTTGGATGTAATGATGGTGAGGAGGAGGAGGAGGAGGAGCGTTTGATGAGGAACCTAAACTTGCGCTGAAGGAGGGGGATTAAGAACAAAGGACTTCAGCTAACGTCTAGTTGGTAAGTTCGTACTAAGTTTGTAGCTGTAGGCCTTGCTTCTATTCAGGACAAGGGACAATGATGGTCATGATTGATAAATGTATAGGGATATTGCAGATACGAAGATAGCTTCTTGGTGATGTGGCATGTGTGTTTTATTAGTCATATATGCGTGACTTGGGATGATGATATATGCTTTTTTAGTATTGTTATTCATAGTATTTTTTTCTAATTTATACTAGTTATATTTCCTACTACTTTTTTCTTATAGTTTTGACGTTTCTTTTTACAATCATTTTATAAATTTGTTGCATTATTGAAAATCTGAAAACCGACTGAAAAAAACCGACTGTACCATTTTATAGTAAGAACACAGTCTAGTTATGCAGTCTCCACAATACCCCTACTATTCTCAGCTGTTTGACCGTGTAATGACTCTAAATATATGACTCCCAGGACTCACCTATCTCCTATAGTAATTGTAAGCAAGAAAAATGACACTAATAATAACATATAATCCCAGCTGTCCATTAGGGATTATTCCGTAAAAATAAATCAGCTTGTAATCTAGAAGCTTATTAGACGTCGTATAGAGACGCTAGGTACTGCCTCCAAAAGAAATTAAACGCAAGATGGGGTATAATGAATAGATCAAGGTTTTAATTAGACTTCAGGTGCATTGTATTTGTTGATAGTGTCTTCAAGAAGATTTGGATAGCAGTGTGGTCATTTAAATTTTCTTTGTTAACCTTTTACGACCTTGTGTAACGAATTAGTCACATAAAAAAACTATATAACGTGCACTCGGTAGAGCGCATACCTTCACCGCCGGTTTGACCCGTTCTCTCCCAAAATCTAACAAAATGGTTCCTGTATATTGACCAATCGCCCCACCAAGTTGCATGCAATATGGTCCAATAGTTTTTTGAGTTATAAATGACAATGACCTTGACCTTTAATCGGGTCACTCACAAAATTCTATCAGCAGGTCACTGGACATTGACCAATCGTTTCACCAAATTTCAGGCAATTTGGTTGAACTCTTTTTCAGTTAAGCGAATAACAAGATGATAAATAAATAAATAAATGCAGTGTAAAATATGACCATCTGCCAATTTGCGAAGGTAATAAAGGACTATACTGTGATAAATTGAATGTGTGGAGCCTAGTGACGAATGTGACTATCGCGTCACATGCTAAAAAAAATTCATGAAATTTAAAAACAAAATTAAAATTAATACATATATTAACTATTTATTACTAACTAGACACATATAAGTAGTTCATTAAATTTTAACTTTTTAAAAATTAATTCCTGTCGTGAAGGGTTAAAGATGAATAACTAAATAAGATGATAGTACTAGAAGTGACAATAGTTTATTGACTGTGTATAGTACCTAGGGAAAGTTACGAATTATCGGTCAGTACTACATCTTCGGACATATCAGAAAAAAACAATATAAAAATTGTTATTATTACACAGTGCTATCTAATACATTAGCAAACCCGGGTTTGAGAAATAATCTTTTTAATATAGAATTTTTAACTATATTTTCATTAATTCAAATATAAAATAGGGTAAGCTACAAGTTATCGGACAGTTCTATGTTCCCGACCATGTATCTTTTTTTATACTTTTTATAAAATTAAATTGAGAGATACCATATATTTTTCTTTACATATGATCGAAAACGTGAAACTGTCCGATAACTAGATACGTACCTTATGTGTTATTTTTGCGGTAAATTCAGCAGTCTAACATAGGTTTGAGTCTATGCAGTCTGCAATTAAGTCTGCGTTTATACCATCGGTCTCAGTGGCAACGAATGCTGAGCTGTCCGAGAATTAGAAGTTTTGCTTCATTGGACCCCAAACTAACGTTGTTAGTTGCTAAATTGGGGTAATTTAACTTGTACCGACACTGTGTAATTAGTGAGTGAAATGAGTGAAAGGAGTGAAGTGAGTGAGTGAATTGAGTGAGTGAAATGAGTGAAGTGAGTGAGTGAAATGAGTGAAGTGAGTGAGTGAAGTGAGTGAAATGAGTGAGTGATGTGAGTGAGTGAAATGAGTGAGTGAAGTGAGTTAGTGAAATGAGTGAGTGAAATGAGTGAGTGAGTGAAGTGAGTTAGTGAAATGAGTGAGTGAAATGAGTGAAATGAGTGAAGTGAGTGAAAGGAGTGAGTGAGTGAAATGTGCGAGTGAGTGAAGTGAGTGAGTGAAGTGAGTGAGTGAAGTGAAATGAGTGAGTGAGTGAAATGAGTGAGTGAGTGAGTGAGTGAGTGAGTGAGTGAAATGAGTGAGTGAAATGAGTGAGTGAAATGAGTGAGTGAATTGAGTGAGTGAATTGAGTGAGTGAAATGAGTGAGTGAAGTGGGTGAGTGAAGTGAGTGAGTGAGTGAGTGAGTGAGTGAGTGAGTGAGTGAAATGAAAGAGTGAAGTGAGTGAGTGAAGTGAGTGAGTGAAGTGAGTGAGTGAAGTGAGTGAAATGAGTGAGTGAAATGAGTGAGTGAAATGAGTGAGTGAAATGAGTGAGTGAAGTGAGTGAGTGAAGTGAGTGAGTGAAGTGAGTGAAATGAGTGAGTGAAATGAGTGAGTGTAGTGAGTGAAATGAGTGAGTGAAATGAGTGAGTGAAATGAGTGAGTGAAGTGAGTGAGTGAAGTGAGTGAAGTGAGTGAGTGAAGTGAGTGAAGTGAGTGAAGTGAGTGAAGTGAGTGAAGTGAGTGAAGTGAGTGAAGTGAGTGAAGTGAGTGAAGTGAGTGAAGTGAGTGAAGTGAGTGAAGTGAGTGAAGTGAGTGAAGTGAGTGAAGTGAGTGAAATGAGTGAAATGAGTGAGTGAAATGAGTGAGTGAAGTGAGTGAGTGAAGTGAGTGAAATGAGTGAGTGAAGTGAGTGAAATGAGTGAGTGAAGTGAGTGAACTGAGTGAGTGAAGTGAGTGAAATGAGTGAAATGAGTGAGTGAAATGAGTGAGTGAAATGAGTGAAATGAGTGAGTGAAGTGAGTGAAATGAGTGAGTGAAGTGAGTGAAATGAGTGAATAAAATGAGAGAGTGAAGTGAGTGAAATGAGTGAATAAAATGAGTGAGTGAAGTGAGTGAATAAAATGAGTGAGTGAAGTGAGTGAAATGAGTGAAGTGAGTGAAATGAGTGAAGTGAGTGAAATGAGTGAATAAAATGAGTGAATAAAATGAGTGAGTGAAGTGAGTGAAATGAGTGAATAAAATGAGTGAGTGAAGTGAGTGAAATGAGTGAATAAAATGAGTGAGTGAAGTGAGTGAAATGAGTGAATAAAATGAGTGAGTGAAGTGAGTGAAATGAGTGAATAAAATGAGTGAGTGAAGTGAGTGAGAAGTGTAACTTTCAATCACTAATAATGAAATATATTTAAATGATATCCTCTTTTAATTTCAATATAGATTCTTAATATTACCTTCAATAGAATTAATTGAAAGTTACATTCTCACTGCATATATCGTTACCTTTCTTCAATACTCTCAGTAATGTGACTATAAAATTTTTGTAAATAGATATGTTTGTTCAGACTCTTAGATAGATAGCCCTATTCACAAAAAACACACAATTCATTTTTAATAAGCTAGGTACAGATAGTTCTTTTTTAACAATCTAAAAATATTTAATTAATTAAATACATTTTCATTTTATCGCAAAATATTTTCTACATAGGGTAAACTACGAATTATTGGTCAGTTTCACATCTTCGATCATGTAAGAAAAAACTATATAATAACAAAAAAAAATAATAATCATTAAATTTTTTTTTTATATGACCGAAGATGTGGAACTGACCGATGATACGTAACTTGCCCTATTTCAAATTACCTCAAAGTAATTACTGCAGGTGCATAGAGAGAGAGAGAGAGAGACAGACTGCATTTTCCAATGCATATTCATTAATTGCAACACTAGGAGTTAAGATTAGAGACGTTTGTTGGGCCATGAAGTCCTTACTTATGTGGCCCATTAAATTCAAATCTGCCTGGAAAGCTAACCATCAAACCCTCTATTACCCTGGTCATTACCCTGGTCATTACCCTGGTCATTAAACCCTGAAGAGAATATTAATGGCTGACTTAAGTGTCCCTGAATTGGAGCTGTTGTGTGGGTTGTTTTAACCAACATTGTGTAGGTTGTTTTAACCAACATTGTGTTGGTTGGGGAACAGGCAATATGGTTGTTTTAACCAACATTGTGTGTTGACATCCGGGTCTGTATGATAAAAATGTGAGTCAAATTGATCCACAGGACTAACTACTAAAATATTATGCCACATAAATATGGTGGGGCCATAACTCATAATCTTCTAATTCCACCATAAACTTTCTTCCTTGATAACAATGCCCTGAATAATTTTCTACGAGAAATTTTTTTTCTGAATTAAAAAAAAGTATCCTATATATAAGATAGAACTTGAAATTTTTAAAACTATCAATAAAAACTAGACTATCGATTATCCAATTAATTTAAATTAAATTAAAAAAAAATTATTTCATTCGTAAAATAAAATTCCGTATTCAACTCTGAACAAATTAGTCAGGAGGTGGACGCCTTAATCTTCTATATTCCCCACCATAACTTTCCCTCTGTGTATTTCCAGTATTTGATGACAAAATGTTAAACAAGATGAAGGGTTAAGCAGAGTGTTGGACCAAAGTTTCGAAACTAACAAATCTGTCGCATCCATCATAAAGATGAAGGTAAATAAAGCCGCTAGTTTCAGAAGTGATAACAAGTGCAAAACAAATAAACTTACACCAGTCGATATATACTGATGGCTTTTGAAGAGAAGGCCCAAAGATGTACGCTTTCGAATGAACTTTGGCTAGGGCAATAAAGATTATTATTTATGAACCATTATGGCAAAGTTTATATTGCTCATTACATTTAATGCCCCCTAAGAGCTTTATGACGTATGGGACACTGGCTAGAAAATTTCGCATTTCTGATATGTGGATTGTGATAGTCCTTTTTTTAGAAGATTCACTTTTTCGAATTGTCCTTCGAAACTCACAAGAATCAACTTTAACTATTTTCAATCAGAAAAAGTACAAGGAAATGAACTGAAATTATTTTCTATGGTACTCTGATTATATTCATCTACTACTGCCTGGGTGGTACTCGTAACACTGAAAACATCCATACCCTACCTTTTCATTCTCAATGGTCACACTTTGGACCCTATTTTTTGAAGATCTGGCTATAGTTTCAGTTACTGCTAATTCAAAATATTATTTGAAGATGTTCCATGATTATTTTCGCTCCATCACAACGAACATCATTGAAGAAATCAACAGAATTGATTGTGCAGCACTACAGCGAGTCATCACTGAGAAGAAATTGCGAGTCAACCTGACTCACCGCTTGAGTCTAGGCTCCTAAACTCCAATATTGGAGTCTTTTTTCTTGATTGACTCTACCTGAGTCAATCTGACTATAAATTAGGAGTCAATATGACTCTTGTTTTTGAGTAAAATGTTAGGATGAGTCAAATTGACTCACATTTTTGAGGCGGTTTTAGGTCAAACTGAAACCTCAAATTTTGAGTCAATTTGACTCATGTCATCGACCATCAAAAGAAAGCATGAATGATTTACAGTTCGTGGTGGCCGTTTAACGTCTGAAATTTTTTAGAGAATTATGTGAAATATTACTTACCCGTGTTAATCAATAAATTCTATGCATAATAAGCGTTATAAAACTGACCATTTTAATGCTCAATCGCTCATCCTGTATTTCTACCACAGTGTAACGATAGAGCTCAAATTAGAAGGAAAATTATATCATATAAAATTGACTATATATCGTATACACCAAATTCCATTTATACACATAAATCGTTAGTGAAATGGCTAGAGAAAATTACTCCCCATTTCATCTTTTTGGAAAGTTTGAGGGCCTATTAGTTCAGTGCGAAGTTGAATCTACTAATTCATTAGTCAAATAGACAGAGCTCCAGGAGGTGAATTCCCTAAACGTCATTTAAGTCTCCCTTAATTCCAAGTCCGTATCTTCGCTATTCGAAACTCAAATAGAACTTCTGGGCAATTTGGTTTTCAATAATTGATGGAAGATTAGAGGATATTTTACTTACAGGAGGACTCTGTCAAGATTTATTTTTAGTTTGTTTTTTTTTCGTTCACTTGAGTGACGTTCATTCACTTCTGCCGGCAATTTTGCCCCTAAAAATTAGAATCGAAAAATGTCTTTGAAAGTTAAAAAGTCATCGGGCAATTTGTGTTTGGAAACAATTTGCAGAAAGTGAACGGGTGAAAAGTTCTAGGGGAGAAATTTTACTTTAAATACTCACAAGGGAATGGCAGACAGAATGATTGCAACGACCAGAAAAATAGCCAGAAAAAAGTGTTCGTGGGACTGGAGTTATTGCAGGTTAAAGGTTCACTGTAGTCATTTAAAGGTTCAACGCAGTCATTTAAAGGTTCACTGCAGTCATTTAAAGGTTCACTGCAGTCATTTAAAGGTTCAACGCAGTCATTTAAAGGTTCACTGCAGTCATTTAAAGGTTCACTGCAGTCCTTTAAAGGGTCTCTAAAGCCATTTAAAGGGTCTCTAAAGCCATTTAAAGAGTTTCTAAAACCATATAAAGGTTCAATATGAATTCAAAGATTCATCCAAGTTAATAATAAAGACTCCAATTTATATCTATTTTCATTTTCTATTTTACTTACTCCATCACAATGGAATATAACCAAAATAACATATTTGTTATGAAGACTGTGTGTCGTCCTCTGAAGAAAATCAAGAATTTGTTTTTGCTTCAAATAAACAAGCATTCCTTCGTAGCCATTAAATGTTAACGCTACCCCCTTGCAACATTTTGAAGGTTCGCCCGAGCATCCTAATGATACTAATGTTTATTTTGCTATACATCCTCAAAATACATCGCCTGCCGAGGATCCTACATGTAATCTTACCTGAATGTTATGAATATCCTTTTGACGAACGCTTTCCATTACTCTAAACCTGACTGATGCTCCGGCAAAATCTCCTGAGCAATATTGGTTCCATCAGAGAAGCGTGTACAATAATGAGGGGATATTACCAACGTATTGGTTTCATGTATATTGCACATAGTGTAGCTATGATAGCTGGGGTAGGAGAGGGGGGTGGTGGTGGTGGGGGTTTATTTTGCTTTAGTTTGTTGTTCTAATTAGGACGTTAATTAATAATTACCATGCTTATTTTTTTGAGTGGAAGAGTGATGATGATAAAAGTGCACGGTTAAAGTAGTATCTCAACATTGAGAATTTAAGAGGAAATCTGGAAATCATAAATTTTGTTATGGATTTAAGTTTAAAATTTAATTTAATTTTACAAAATTAATGAATATTAATTGATCAATTGAAATATTTTTTTTTCTTTTAGTTAAATTTTACATCAATTGATTAAATTAACTAATTTATATCAATTATGTTAAATTGATTAATTTATATCAATTATGTTAATTTAAAAAAAATAATCAAATATTTTTAATTTACTGATGTACTCTATCTAATTTACACTAACAAATTTACATTAACTAATTTACACTGACTTATTTACACCAACTTATTTACGAAGCTTAATATTGTTCGAAATGGTAAATCTCATTATAGAACACAAGTTAATTTTCAGACTGACTTAAGATTTCTTGTCAGGTAAATCCTCGTTAATTTTCCCGTTATAACCCTTCAAATCCTCGGTAATTTCCCGTTACTCCCCCTCAAATCCCTGAAAATGTTACTTTTCCTCATTGTGCGGCCAATAACGCAATATCTTGATCAATATCATTTTTAATATTTTAATCGAATTGGATATCTTCATTAGCGTTAAGCTGTTCTAATTCTAATAAGACTTTCTTCTTTTCCCCGAGTATCTGAAAACTCGTCAGTAATCGTAATTGAAGACGCTCCGCTAGTAGAGAAAAGCCCACGGAAATCCTCTTAGCTCAAATAATCTAGGGATATCTATATCCCTATTTGAGGTCCTCTAAGTAGTGGACGAATATGAGTGCTACGCTTGATCTTAGGGAAGAAATGTTGGGGTAAGTTATGAATCATAGTTCGCTGTCACATCTTCTGTCATTTAGGAAAAATATTATAATTGGTATTTTTTTTATTGATATCCCTGATAACTGCAGGTATCATCTTTTAATTATCATTTAGTTGGTATCCATGATACCTGCAAGTATCATGGATACCAATTAAAATAACAATTAAATAACCAATAATTCGTAATAAACCTTTACTCTACTATCCATTAGAAGGGGTATAGATTTTCTTTTAATTTTTAATTTTAGGTTATTGTATATGTAGATTCAAATCACATATGCATAGATGACAAGCAATTCTCTCTCAAGTCAAGATCTGCTTTTAACCGGAAACTGTTCTAGCTTTAAGTCACGTTATATTTTATGTATACTGAGTATATAATCTATTATTTATTTCAGCGTACAGAAGTCTCATAAGCTTTCATCATATAATATTTGCAAGTCTGCTGTGCCACCGCTTGAGCTTCATTAAAAATGTAATGATGCAAATTTGTAAGTTAATTGAAGTTTGGCGGCCTCTTCTTAATAAATAACACTCCCGCCAGCAAAATTGCCTAAAAATGTCTTGAGGGCCGAGGCGAAAAAAGCCCTAACTAGTCTCACAACTTTTTGAAAGTTGTGATGAAGCGCGTGGACGCGACTCTCGTGGTCTGGGGGTCTTATAGCTTCTCCGGCGGAACAAGTTAAGTGTCGCCTGCTGATGGAGTGATATTTGGGTCTCTTTTAAGTGGTATTAAGGGCGGCAAATGAGGAATTTAGTGCGGCTTGAGCATAGCTGGAGCGTTACAAATTAACAACGGCAAGAGAACCATTTGTTGCTCTCAAGAAGAGCTCTGAACTTTGCGCTACCGCGTCCAAATTGCATTTCTGGATGAAATATGAAATCTGGCGGAAGGAAGTGACAGCTACTATCAATTTTAGGTAATGAGCAACTTTGATATTTGCCATGTGTGTAGTTTGCATCAATAAATTACAAATAGCTATAAATAAATTGAATATTTCAAAAGATAATTGGTTATGAAAGATAGTTTAGGCTGTAAATTTCTTTTAATTGTGCATTACTATCAATAAATATATTGCAATTTGTCAAAAAAAACAATTAATTTAAACTAGGAATAAAAACTAGAATACTTTTCCCATATTTTTCACATCAAAACTTAACGCCTAATAAAAGTAAATGAAATATTTGAAGTAATTACCGTAGACTTAATATAATTAAATTAACTTTCTCTTTGGTATCATCTACCAATGACACCAATTAACATAAGCCATTAAAACTGTGATTATCTTTACTCTTTGTACACTATCTGATATCATTATTTTAAAGTAAAACATTGGCTATCTATCAAAATAAAATTATATAACGACAATCGCATATTATGACTATGACACAATGGGTATTTCATTCCAATGTAAAGTCATAAAATAACTAATTAAGTCCGTTTATTACCTTTGGGAAATAATATTTTGGTGGCATATCGAATAAAGGCGCCTTAAAGTACAAAGGAGTTATTATTATGAAGGCAGGAGGTTTCCTTTGTCAGCTTAACAATCGCACTGTCACTGTGACATTTTAACTCCGGCAACACATTCATTAATGTCAAAATGTCAGCGATTGGCCTTTGTTCAAAGAGATAATAACTATTGTGCCTATTTAAAAGATGATAACTAGTGTGCCCATTTGGATGGTGAAGATGAAATGGTGATTGGTAAGTCCCTAGAGTTACATCAAATGAAACATTTTCAAAAACTAATTTGAACTAAGTGACCCGTAGTGACTCATAAGAGATGTACCTATTGCTCCTCTTGCTCCTCCTCTTGCTCCTCCTCTTGCTTTTTTTGTTACTCTTGCTGCTCTTGCTGCTCTTGTTCCTCTTGCTCCTCCTCTTGCTCCTCTTGCTCTTCCTCTTGCTCCTCTTGCTCCTCCTCTTGCTTTTCTTGTTACTCTTGCTGCTCTTGCTCCTCTTGTTCCTCTTGCTCTTCTTTCTCTTCTTGCTCCTCTTGCTCATCTTGCTCCTCTTGCTTCTCTTGCTCCTCTTGCTCCACTTGCTCCTCTTGCTCCTTTTGCAACTCTTGCTCCACTTGCTCCTCTTGCTCCTCTTGCTCCTCTTGCTCCTCTTGCTCCTCTTGCTCCTCTTGCTCCTCTTGCTCCTCTTGCTCTTCTTGCTAATCTTTCTCCTCCTGCTCCTCTCTCCCCTAGCAATAAAGTTCAGTGGACAGGTATTTAGTGTGGCATTATTTTACACAGAGTTTCCATACCTTCAAATGGTCTGTTATGAACAACATGTGAAGAAGGACAGAAAAGGAGAAGGGGGTTGGGGCGGGGGGTTATTATTTATCTTTTGAATAACAGTTTGAATACGTGTTTTTTTAAATAAATAAACATATAGGGGCAGTTCCAGATTATCCAACAGTTTCACATCTTCGTAAAAAAATAGCTGTATTATTTATTATACGAGGTGTTTCAGTTATCTCCATTCACTCACTTCACTCACGCTTCACTCACTTCACTCTCACTTCACTCACACTTCACTCACACTTCACTCACACTTCTCTCACACTTCACTCACACTTCACTCTCACTTCACTCTCACTTCACTCTCACTTCACTCTCACTTCACTCTCACTTCACTCACTTCACTCACACATTTCACTCACACTTCACTCTCACTTCACTTTCACTTCACTCACACATTTCACTCACACTTCACTCACATTTCACTCTCACTTCACTCTCACTTCACTCACTTCACTCTCACTTCACTCACTTCACTCTCACATTTCACTCACACTTCACTCTCACTTCACTCTCACTTCACTCTCACTTCACTCTCACTTCACTCACACTTCACTCTCACTTCACTCACTTCACTCTCACTTCACTCACTTCACTCTCACTTCACTCACTGCACTCACACTTCACTCACTTCACTCTCACTTCACTCACACTTCACTCACTGCACTCACACTTCACTCACTTCACTCTCACTTCACTCACTTCACTCTCACTTCAATCACTTCACTCTCACTTCACTCACACTGCACTCACTGCACTCACACTTCACTCACTGCACTCACACTTCACTCTCACTTCACTCTCACTTCACTCACTTCACTCTCACTTCACTCACACTGCACTCACTGCACTCACACTTCACTCACTTCACTCTCACTTCACTCTCACTTCACTCACTTCACTCACTCTGCTAACCAGTCATGATTCCAAACTATTTTCCTCTATTATATCACACAGAAACTTATTCTCCAAAATATTTCATTAAAACTTTTCAGAAAATTCTTTCTTTCAACCTGAAAGGAATTGATAGAAAAATGTTGAAGTATTTGAGGTCTTTACTCCGACAGAAATTTAGCCATTTTACCTCTCAAGAATTAGGTGGCCTGACTTCAAGAATTAGGTGGCCTGACTTCAAGAATTAGGTGGCCTGACTTCAGGAAGAAACTAAATTAATCTTACAACGAGGAATCTGGATCTAATGTTCGTCATCTGCTACGTCAAAAGGCAAGAGTTCTTTGTAATTTACGAACAACTAAGTAATTATATGAAATAATGGGTCATTGACCGTCATATGTGTTTGTATCTTCTATTATTACCTTCGCAAATTGTGAAAGATTATTTTTTAGGTGTCATTTTCTTATTTATTTGCTATCTAGAAATTCATATAACTAAAAATTATTCAACCAAATTACATGGAATTTGTGTGACTATCCGGTCAAAGGTCAAGGTCATTTATAACTCAAAATTATTCAACCGAATTGCCTGGAATTTGTGTGACTATCCGGTCAAAGATCAAGGTCATTTATAACTCAAAATTATTCAACCGAATTGCCTGGAATTTGTGTGACTATCCGGTCAAAGGTCAAGGTCATTTATAACTCAAAATGTAATCAACCAAATTGCATGATATTTGGTGGGATGATTGGTCATTATCCAGGAACCATTTGTTGGAATTTTCTGAGTGATCAGGTCAAAGGTCAAGGTCAAGGTCTCAACCAAATTACCTGATATTTGGTGGGATGATTGATCATTATCCAGGAATCAGTTTATTTGATTTTGAGAGCGAACTGGAAAAAGGTCAAGGTCTTTTAAAAGTAAATTCAAATTATTGAATGGTCAAGATCATTTATAAGCGGCGGCAAAGTATGAGCCCATCATCTAAACTCTTTGTATTTTAATACAATAACTCTTGTACACATATTACGATTAATAATTACGATGCATAATGTATAAAAGAAAATGTGTATTTTGTTCTAAACATAAGAGAAAACATAGATACTATAATTTAAGGTGCGTGAAATGCATTCAACTGAATATAATAAATGCATATTTCTCAAAATAAACTTCATCGGAAAGAACCAGCCAAGTTCTCACTTTTTTCTGTACGCAATCGAAACTTGAACGGGGGTTTACTGATCGACCATTTGAAATTCATGGAATTCTCAGGAGTTTATATTTATTCTTTGGAAAACTCATTGAAATTGAAGGTATGATATGAATTGAGATTTGCTCAAACTTTGTAATAAAAAGTACGAACATTTGAAGCTCCCTTACAGAGCAATGTCAACAAGCCATGAAATGACTGTGTATTGTTTAGAGCTCGAGACAATGGAGCCGCAACTTCAGGATGATGACAATACCAGCACAATGTGGAGACAATATTGTGAATGCTTTCCCTCAAGAATTATTTTAAATAGTTGTGTAGGGAGCGGAGAAATTTTTGTTTGGTATTGTGCTCATGTGATTTCAAACCTATTAAAATATCTTTGTATTTTGTGTGTAGTTAAAAAATTTCATATGTGATTTCATCTTTAATTAATTCACTTGCGTTTGATTTAATATATAATTTTTCGATGTTTATTCAGAATATTCTTGAATTGATTGAGAAGTTAATAGTCTCTGACAGTACAACAAATCTTAGAGAACTTGATAATAAATATCAACTCCTACATAACTAATATCAAATTCTAACCTGTTTAAACATTTTCGTCAAAATACTGACTCAAAATTGTCAACAATTTTTCACTATTGGAATAATGTTGCTCCAACATTGTCATTCCTGGACAACATTGATCCAACATTGTCATTACTGGGTCAACATTGATCCAACATTTCATTACTGGGACAACATTGATCCAACATTGTCATTACTGGGACAACATTGATCCAACATTGTCATTACTGGGACAACATTGATCCAACATTGTCATTACTGGGACAACATTGATCCAACATTGTCATTACTGGGACAACATTGATCCAGCATTGTCATTACTGGGACAACATTGCCCAACATTGTCATTACTGGGACAACATTGCCCCAACATTGTCATTACTGGGACAACATTGATCCAACATTGTCATTACTGGGACAACATTGCCCCAACATTGTCATTATTGGCCCATTGTCATTATTGGGACAATATTGCCCAAATATTGTCATCATTGGAACAATATTGCCCCAATATTGTCATTACTAGGACAAAATTGTTATTATTGGGACAAAATTGTCATTACTTGGACAATATTGCCCCAACATTGTCATTACTGGGACAACATTGCCCCAACATTGTCATTACTGGGACAATATTACCCCAACATTGTCATTATTGGGACAAAATGGTCATTACTTGGACAATATTGCCCCAACATTGTCATTACTGGGACAACATTGCCCCAACATTGTCATAATTGGGACAATATTGCCCAAATATTGTCATCATTGGGACAATATTGCCCAAATATTGTCATTACTGGGACAATATTACCCCAACATTGTCATTATTGGGACAAAATTGTCATTACTTGGACAATATTGCCCCAACATTGTAATTACTGGGACAACATTACCCCAACATTGTCATTATTGGGACAATATTGCCCAAATATTGTCATCATTGGGACAATATTGGCCAAATATTGTCATTACAGGGACAATATTACCCCAACATTGTCATTATTGGGACAATATTGCCCAAATATTGTCATCATTGGGACAATATTGCCCAAATATTGTCATCATTGGGACAATATTACCCGGAGATACATGACTATCTCGCAACTAACTTCCAATATCATCTTCTCTCTGTCAAAAGAATTGATTGTTTCTCTCGAGACGAGACAAGTTGACAATACAAAATGGGAGATATGAATCTTATTCAAATCTGTGCCATCGCCCTGGCCGAAATCTCTTCCCAATCCATGAGTCGATACAAATCTATGAATAGCTAAAGAAGGCAATCTGAGTTCCAGTGTTTTTCAATCTCTTATTATTATTCTGCAGATGATTCACAAGAGATGTTTGTCATCATTTATTGTTTGTCATCATTTATTGTTTGTCATCATTTATTGTTTGTCATCATTTATTGTTTGTCATCATTTATTGTTTGTCATCATTTATTGTTTGTCATCATTTATTGTTTGTCATCATTTATTGTTTGTCATCATTTATTGTTTGTCATCATTTATTGTTTGTCATCATTTATTGTTTGTCATCATTTATTGTTTGTCATCATTTATTGTTTGTCATCATTTATTGTTTGTCATCATTTATTGTTTGTCATCATTTATTTTTCGGACAGAAAGTCTCAATGACCATTATTCCGTCACAGTTGCTTCTTGTTAGGATTTTTGTGCGCCTGGAGGATGGAGATAGGCTTTATTTTCTCCACATGGAGCAACAAATACCTCGGAGAAATGCTTAAAAAGAATTTAACGATGAGGTGGTTTCTTAGGAGAAATTGTGTAAAACATGATCTATATTAATTATGTAATTGATTTTGTATTTTTTTTGGTCATATGATATTCTTAAATCATTTTTGTTAATAATTTCCGAGTCAAAAATGTACATTAATTCTAATTTTCGTAATAACATTGAATAATAAAAACATTTCATTTAAAGTTTTTAATTTTGAAAATTTTATTTAAGAAGGAACATATAGAAGATTGGTATCAATTCTGTTTCTATATATTTTCAAATCTAATCGACTATCAACCATGAAATCTAAATTAGAAAACACTTTAAATTCACTGCTTAAAATAAACTCTCCACCCACGCATGATATGGCGGGTAAAAAAGACATAATTTGCTATTTTATGGGAGACTAAATTATGGACAAAATACAGTATTTACTTACGATTTCAGATTAAAATTGAACTTTAAGTTTCAGTTTAAACTAATTATACTATGATTGTCTGTCCGTGTGTCACACTTTATTTAATAAAAAAACAATATGACGAAAGGTAAATAATTTGTGGCCATGGCTACAAGTCACACTAATATTAATAATTGAAACAAATCATAGTTTTTAATTTTCACAGTCAAAATAATTCAATATGTATTTATGTATAATACCTACTTGCTTTTTAAAATTTCCTAGACTCATTATTTTAATGGAATTCTTGAAAAATTAACATAAATCTCTTCTCAATTCATATACAGGGTGACCCACAGAAAAATTCACCCAATTTTGAACTGATATAAATATTGTTTTTATAAATAAATAATGAATCTTAAGCAATGTCTGTGGTTAATGGATATAAGTAAAAATACATCTTTTTTTTTGTTTGGACTCTAATTTCTATTTATCTTTAAATACGATATTTATATTAATTCAAAGTTGGGTACACATTTTTGTGGGTCACCCTGTATACAATGAGGGGATTTTACGAGCGGTAATATGCAGTAAAATGTGCATAATCATTTTTTCCGTTCAGTTATTAAAAAGGTGGAAAGTGATTTAAGTCACAAACTCTTCATTCCGACTCAAATCAATGAAAGGAACATGAAGCAATTCAGTGTAAAAAGATCTTTCCTGGCTCTCACAAAAACCTGAATTAGGGTCTTCATCAAGAAGTGGAGCGGAAGAAAAAGAATGGATTCCTCTCCTTATTTTTGGGGCTGCAGAATCTCAAATAAGTTCGGGAGTCAATCAGAAATGGGACGAAGGGAGGACCGCCCCCCAGATTCTAATCATTGGAGTCAACCGGAGAGATACGCACTGGGGCTATTACGCGCAATCTTCGAGACTTTTCTCTTTACGCACATTGGGTACGTTACGAATTACCGGTCTGTTTCATATCTTCGGTCATATAAGAAAAAACGATATGATAATTATAATTTAATATTAATTGGTATCTATGATACCTACGGGCATAGTGGATACCAATTCGAATTTTAGCTAAAATTTAATTGGTTGATTTAAAACCAATTATCCAGGTATCAATGATACCTACGGGCATCTTGGATATCAAATATAATTATAACTGAAATTTAATAAGTATGCATGATACATGCAGGTATCACAGATATCAATGATTAGGAAAAATAAATCATGTGTATCATTTTGACTATTAGTCTCAATTTTTTTTAATAAATCGTTTAGAATAACTTTTTAATAATGAACAACATACCAAAGTATTCAAATTAAAGTTAATTTAACTATTAAAATTATCTTTTCCATAGACCTGAAATCTTTCAATTTTGGTCTAACAATAGCCCCCTCTCTATGAAATATTAAACACGACGTCTAACGCTGTATTTTCTTTCATATAAATTTGAGTAGTATCACAAGGCTTTCATTGTTCAATCAAGGAGTGGGCCGCCAAACAAAATTCTTCCAAAGACCCCTCATTCGCCCGTTTCTTTTGAAGTAAAAGGGAAAATACTCAACGAGGGAAATAGTCCTCCGGTGGCTCTACAATGGCAAATATTTTATGATTAGTTGCTCCAAGGAAGCCTCTGGGGAGAACAAAAATTTCTCTCTATTTATATCCGTCACCAACACTGAATATGGTTTAATTTCTTCTTCATCTCTTTACGTTTTTGTTAGTTGAATTTATTGTATGTTGTCTGTATTTAGTAAGAATATATGTCATTTTCTTTTCATTAAATTCCTTATTTTGTGCAATTTCGAATATTGAGAATATGATCCTGTAGAGAAAAAGATAAAAGTATAGTTTTAACTCGTTATTGTAATTGGTATCCATGATACTTGTAGGTATCTTGGATACCAATTGAAATAGCAATTTTTTTTTCTTTTTCATTGAATTGATTCTTAAGTGATACCCAATATCCATGATACTGTATATTATTTTTATAAGTATCATGGATACCAATAAAAAAATCGACTTAACCTGTTAAACTAAATGTATTTTTCCTTCATGATCGAATAAGTGGAACCGTTCGACAACCTGTAACTTACCCCATGTTATTTCCATTAGCTGTTGGTAATAAGTTCCTTTATCAATAAAGTGGAGAGAGGGCCTACTACCAGACACCGATATTCCAATGTTTGACGAACACATTACGATAATGGAACAACCTTGTTTGGAGACTCAAATCTCCTTAGAGTCGATGAAAAATTGGAGCCTCTATTTTATTTCCTCAGTCGTGTGGTCATGTGGAAAGAGAAAAAAACTTTATTCCCAGTATTTGCTCGTAAGAAATAATAGACAATGTAATAGTGTGTAATGGTAGGAAGAAAGGACTTGGAATGGTAGGAGAAAGGACTTGGAATGGTAGGAGAAAGGACTTGGAATGGTAGGAAGAAAGGACTTGTAATGGTAGGAGAAAGGACTTGGAATGGTAGGAAGAAAGGACTTGGAATGGTAGGAGAAAGACTTGGAATGGTAGGAGAAAGACTTGGAATGGTAGGAAGAAAGGACTTGGAATGGTAGGAAGAAAGGACTTGGAATGGTAGGAAGAAAGGACTTGGAATGGTAGGAATAAAGGACTTGGAATGGTAGGAGAAAGGACTTGGAATGGTAGGAAGAAAGGACTTGGAATGATAGGAGAAAGGACTTGGAATGGTAGGAAGAAAGGACTTGGAATGTTAGGAGAAAGGACTTGGAATGGTAGGAAAAAGGACTTGGAATGGTAGGAAGAAAGGACTTGGAATGGTAGGAGAAAGGATTGGAATGGTAGGAGAAAGGACTTGAAATGGTAGGAAGAAAGGACTTGGAATGGTAGGAGAAAGGACTTGGAATGGTAGGAAAAAGGACTTGGAATGGTAGGAGAAAGGACTTGGAATGGTAGGAGAAAGGACTTGGAATGGTAGGAGAAAGGACTTGGAATGGTAGGAGAAAGGACTTGGAATGGTAGAAAGAAAGGACTTGGAATGGTAGGAGAAAGGACTTGGAATGGTAGGAGAAAGGACTTGGAATGGTAGGAGAAAGGACTTGGAATGGTAGGAGAAAGGACTCGGAATGGTAGGAGAAAGGACTTGGAATGGTAGGAGAAAGGACTTGGAATGGTAGGAGAAAGGACTTGGAATGGTAGGAAGAAAGGACTTGCAATGGTAGGAGAAAGGACTTGGAATGATAGGAAGAAAGGACTTGGAATGGTAGGAAGAAAGGACTTGGAATGGTAGGAGAAAGGACTTGGAATGGTAGGAGAAAGGACTTGAAATGGTAGGAAGAAAGGACTTGGAATGGTAGGAGAAAGGACTTGGAATGGTAGGAAAGGACTTGGAATGGTAGGAGAAAGGACTTGTAATGGTAGGAGAAAGGACTTTGAATGGTAGGAGAAAGACTTGGAATGGTAGGAGAAAGACTTGGAATGGTAGGAGAAAGACTTGGAATGGTAGGAAGAAAGGACTTGGAATGGTTGGAGAAAGGATTTGGAATGGTAGGAAGAAAGGACTGGGAATGGTATGAGAAAGGATTTGGAATGGTAGGAAGAAAGGACTTGGAATGGTAGGAAGGAGGAGGCTTATATGTCAATAGTAAATAATATTATTATTGTAATATTTATCTATAGTGTTGGGTGAATTTATTCTTAAATTTGAAAGAATGGTATCCAATTAAATTAAAAAATAATCATAATAATTTAATAATTAATGAGGAATAAAATTTAAATAAATTACAGTGTAAATCTAACTTCATATGTATATCTATGGAACGTAACATTGTTTCAATGAAGTCCTGTGTACCTTCACACCGTTTCAATGAAGTCCCTTGTACCTTCAGTCCTTCATATCGTTCAATGAAGTCCCTTGTACCTTCATATTGTTTCAATGAAGTCCCTTGTACCTTCAGTCCTTCATATCGTTTCAATGAAGTCCCCTTGTACCTTCATATTGTTTCAATGAAGTCCCTTGTACCTTCAGTCCTTCATACCGTTTCAATGAAGTCCCTTGTACCTTCATATCGTTTCAATGAAGTCCCTTGTACCTTCAGTCCTTCACATCGTTTCTGAGCCGTAACTCTGGCCAATTTTCCGTGTGTTTTGTTTCCATCAGTCAAGGCTTTAATATGCGGATGGCAGGAATTTTTCGACTCGGCTGAGGAAAGAGTGAAAACGGTGCCGTTACAGTCAATTTTAGCGAGTTATTTATCACTCTAGAACGAGGAGGCAGCAATGGAACGTGGAGATGGAACGAGGAGAGAGAACTGGAACGTGGAGGAATGGGAGGATGTATACGATTGGAACAGAAGGGTAAACATGAATGATTAAAATTGAGGATAGAACGCGTGAATGAATTAGTGGAACGATTGGAAATGGAACGAAATTAAACAGCTGAATTTAATCAGATTATCGAGAAAAAGGATAAAAGCTTTTGAGGAGGGAATTAAGAATAACAAATAAAATAATATATAGGGATGAATTTCTTCAAAATCTCACGAGGAAAAAATGTCATTTAACTAAATTGATTAAATTTAATGTTTTTAGCGATTAAATCAGTGAACTTAAAAATAAACAATTTTATAAGAATAATCAAAGTTAACTTTTGTTGCACTTTAAGGATATATTTTTCCATTAGACAAACAGAGTCTCCGTTATACTGCAATAGATTTTCTATGTAATGCTTTTACACATTGAGTCAAGAAAAGCAGGTACGAAATTAAAATCGCCATAACTTTAACAGGAAACAACCTATCTTCATATGGTTTTCTTTGGTTAATGGAGATAATTGCCAGCTCCGTTTATTTTTATAATATCTCTGACAACTCCTGCATACCTGCCATATGTGTCGACTTCTACCAGTTGTTCTGGTGACTTTTCTACCAAAACACATCTGTCAGAAAACAGCACAAAAAGGTATCGGTTTTCATTTATTTCAATGTGAACAACTTCCGCAAATATAAAAATAATTAAAATCTGAATCGTGCATAATGACCTGTAGAATTGCAATAAGAACATGTAAAATGGTAATTAGGGAAGTATATGCCATGTTACAAAGTAACTACGTATAGTGAAATGAAATTGTACCTGCTTCTACTTTTTGAAAGTTAACTAATTGTCACATTTATAAAAGGAAAATATACTGATGGTGATGCTTGTAGGTATTTGAAAATTATCTGGTACACGATGACAAATTTGTAAGATTTGAAAAAAATATAAAATTAGAAAAATAAGCATAATGTGCAGACTCTTTTCTCTGATTGTACATCATCACAGTGACTCTTTTCTCTGATTGTACATCATCACAGTGACTCTTTTCTCTGATAGTACATCATCACAGTGACTCTTTTCTCTGATAGTACATCATCACAGTGACTCTTTTCTCTGATTGTACATCATCACAGTGACTCTTTTCTCTGATAGTACATCATCACAGTGACTCTTTTCTCTGATAATACATCATCACAGTGACTCTTTTCTCTGATAGTACATCATCACAGTGACTCTTTTCTCTGATAGTACATCATCGCAGTGACTCTTTTCTCTGATAGTACATCATCACAGTGACTCTTTTCTCTGATAGTACATCATCACAGTGACTCTTTTCTCTGATAGTACATCATCACAGTGACTCTTTTCTCTGATAGTACATCATCACAGTGACTCTTTTCTCTGATAGTACATCATCACAGTGACTCTTTTCTCTGATAGTACATCATCACAGTGACTCTTTTCTCTGATAGTACATCATCACAGTGACTCTTTTCTCTGATAGTACATCATCACCAGTGACTCTTTTCTCTGATAGTACATCATCACAGTGACTCTTTTCTCTGATAGTACATCATCACAGTGACTCTTTTCTCTGATAGTACATCATCACAGTGACTCTTTTCTCTGATAGTACATCATCACAGTGACTCTTTTCTCTGACAGTACATCATCACAGTG
>CANNZV010001065.1:0-186063 GCA_947561585.1 Caprella mutica
GGGTGGATAAAATGGGAAAATGTTGGTGGATCAGCCAAATTATTGGAAATTTATGGTCTTTAATTTCTGCTTTTTGAAAAAGTAAGTGGAATTTTGGGCACCAAATACATACTGGCAAGTCGGCAGTCTGCTGCTGTCTGCAAAGCACATTCAATGTTTTATGTTACTTAATACCCAAGTAATAAAGCATGTCCAAACTCGCCATTTTAATGGCGAGTTTGTGAGTTATTTTGAGCCCTTCAATTGCAAATGGCCAGTTCTTTCTATTTTTCTCCTATGCTACAATGTTATTTTGGAGAGAATTTATGAAAATTTGATCATTTTGGAGAGAATTTGTTGAATTTTGGAGAGAGCTGGAGAGACAAAAGGCGAGTTTATGAGACATACTATTTTACTTGGCTTAATACTTAAGATTGTACACTCATTGCCAGTCTGGAAAACTGCTTAGGCTAACAGATGAACCCTATATGATAAATGCTGCGGATTATACAATATTTAGCAATTTACCATTAATTTTTGAAGTCTGTACTCTGTAAAACTCCAACAGAGTAATTAGTTCATCAGAAAGCACCTATTTTTCCAGACTGGACATTGTTTAAGCCAGACTTACTGTTAATCATCTTGGAGAGATGGAGACTTGAAATATTTCCTAATTAATTCTGGAGATAATTTGAAAATCTTTGGAGACATCGGTCATCAGACAAATTTTCCTCAAAATAAAATCTAGGGTGAGTCTGTGAGAGACAGATTAGAAACACTTTACAGACTACCTGAGCGGCTGAGCCTGGTTATAAGAGCCATACTATTGCTATTTTCAGTATCTTACTTGGTCTTGGCCCTTTCACTCTTGGCATTTTGAAAAAAATATTTCTCAAAACATTTTTGAGGGAAAACACATCTTTAAAAGATCTTGGAGACTACCTACTATTTCTTAATTAATTAATGTAGGTAATTATTTACATGTAGGTAATTATTGGAGACAGATTTGGAAATCTTTTGAGACGAATTGTAACTCATATAAAATCTTTGGAGACTGATTTGGCACACTTTGCAGTCGCAGACTGGGAAATTGGGAATACTGGTAACTGAATAGCGTAATGTAGGTAGCCTAGCTACTGTTCGTATAATTTATGAGTTTGATGTAGGTAATAGGTATAATTTTAAATTTTCTATAGATGATCTATAAAATATATTGCTAAACGTCTACTTATCTCCATTATGATTTATGACATCTTCTATGCTAATGCTGGGGGAACATGGGAAGTCCATAATCAGTCAACACAAAAAAAATTTGCGCGCGAACTTGAGTATAGAATAAATAGATGAGATAGTGTTATGTTAACAGAGGTATCTATCACACACACATACTTATATATATATAAAATATATATAAAAAAACTTGATGTAGTTATTAATATTCATTCCATTGTGGAATATATATGCGTGCTCACTTATTCAAATAAACATTAAAAATTGTGGTTAAAATATGAAATACCATGAAATTGCTATTTCCAATCATATGTTATTCTATATTTTATATAAATTATTTGTATACCTACTATCTACATAATATGGAATATGTGGGTATTCCTATTTATTCAAAGAGGTAGGTAATAAATTAGCTAAGTATAAGTTATTTACCTAGTAAGTTGAGATATACATATCTAGGTTCTAGCTTAGGAAATTATGACAGTAGGCAATAGCAAATTAGGTACGAAAATATATTCAGGTTTCAATATGAGGTTGCAAGAAAACACTTCCTATCGAAATATGAACGTCGTTTAGTAATTTGCTACTATTTGCTAATGGGTATTATTGTATTTTTACCCTACTTGTATTCTATAAAATTGTTATAACTTTTACCTTTTAGTGCTCCACTCGATCTTTGTTTCTTCATGAATAAAAAAAGCTGATTATTTTATAGCTAGAAGAAGAATAAACAAACAGATTTAGGTATCTAGCTTGTTTTGTATTTTATATTATTCTTCATTTTATAAACTATAAAAGCGAAATAAATATTTTCAGGTAAAAACCTATTAGCCTAGGCAGTTTTACAATTCTCAGGATAATCCACCGTTTATAGAATTACCAATGAAGCATAGATAGTATAACAATCGAAAGAATTTTGTAAGTGACGTCATCAGTACAACTTAATCAAATTGAAAATTATGAACTATAAGACTAAAAGTAGAATAAATCCGTTACTGTTCTCATATAATGGTAATAATTAATCAGTTTGTATAAATTTACTTATTTTCATTGTCTCAAATTTTAATCTAAAGTGTTGCCGTGATGACGTCACGTTCACAAACGCTTTGATTGTGCCTACACTCTTTGTTTTGAATAAACAGATAATCAGTTTAACTTTGACAAGATGAGAGTGAGGTTGTCACTGTTAGTGACTCTGGTGGTATCTGTTGCATTGCTTCCCCTTCTTGTGATCGGCGATGATAAGAATTGCAATCATGTACATCCTACAGTGGACGAGGTGGGTGTTGTAAATAGCATTAAATATCTTGCCTCATTCTGTTAGTACCCCAAAAAATTAAATGATCAAAAATTAGATTCGCCTTTTGTGGTCAAAGCTATTAGCTGCCCAGTAAGCCGTATGAGTTGCTGTTGCTAAAGTACTTGCTTCCTTGAGTTCTTAATCGATTCTAGCTGTCCTACTAGTACTAGGTATCAGTACTATGGACCTTTTACTTAGGATAAATCTTTTTGTTAATTTTTTTTCTTTTAGATTTAAGATTTGGCTAACTCGTTCATATTTTTCATTATGCCTATATTGCATTGCCTAGTCTCGCTGCCTCGCAGTTGCCCGTTGGCCCGTTACAAATCCTCAGTGAGTCCACTGTCCAGTGCCCATTTTCTAGCTTGACCCTTTACGAGTTGTGACTGGAATTTGTTTTTGAAAAGTTAAAATTTTATATACTATTTCTAATATATCTGGACATTATGATTAGTAATAATTAGTTAATATAGGTATGTACCAATTTAATTTTAATTAATTTTAAATTTCCAGTATTTTTTTAACATGTTATGTTCCACAGTCAACATTCAATTTATCACAGTAGGTATATGTAACTAGTATAGTCCTGAGGTTCTCTATTTTTTAGGTGACTATTTACTGACTAATTCGTCACACACCAGACTGCAGGAACTGGTAAAGTGTTCTCCAAGAAATCTTCTATTTTGCTCTCTGTTCTCAGTAAAATACATGTAAATATAGGAGGAAATTAAGGATTGTTCGCACAGAAAATGTTAAAAATGTCCCATATTCTGCAGACTGGGTCACACATAGTGGTAAAGTTACTAAAGTACAAACAAAGGGTTAATGTGTAGGGAAATTAGGGTAAGTTAGTAATTATCTTATCAGTCAGTCTCACATCTTTGGATTTTGGTCATACCATATAAGAAATAATAATATAATTAATTATTATAATTTTATTACCTAGGTATAATTTTTTCCCCTGTCTGCCGTCTGGAGTGTGCAGAAACTGGTAAAGTGTTCATTGTTACTTGTTAGTTCATTGAGATCTTTTATTCTGTTCACACTTCAAAGTAAAATTATTGTAAATATAAGAAATAATTCATATTTGTTCAAAGCAAAATGGGAATTATAACATAGGAATTATATTTTAAAAAGTTCATAGAGAATATTCCCAATATCTCTCATATTTTGCTGACTGCATATGACTGAAGAATCAAAGATGTGGAACAGACTGATAATTAGTAACTTATCCCAGTTCGTTTGTCAAAATATTGATCATATGTTATCGAGTGTAGAAGTCAAACAGTGAGAAACACTGTAACAGTTCAGAGTTCATGCAAGTTTTTCTTACTTAAGCTGTTAGCTCAAGCTGCAATTCCTGTGTAATAATGATATCTCTTTTTACAAATGGTAAAGTAAAACTATGTGAATGAGCAAGATTAATGAAAATTTTAGTCAATCGTAATTTATTATCAACTGAAAGCCTAAAACTTTATTAATTCTGCTGTTCTGCAAGCCGATATCTTCATAAAATAATGTATTTTAATTCTTGATATCTAAAAAAAATATCAAAAATAATAAAATAGGAAAGAGAAACTCTCATCAATTTTCAGATTAAACCACTTATAGATTTACTAAATTATTCTCAAATAATGTGTATACTGTGTCTGTGTGGTGGTAAATGTTGAATTAATTTCTATGTCACCATTTTGATTTTGATCCTTAATCATCCTGAATAACCAATAGGCACAGACAGAGGCTACAAAAGTACAAATCTTGCTTGTTGCTTGTTAATCTTTACTATTGACCAATGCTCTTTATTGCAATATACAATAACTGCGAATTAAAAACCTTTTATTGGCTACAAATTACAAAGCCACACATTATTCTATACTCTGTGTGTCAGCCTTCATTCAGTGCATCAAAATTTGCTGAATTTTCCAGAAATTTTCTGGAATAAATCTATAATTTATCAAGAATTTTGCTTATTCTCAAAAAGTTTTTCAAAGAATTAATGGTTTTGTGATGATAGGTAGTTAATTAGGAGAAATACTAAATAGCATTTCACCCAAATGAAAAAATAAAAATTCTGTTACTGTTTCTTCTTATCAACTTCTAACATTCCTACATTTATATTTTTGTTATAAAATCTCTATCTTCTGTATATTATTTTTGGGAGAGTTTTAATTCTCCTTAACAGCTGTTATGCAAATTGAAATGTGTTGCTTAATTCTGTTAAATTATCAAAATAATTAATGCAGAATATCAATGTACTTTGTTACATTAATTGGTTAGCTCTAATTTGGACTGTATTGCACCCACTAACATATGGGTCATGACTTATTTAATTATTTATCCTATATAATTTGTGTGATTATTGTTTTGTCCTAAAATGAATAGAATGTCACATGTTGATTTAATATCATTAATTATATATATGTCATTATTATTAAACACACCTACATGTATCTACATTGTTCATCTGCATTCTTCCTTGTGTTATGTCTATTGCATTGCTTACATAATTATCACCTCAGGGTGATGGAACATCTCTGTGGATTGATGGCTAATTGCTGAGAAATATGTTATGTGATCTACTTTCTGTCTGTTATTATCATTCTCTATTCACATTGATTTTTATGTTCAGTTAATGTGAAGCTCTATACCTGTTGTTGAAATTGCTGCTTTGGCTATTGATTAACATTCTTCACTTAATCTCAATTGGCTCACTAATTTTTTTATGCCACATTGTTTGGCTTTGGAATACTAAGTAGTGAAATTTATTATCATTATTTAAGCTTATCATCAGAAGCTGTACTCAGAGGTAATAGTAGTTATATCAGGCAAATAATTTCTCAAAAATATTATTTTTGATTTATAATTTATAAATGTACCGAATAATATATTTGCCTGAAGTATATTACTATATTTTTAACCTGTAAATAGTTCTTTAAAAGTCAATGGTAATATAAATGTTACCAATACTATAATTGTTCACATACTTCAATTAAAACATAATTCAACAGAGCAATTCTAGATGCTCACCAGCTGGTTCTTCACTTTTGATATCAATTCTCACTCTACAGTAAAATAAGTCACTGGTGCTGATAGATCTTCTAGTCTCATGTCATGTCTAAGTATAATTAGTACAGGAGGTCCCAGAACTTACTGACTCTTTTCTTTGATTGATATAATGAAGATTAAAATATCTAGATCGAATAAAGCTCATTTCACGATATACAATATAAGTTATTTATTATATATTTTATAATTTCGTATCCTAATTATTAATCAAATGAAAAGAGCCAAATTTCATCTGTGACACCTTCTAGTATCTGGTTAGAGTTCATTTCTCTGATAAGTTCTTCTCTCTGTCCATCAAACTATTGATTGTGTTTGTACCTAAGAAGAGCATAGCGTACCTTTGATACTAGCATGCCCAAAGTTGTGTGTGAATGTGTTTTGTAGCAGTGAAAGTAGATCTCAGGGCATCGGTTCACTCGGTCTGCTTAGTATAAACACCTACCATGCAACTTAACAGAGCCATTGTATATAATCTTATTGCTCTCATTCTTTTACAAACGTTTCCTTGGACTATTTGCTATTGGTATATGAAATATCAGATATACTAATTTAGATATTATCGCATTGGGTAAATTCAATCAAATATATTATACATTCTAAGTCGCTCATAAACACTCGTATACATAAATATTACAATATATATATACTGTATGCATATCTGTCACGTGCGCTATTTGAATGAATAAGTTACCTTATGTGATATATTCACTTCTATCGTATTGTTTTCCTCTTGCAAACTAGTATTTAGTCTCATTATATACTAGTATACTACTAGTTATATACTACTAGTAGTTGCAGAGTATGAGTAAATCACAGTTTCCACATTTCCAATATTTTAATAAACATATCTATACATCACAAGATATTATTTCGCTTCTAAGTTTATCTCATTTACTAGTTCTAAAGTTGTAATTCCCGATTGATTTCACAGAGTGTAGCAGCATAGAGTTCTTAAACCTTCGTTTTTTGTGCCTAACTTGGTGTCCTTGTTTCCAGTCTCTTGCTTCCAGTGTGCATTCTGCTGCTTCTCTTGCATATCTCTCTCTTCCGTAAGCTTGTCACTTAGTACATCAAGTAACTGGCTAGGTACTCAATGTACATTGACTCTATGCGAGTTCTAACGTCCATGATTAATATGTGAATACTGATTTCAATGGTGGACAGTTAGTTTCTGAACGATTAGGATTGAATGTATAAAACTTTTTAATATATAACATAGGAGATGAAATTGACATTATAATAAATTTATAGAGTTAAATTATATTTAGCTCTTATTTAAGTTCGTGTTTGTTAACATGTCACTGATGTCTTTGATGTTTGTATCACGTATATTTAATCCCAATCAATATGACTTTTTTACTATATCTCATCAATGCCGTTCAGATACACAAATTTAGTTTAAAACGAGTTATTTATTCACTTAGATAACTTTTGCAATAGCTCCTTTTTCGCTCTAACCAAACATAATATATATTTAGTCTTGTGTCGATAATTCTCCACACCGTCTGCAAAGATCAGAGTTGAGTTTCTTTTGTTTATACTCCAATGGAATAGTTCTATTTTTGCTATGGATATTTCTGATCACTTCTTCCACATGAAATACTCTAGCCTCTAAATACGACTGACTACCTACTAACTCCCTAGTAACATCTGTGTTAGTTCGAAACAGACATTGAGATGCTGTTATGGTTGCTGTTTGTTTACACCATTAGTCAGAGGGAAAGAGATTAGTCTAACCACCACGTTACTATGTAGGCTCTGTGTGCAATTAACTACGCAATGTATTGCACTCTCACTCGTACTAGTGACGCTTATGTAACTATTAACTAGGTAACAAAGTCACACCGTGACATTAGGCACAAGGTCACACGGTGCACTATGTCACATATAGGATGTACTGAAGAGTAAATGGGTTAGATTACTAGCTAGAGAGCACTGCTTGCATCCACGAGCACTGAACCAATGTTTATTTTCTTCACCGGTACACATTGTTTATATTTATGTATGTTATGTTCACTATGTTTGTATTTCTGGCCATTACAGCGTATAAATTATATAGTTCGATAAACAAGAAAAACATAAATTAATTCATTGGTGTGTACGCTGTTTCAATATATTCTCATTAACTTTACTTTCTCGTTTGTGTTTATGTAAGTATGTTAGTTATTTTAGAGCGTCACACCCTCTCAATCGCCTTCACTCCCATCACATTCTTCTCACCAAATTAGTGAATCTCTCTGATAATAAAGGTTGCTTTTGAAAGGTGACAAAGTGACGAAATGCCATCAAGGTACTGACATTGGGGCCCTAATTACAATATATTCTTCCAATGTCTCATATCTATCTTTCTGTGGGAAGGTTATAGTCACATCATTCTTCCATTGAGTCGATTAGTCGTGCCTCTATTTCTTTTCTCACCCTTTGCACCCCCTTTGTCCTTCCTCCATTGGAGTGGTGCTCTCGTGCTAATTACTTGATATCATCACCATAGCGAGACATCACATCAAAGATTTCATTACCATAGCGAGGCATCAAAGATATCATCACCACAGCATCACACCAAAAATAGCATCATCACAGCATCACATCAAAGATATCACCACAGCATCACATCAAAGATATCATCACCACAGCATCACATCAAAGATATCATCACCACAGCATGACGTCAAAGATATCATCACCTTAGCATCACATCAAAGATATCACCACAGCATCACATCAAAGATAGCATCATCACAGCATCACATCAAAGATATCACCACAGCATCACATCAAAGATATCATCACCACAGCATCACATCAAAGATATCATCTCCACAGCATCACGTCAAAGATATCATCACCTTAGCATCACATCAAAGATATCACCACAGCATCACATCAAAGATATCATCACCACAGCATCACATCAAAGATATCATCACCACAGCATCACATCAAAGATATCATCACCACAGCATCACGTCAAAGATATCATCATCTTAGCATCACATCAAAGATATCACCACAGCATCACATCAAAGATATCATCACCACAGCATCACATCAAAGATATCATCACCACAGCATCACATCAAAGATATCATCACCACAGCATCACATCAAAGATATCATCACCACATCATCACGTCAAAGATATCAACACCACAGCATCACGTCAAAGATATCAACACCACAACATCACGTCAAAGATATCATCACCACAGCATCACATCAAAGATATCATCACCACAGCATCACGTCAAAGACATCATCACCACAGCATCACGTCAAAGACATCATCACCACAGCATCACGTCAAAGATATCAACACCACAGCATCACGTCAAAGATATCATCACCACAGCATCACATCATAGATATTATCACCACAGCATCACATCAAAGATAGCATCACACCAAAGATATCATCACCACAGCATCACATCAAAGATATCATCACCACAGCATCACATCAAAGATATCATCACCACAGCATCACATCAAAGATATCATCACCTTAGCATCACATCAAAGATATCATCACCTTAGCATCACATCTCTAACTTCTCAGATATCACCACTATAGCATCACATCATCCCCTGCCATCTCCTTTTCCTTAGTGTGCAGGGCATGTTAATGGGGTGGGTGGGAGGTGACGAGTTCAACCCTTTTATTTCCAAAGAGTTTATCTTTACAATATTCTGTGGAATCTTATACGGTTGTTGTTGACCCAATTGCAACAGCTTTCAGAATAGCTATGTAACATTCCTCTGGTACGTGTTGCTCTATTTAGTGTGATGATAGTCGCTATGAATGAGACTGTAGCTGTGCGAGTATTACTCCAAAGGTTAGAAGTACTCGATATCGCTACTATTGTGTGGTTAATGGAAATCTACTATCAGTATAAATATATACTTTTCACGCGCCTTTTTTGATCTACGACCACCTTGATCCCCCAACCAGACAACTAACCTAAACTTGTATTATTTTTGAAGGTGCCTTCAATATATCGATAGTTTCGCTAACGATGGATTCATAGATAGCGCAGCACGATCTATGGGTTAACCCTTAAAAGACTGACTGAGGAGTTTGAGCTCGATGATACTTTATAATAGTAATTAAATATTTGTATATGATGATTTGAATCAATTAAGATTTCATGACTTTTTTCATTAGATATATTTGTAAATGGTCATACTCTATTTTTTTCTGGTATACCAACAAGAATTTTATGCCAAGCATGAATGTGAATATAATTCTATAATTCACTGAGAATATGTGCGTGTGACTACCCTCACAGTACTCCCGCAAGACACTAACGCACATACGTAAACATAGTTGCCAGATGTCGCTACGAACCAAGCAATCAATTAGAACAGGAAATGAATGAATGATTAAAATTTCAATGTTTTTCATTTATCACAACTAACAGAATTAATTATATTTACTAATTTATATTTATTATTTGTAATTAATTGCATTCGGAATAACAGTGACTTGGCAAACAGCTCAGCGGCTATCTCTCGGTATGGCACCCCCAATTTCATCCCCACTGCAAGTATAACGTTCACAGTTCATACAGAATACATTCAATGTAATAACTTTTTTCTTATCAATCGTGGGTATATAAAATTTTGCAAAGTACATTTATATGATAAAAGTTACGAACTGACAAAAAAATCATACAATTCAAGCCACTGGTTTCCTAAGTATTAAATGTGTAGCAAATCCTACGCACTCAGTCTTTTAGAGACCTAAATTTTGTCAGTCTGATTAGGGTTAAAAGTGCATGGCATATAGGTATGTATATACTGAAAATTGGGCCCCAAACTGTTGTAATGTGAATTATGTTTTTTTTTTTCATTTCAACCACTTTTGTCATTTTTTAACGCTACTTGCACTTTTGGAGGTCTTAGATTTTTGTGTTAGGTTGGCCCATAGGCTTCATTTACGATAACCTCTTCATTTCCCTCTTCCATCCGTTAGTGCTGTCACCGGTACTTGTGTCCCTTTTGTCACATTCCTTGGTATCCTAATAGTCTTCATATTATTTCGTGAATTTATAATTCAATTATTTATAATTAAACGAATATTTTTTGTCTATTTGACCAGTAACTTCACAATCACAACTTTGTTATCTCTGGTGTTACATGTAATGTAATGTCTATCGCTACATGTACGGTTATGTTTTCTATCATTACATGTACTGTTATGTTCTCTATCATTACATGTACTGTCATTTGCTACATGTAGCTCCATGACCTTGTTCCCATTGTTCCAGTTTCACCAATCATTTGCACTCTTTTTCACTATTAGCTCTAATTATATCTGCAGTTTCTTCTCATTGTATCTTACGTGATGGTGACTGTGCAACTTTCAATGTCATACAGAAGTTAAAGGTTGCTGTGACGGGAGTACCTGTAGCTGTTAAATGTAAAAATGTGCAGTTTTGATATTACAGTTCATATAATGTATTCGAACTCTATCCATAGTGTTTAATAACACTAATTGATGTTGATCATAGAAAAAATGGTGATTATAGCTTTTGTTTTGAATTTAAATCTTCTTGTTGAATAATAATTTTTGTTGAGGTTATTTCACTCTGTCTAATCTCTATCTGATAAATAGCTACGAGACAATATCTTAAAATAATGAATAAGTAATATTTAGTTATTAAGTAACTTTAGTTATTTACTTTATTAGAGTTGCAATGTTAGGTTTAGTGATGACATAAAGTGTAATGAGTTGTTGAACCTTTAAATTGTACATGAGCAATAATTTGTGAAAATGAAAATAACTTGTAAGAGAACATTTAAGTTGGAATTAATGTTCATGATGTAATTTGTTGTTATTGTTCACAATGACAGAGAGAGAATAGCAGTCATCAATTACATGAGACAGCATAAGGACAGAGAGATAATTGCCCCCTTATTAGAGGTGGGCGTGACCCCTCTATCTACCCTAGTAGCGGGCCTTACCCGCCCTATTATTTGACATGTAATGCCAATGCTAGAGACTAAGGGTCACTAGGCAAAGATATTAGTTGTTGTTATCTCTATAAAGTTCATCCTTTTTTAGGCACTAGACATTTATATCATCGTTAAATGCATTAGTGCTCTAAAGGTTATTGCTCTGTGTTAACTGGTTACCATACCACCAATAAATACTTCACTTTAATCACTAATTAGTAAAGATTTTATATATCGTAGCTAGGTGGTTGGTTATTGACATATAATTATCTATGCTATACTGTACTTATTATCTAATAACTCTTACGAAATTATACTGTTGCCTGCTGTTCTCATTCAATTAGTAGCTAATACTGAATTGCCTAATTATTTAAACTCCTGAGCAATTACACTAAAAAGCATTACTTGGTAATATCCTGTGAATGTCTCTTCTTCTATGAGTGTTGCCAATGAATTGTAAAAACTACAACATATCTATTTAATATATCTTAACAGGTTGTGTAATGGCTATTCTTTATTTTCTTCCACTACTCCTAAAGTATAATTATTATGTTAAAATGTATTCCTAAATTCTTAGCTTTCTGTATGAAATAGTATCTACATTTCTATTCAGCATTGCTATCTATTAATTATAACATTGTGCTTTCTTTCCTTTTGTCTTTTTACAATTATTTATCATATCTAAAAAGTGGCACTGGTAAGTTCTCACGAGTACTTTTCAGTTCAAGAAACCGAAAGTAGTCTGCTCGTGTAGGGTAAGTTACGAATTATCGATCAGTTCCACATCTTCGGTCATATGAGAAAGAACAATAATATATATTTTTTATTTTAATGGTATGTCGTTTATCTTATACGACCGAAGGTGTGGAACTGACCGATAATTCCAACATAGCCTACTCTTCAGTTCCAGAAATCGAAAGTTGTCTACTTAGCGTGCAGGTTACTCTTAGTTTTCCCTCAGTGTCGTGAGATGGCGCTTTAGGTGCCTAATTAGTTGAGAAGTGTTGGTAATGGAGACATTAAGACAGCTACTGGCACTACCGTAACTAATGCGGTTATGCGCTCTCTAGCTGTAATGGTAATGGAGTAGCTACTAAATTAACTGATCTCTGAGACCATTAGCTTTCTGACAAAAGGATTTGTTGCTACTGGGGAAATGTGTTATGAGAATGGAGTATTAAATGCCACTATAAATGGAGAGTTTGTGCCAAACATTGGTTCTAACCAAATATAATGTCCTACTGTACTAACCTGTTATAATTTAACCTGTTATCAACGTTCATTTTAGGAGTGAAATATAATATATTCTTCTTTGCGGTTGGTTGTTTTTTAGTCTGTAGAAGTTGTGTAATAATGTTATTGCATTAAAAAGGCCTATCATCTATCGTATATTTCTGTGTGAAAATTGTGAAGTAGGAAGTGCAAAGGAAATAATATAACGACTTGGTACTTCCCTGGTAATAACCAATAATTTACATCTCCTTTCAGCTCGTACGTACAGAGTGCTATTGTTTATTTACTATTACTCTCATCTCTACAATAGGAACCTCACAGTAAATTCATGTTTTTCTCCTGTAATGAAGAGCCAAGTGACTATAGCTTTATAAGTATTATTATCATAATGTTCTTAAATCTACAGAGCTGATTTCTTAAATTAATTAGAAATGAACTCTTAATATTAAATACTAATTAATGCACTGTAACGTCATTATTCAATTTGTGCCAATTAAAATGAAATAACCAGTTAACATGTTAAATTAGCTACATTTTATATGACCGAAGATGTGGAACTGTCCAATAATTCGTAAGTTACCACGCAGGTATCAGTATAGGCCTATCTTTTCGTTGCTTTCACGCCTCTAGTTACGGCGCAGTGAGTCACCGTGTGAATTACTCAGGTTGTCCTCGCTAGCATTGCTTTCTTGTGCAATGGTACTCACTCTCATTAGAACTATAGGAAACAATGAGGTAACATAATTCAATGTTCTTAAGGGGCTATTTAATCGAAAGTAACTCATTAATCACACTATTCATCACACTCTGGTGGATACATTATATATCGAGTCATTAAGTTTATTACGGATATATTGGTAATTTGTAATGTATTTCTATTTTGTAATGTGTATGTATTTTATTCGACTATCTGTCAACTTTATTGTTTTTTTTTTATTTTGAAGTAGTTGTTAGTAATAGTATCCACAATCAGTACTTGACCTACTGCAAATAATTCAATAAATACAACCTAATCTTAGTTCAATTTTCACGCTTAGAAATACTCATTTTTATCAATAATGCTCAGCTCTTGGCTATGGCTGGTGTTATTTCATTTTTCTCTATAACTTCTTTTTCTTACATAGTGCCTCATAATTTCATTAGCAAGAGGGTTAAGTTAAATCTATTTTTTCGAGTGATATTTTACCAATAACCAAAGAATTATATCTGTTTTTTGTAGCGCAGCAGGTTGCACTTTTCGAAATTTTGTGTGATTTTAACTTATCACTTCAGAACGAAGATAAATAACAGCTGTCACCGGTGTGCTAACATACGGAGTCTTATTTTATCTGTGTGATAGAGATATTATTCAGTATTTTTAAATAGTATTGACTTGAAAGTTTCATCGTATTTGCTTATCAAATAGTGCCTGGTGATGCGTTTGGTAAGCATCTTCTATCAACTCTTCATTTTCCTCTTCATCGCTATTTGAATTTCTTCGTCATAGTTACAGCTCTCTGTTCAATTTCTCTTTGCCTTCATTTATAATTTAAAAATATTCCAAATAAAATTGATTAAAATAATTAATGATTGTTGGTTATTGTTGATAAATTTACTTATTTTTAGATACAGTTGAATTTAATTTTCCTTTGACGTCAGCGAAATGACTGAAGCAGACGTTAAACCCCTACCAAAATATAAATTCGATACAGTTATTAATTGCCAGTAACCTCGTAATAACGAGGTTACTCTACTGGTGTAGAGTTTTCCCGTCTGACTAGACTGGTACACACCAAGTCCACCTAACGTGTGTCTGTGTGTCCCTGGCTAAAGTAGATACTCACTGACTTGAATATATCATTAGTGACTTGAATGTACACTTCAATTGACTTAATACAGCCAATTAGCTGTCATTCGAACTTGTAAAATTATTTCGTCAATTTTCTAGATATACAACATCAACAATTACCATTTGTTTAATTTAAAGAATTAAAGCTATTATTTTTTCCTCTCTTTGATTCGTTTATTATTACTTTGAATATAATAGATAGAGTTAATTACCGTTATAAATAACTGTTTCACTTTTCTTTTCATTTAGGCTCTATTTATTTCCAATTATTCAGTTAAATATTTAAAGGAGTCATGACTGTGTGTATCTATAGGCATGATACACACATATACAGTGTGTGTATCTATAGGCATGATACACACAGATACAGTGTGTGTATCTATAGGCATGATACACACAGATACAGTGTGTGTATCTATAGGCATGATACACACAGATACAGTGTGTGTATCTATAGGCATGATACACACAGATACAGTGTGTGTATCTATAGGCATGATACACACAGATACAGTGTGTGCATCTATAGGCATGATACAGAGAGAGAAAGTAACTCAGTCTATCGTGGCAGGTTTCTCCAGCGTCCACCACAAACTAACAACTTTCCCTGGTTAAACCTAATAGTGGTCAGGTCTGTAACAGCTACCACTACCTTAGCTACTAGACTGCTGTAACTAATAGTGGTCAGGCCTGTAATAGCTACCACTACCTTAGCTACTAGACTGCTGTAACTAATAGTGGTCAGGTCTGTAACAGCTACCACTACCTTAGCTACTAGACTGCTGTAACTAATAGTGGTCAGGCCTGTAACAGCTACCACTACCTTAGCTACTAGACTGCTGTAACTAATAGTGGTCAGGTCTGTAACAGCTACCACTACCTTAGCTACTAGACTGCTGTAACTAATAGTGGTCAGGTCTGTAACAGCTACCACTACCTTAGCTACTAGACTGCTGTAACTAATAGTGGTCAGGTCTGTAACAGCTACCACTACCTTAGCTACTAGACTGCTGTAACTAATAGTGGTCAGGCCTGTAATAGCTACCACTACCTTAGCTACTAGACTGCTGTAACTAATAGTGGTCAGGCCTGTAATAGCTACCACTACCTTAGCTACTAGACTGCTGTAACTAATAGTGGTCAGGTCTGTAACAGCTACCACTACCTTAGCTACTAGACTGCTGTAACTAATAGTGGTCAGGCCTGTAATAGCTACCACTACCTTAGCTACTAGACTGCTGTAACTAATAGTGGTCAGGTCTGTAACAGCTACCACTACCTTAGCTACTAGACTGCTGTAACTAATAGTGGTCAGGCCTGTAATAGCTACCACTACCTTAGCTACTAGACTGCTGTAACTAATAGTGGTCAGGTCTGTAACAGCTACCACTACCTTAGCTACTAGACTGCTGTAACTAATAGTGGTCAGGCCTGTAATAGCTACCACTACCTTAGCTACTAGACTGATGTAACCCAATAGTGGTCAGGCCTGTAACAGCTACCACTACCTTAGCTACTAGACTGCTGTAATCCAATAGTGGTCAGGCCTGTAACAGCTACCACTACCTTAGCTACTAGACTGCTGTAACTAATAGTGGTCAGGCCTGTAATAGCTACCACTACCTTAGCTACTAGACTGATGTAACCCAATAGTGGTCAGGCCTGTAACAGCTACCACTACCTTAGCTACTAGACTGCTGTAACTAATAGTGGTCAGGTCTGTAACAGCTACCACTACCTTAGCTACTAGACTGCTGTAACTAATAGTGGTCAGGCCTGTAATAGCTACCACTACCTTAGCTACTAGACTGATGTAACCCAATAGTGGTCAGGCCTGTAACAGCTACCACTACCTTAGCTACTAGACTGCTGTAATCCAATAGTGGTCAGGCCTGTAACAGCTACCAGTGTACCACTACCTTAGCTACTAGACTGAAGATATCAACTCTAATCTTTCAGATGTCTGTGTCTTCCTACCATTAAACCATTAAATACCCCCATAAACTTTATTGTATACAATGTACGTAGTGTAATATATGGATAAATAGTAATGTTTTTATGTGTTGTAATAGATTATTCATATGTTTATTACTTGTTTTCGTAAACATGCATATAAATTCTATGATAATTACTCCAATACTATGTTCAACATTTTTTACCATCTCTCTACACTATTCGCTACTCTATTCACTAAAATAATTACACTATTCACGAAGGCAGCTCACTGTATAATAGACGTATCATCTAACGATGCGTACTTTAATAAATGCATTGAATAAACAGTTACTGTTTTTACTATCCCTTATTGATAATATAATTAATATTATCTTTGCATTTTGATAGCTTATTAATAATTCAATTTGTTTATTCTTTTCTATTGTTCCTTACCCAAAATAATTCCTTCTAAATAATGCAATACAATTGTGTCTGTAAGTATAATTAATCAATTAAATGCTAATTGCATTTATATATTGAATATGATAACATATTATATTTATCAACTACACCTCTTAACTAATGAACTTATATTATCATTTTAGAGCAAGGTAAAATGTTTAGTATTGTGGAGGACATTATAGTGGTGGAATGTTCCGTTAAAACTAATTAATTATGGTAATTAAATTTTGCTAAGATAGATTTAATATTACAATAATATAAATAAAAGTATTATTTTAAGGAAAGAAGGAAGCAATGACTACGGAAGCTTCTTTACATAACCATCAATAGAGAATTACTTTATTATTCAATTCTCAAACAGACATATTCGATAAGACTTCAATTACACTCAGGGGCTCTATCTTCAAACTGTCTGTGGTGAATTAAAGAAACGGGGGTGGCGTTACTTGGGCCCAGAACTGCTGTAATTTGAATTATGTTTAATTTATATATAGCCTCTTTACTAAGGAATCGAGTCGAAACTTCACTGATAATATAAATTTACTTCACAGGACTATAAGGCCCGAAAAAGCGGGCCTTATCTTTTCTTGTTTATAATTATCAATTTATTTTAACGCTATTTGCAGTTTTAGAGGATATCGCTAGGGTTATGCTCTTCAACTACGAAGTCTTAGATTTTGTGTTAGGTAGACTCGTAGGCTTCATTTACTCTCCCCTCTTCATTTCCCTCTTCCATCTGTGAGTGCAGACAACGGTGCTTGTGTCCCTTTTCGTCACATTCCTTATCAAGTCACTGCATTCACGGAGTAGCTTTTCTGTATCCATGAGCATTGTCTCCGACGGTGGTAGTTGACTTTTTTCATTAAGCCACTTTCCTTTCTGACTGCTTCTTCCAGTCCCTTTTATTCAATTTCCTTTGTCGTCAGCGATATGGCCATTGATTCCGAAGCAGACGTTAAACCCCTACTAAAATAAATGATGTCACTGTATTCAACTTAGAGTACTGTCGCTTAATGGAGTATGGGCATGGTGATGTTAACTCATGACAGAGGGCACACCAACCTCATGACAGAAGGCACATCAACCCCATGACAGAGGTCACACCAACCCCATGACAGAGGGCACACCAACCTCATGACAGAGGGCACACCAACCTCATGACAGAGGGCACACCAACCCCATGACAGAGGGCACATCAACCCCATGACAGAGGGCACATCAACCCCATGACAGAGAGCACATCAACCTCATGACAGAGAGCACATCAACCTCATGACAGAGAGCACATCAACCTCATGACAGAGAGCACATCAACCCTATGACAGAGGGCACACCAACCCCATGACAGAGGGCACACCAACCCCATGACAGAGGGCACACCAACCATATGACAGAGGGCACACCAACCATATGACAGAGGGCACACCAACCCCATGACAGATGGCACACCAACCCCATGACAGAGGGCACATCAACCCCATGACAGAGGGCCCATCAACCCCATGACAGAGGGCCCATCAACCCCATGACAGAGGGCACATCAACCCCATGACAGAGGGCACATCAACCCCATGACAGAGGGCACATCAACCCCATGACAGAGGGCACATCAACCCCATGACAGAGGGCACATCAACCCCATGACAGAGGGCACATCAACCCCATGACAGAGGGCCCATCAACCCCATGACAGAGGGCCCATCAACCCCATGACAGAGGGCACATCAACCCCATGACAGAGGGCACATCAACCCCATGACAGAGGGCACACCAACCCCATGACAGAGGGCACACCAACCCCATGACAGAGGGCACATCAACCCCATGACAGAGGGCACATCAACCCCATGACAGAAGTCACATCAACCCCATGACAGAGAGCACATCAACCCTATGACAGAGAGCACATCAACCCTATGACAGAGGGCACACTAACCCCATGACAGAGGGCACACCAACCCCATGACAGAGGGCACACCAACCCCATGACAGAGGGCACATCAACCCCATGACAGAGGGCACACCAACCCCATGACAGAGGGCACATCAACCCCATGACAGAGGGCACATCAACCCCATGACAGAGGGCACATCAACTTCATGACAGAGGGCTCATCAACCCCATGACAGAGGGCACATCAACCCCATGACAGAGGGCACATCAACCCCATGACAGAGGGCACATCAACCCCATGACAGAGGGCACATCAACCCCATGACAGAGGGCACATCAACCCCATGACAGAGGGCCCATCAACCCCATGACAGAGGGCCCATCAACCCCATGACAGAGGGCACATCAACCCCATGACAGAGGGCACATCAACCCCATGACAGAGGGCACACCAACCCCATGACAGAGGGCACACCAACCCCATGACAGAGGGCACATCAACCCCATGACAGAGGGCACATCAACCCCATGACAGAAGTCACATCAACCCCATGACAGAGAGCACATCAACCCTATGACAGAGAGCACATCAACCCTATGACAGAGGGCACACCAACCCCATGACAGAGGGCACACCAACCCCATGACAGAGGGCACACCAACCCCATGACAGAGGGCACATCAACCCCATGACAGAGGGCACATCAACCTCATGATTGAATATCTCGTATCTCTTTTTAGGTGTTAGCATTGGTTATCTTTCGAGGTCCATTTCACCTCGGTTTTCTTTTCTAGATCTGCATTCAGTGCTCCAAACTGCTAATGAATAGTATTGATGTCATAAAGAGTATGTCATTAAATTATACTAGTACAGTATATTGTTGTTGAATCTATATTCATTACCTTCGCAAATTTGCGTAAGGTCATATTTTATCCGGCATTTATTTATTTATCATCTTGTTATTCACGTAACTGAAAAATTGTTCAACCAAATCGCCTGAAATTTGGTGAAACGATTGGTCCATGTCCAGTGACCTTCTGGTAGAATTTTGAGAGCCACCCGGTCAAAGGTCAAGGTCATGGTTATTTATAACTCAAAAAGTATTGAACCATATTGGTGGGACGATTGGTCATTATCCAGTTACCAGTTTATTAGATTCAAGGAGAGATCGGGTCAAAACGGCGGCGAAGGTATGCGCTCTACCAAGTGCACGTAATCTAGTTTTATTATATTCAAATGCAGGTACGTATTTTATCTCTAGTACCAAAATAATAGTATGATTTTTTAAACTTGTTGATGTTAGTGTGACCAATAGCAGTTGTCTGTACCCCATGGAGTCTATGCTCATATACATGGGGAATTGTCATACAAATAATCTATTGAAATTCATTATAAAATTATTTATTTTATTTACTACTTATTTTCTGGTATGAAACACTCTCTGTGAACTTATAATATCTAAGCAAACTGAATAATACTATTTTTTTTAACTATTTGACACTGTTTTTCTATTGCTCTTTTATTGTGATATTAAATTTTAATGTAATTAGTTAGTTCCTAATTAATGGAGGTAACTACCCACTAGCACTAATTAATGGAGGTATCTACCCACTAGCAGGTCAGTCCCCCACTATGTCTCATCTCCTGCAGAGTGTAGTTATAAATTAAGCACAGTTCATTGCCCAATGTCTTGGGGTCACCTGCCTTAGCCAGGGCACAGTGCAGGTCCTTTGTGTTGCAGTACTGCTACAGTTAATTGAACACTCCTGATGTAGGTAGTGTGGTACAACACTAAGGTGCCGTACACACGCAGCGTTTTTTAAGTCTTTTCATCAGACTTTTTGCTAAGCTCCTCCTAATTTTTCCATAGAATATAAGAAAAAACAATATAATCATTTTTTATGTCGTTTTTCTTATATTCTCGTGGAAAAAGTAGGAGGAGCTTAGCAAAAAGTCTGATGGAAAGACTTAAAAAACCCTTCGTGTGTACGGCCCTTTACACATTGCATTCTAACTCATAATGCTAGAAAATGCTTTACAATATATTCTAGATGTTAACTTTATGTATTGCAATCATATTATTTTATATTTCAGTCAAATATATTCTCAATGTAAATAAATCTATTGGCCAAGATACCTTGATACAAGATATTAATTTAGTGTTAGCTGTAGCACCCAGTAGGTGTAGTTTGGTGTATCTAATACATCCTAGATGTGTCACTATCAGGTGTATCTATCAGGTCAGTTCATTTCATAATATTTTAATATTACTTTGTATGAGGCGAGTCGTGATGACTTACTTTTATTGCATCACATTTTTCTTACTCTCATCACATCACATTTTAAGCGCGACTCTTTTTACTCTGTGCGAAATGTTAAGGTCTGGAATTCATTTTAATTTAGTTACACAGAGTAATAAAATAAATGACTCTTTCTTCTTATTCTACAAATTAATTGTTTGGAATAAGAGTAATGAAATACCTTCTATACTTCAAACACACTCATACCGAAAATTTATTTCTTGATATGTTCTGTAAGTACACAGAGTATTTCTAAGCTGTGTGAGTGCTTGTAAGGCATTAATGTTATGAAAATGAAGAGTTTCATTGAATGGAAATAACCTCATTGGAAGACAAGAAAGAACATACACTGATCATTATCATGAATGTAAAACTGGATTCTATTTCTCAAACGTTTCATATCCTGTTATGTGCCTAATGCTGTAAATTAATGCATCCACCGTAAGTATATAACCACTTTATTTTTGCTAAATAGAAGGTTTTTTTCTTTTGAACTCTCGTACTGTTTTAGTCTGTATCAGGGATTTTAGTTACCATTTAAAGATTAATTCAAGGCTACTTATCTACTAATGGATTGCAAGGCTACTACAAGATTTTGACACTTTTTTGAATGGTTCTTTAAGTTACTTTTTATATCTCTACAACCGTTGAGTCTACACCGTGAATCTATTAAACTGTACCATTTTGAGGATGAATTTTTTCTTTCTTCCAATTCTCGCCACAGCTACTTTATCGCAGTGTGTGACTTAATAGAGCAAACCTTGTGAAAAGTCATTGCCTTCTACCAACCACACCTACCTACTACTAACCAACGGTCATCTCCATTGTCTCCAGACTACAATGCACTTGCTAGATGCAAATCATGCCTCTCAGGTCACACCAGTGCACTGAAGTTCAAACGAGTGACTGGCTATCTAGTTACTGCACCAGCTTCACCAATCACATGCACCACTCATATAAAGGTTATCCGTCTCATCTTTGGTGTGACGTCAAAGTGACGTGCTTCATTAACGCGCTTTGATGTCACTAGTATTAATCACCTTAGCAGACTTCTCTTCTATAACCAATAGGCCTAAAAAGAGTAGACTTCTATTAATTTCTCATCAGATACGTACATGCTATAGTAAATTGTTAGTTAACTTAGTTTCTTACTAAATGTCCAATGCGAATTGAGGTTGTTTGCACTATCTTGATACTTCTTTTGATATTTGTTATCTTTACAGTCTTCTATTTTTTGAGAACTCGTTGAAAAATGAAGGGACTTTTACATTCCATTAAATTACACTCAATGTATTTTATTCTATGTAGATTTTATCCAAATAAAAATATGATTGAAAAATGTGAATATCATTCATTCACCAGTAAATTAATCTCATTAACCGTTAATTACTTTTCTAAGTTGTTACACCGTTTTCTATTAATTACTAATTGTTTATTTATACTCTTTGTGTTAGTACTTATTCACTAGTTATGTTGGTACCAATGCACTAGTTGTGTTGGTACCAATGCACTAGTTGTGTTGGTACCAATGCACTAGTTGTGTTAGTACCAATGCACTAGTTGTGTTAGTACCAATGCACTAGTTGTGTTGGTACCAATGCACTAGTTGTGTTGGTACCAATGCACTAGTTGTGTTGGTACCAATGCACTAGTTGTGTTGGTACCAATGCACTAGTTGTGTTGGTACCAATGCACTAGTTGTGTTGGTACCAATGCACTAGTTGTGTTGGTACCAATGCACTAGTTGTGTTAGTACCAATGCACTAGTTGTGTTGGTACCAATGCACTAGTTGTGTTAGTACCAATGCACTAGTTGTGTTAGTACCAATGCACTAGTTGTGTTGGTACCAATGCACTAGTTGTGTTGGTACCAATGCACTAGTTGTGTTGGTACCAATGCACTAGTTGTGTTGGTACCAATGCACTAGTTGTGTTGGTACCAATGCACTAGTTGTGTTGGTACCAATGCACTAGTTGTGTTAGTACCAATGCACTAGTTGTGTTGGTACCAATGCACTAGTTGTGTTAGTACCAATGCACTAGTTGTGTTAGTACCAATGCACTAGTTGTGTTGGTACCAATGCACTAGTTGTGTTGGTACCAATGCACTAGTTGTGTTAGTACCAATGCACTAGTTGTGTTGGTACCAATGCACTAGTTGTGTTAGTACCAATGCACTAGTCGTGTTTATACCAATGCACTAGTCGTGTTGGTACCAATGCACTAGTTTACGCTGTAAGATGCATTGCTGGTTACAATAGTTTCCACGGTAGAGCCTGCTAGCAGTTTGAACTTTCCTGTAAGTATCATCACAGAGGTATATTCTCAATGACCTCTAGACGTGTGACCTCTGACCTCTCTGCCGCCTGTCATTGCAAGCAGTGACTTACCTCAGCAGTTCATGGACAGTTCATGTCTGTAACCTGTTTTGCGTTATTGCTATATAGTGCCATGATTATTGCGCTGATTAGAAGGTAGAATGGTTTTCTTTTATGACTTATGTTACAGTAGAGCTCCTGAGTTATGAAGTACTGAGTTATGAAGTTCTGAGTTATGAAGTTCTGAGTTATGAAGTTCTGAGTTGTGAAGTTCTGAGTTGTGAAGTTCTGAGCTATGAAGTTCTGAGTTATGAAGTTCTGCGTTATGAAGTTCTGAGTTATGAAGTTATGAGTTATGAAGTTCTGAGTTATGAAGTTATGAGTTATGAAGTACTGAGTTATGAAGTACTGAGTTATGAAGTATTTTCGGTTTTTAAATTTTAGAAAATGATATACGTCAAGAATTTTGTCATAGCTATTCCCTCCAAGACCATAGTTTTCTTAAGATTCAATCATAGAAAACTATTCAGTGCACATGAGATATGAAGTGGCTCTGAGTTATGAAGGAAACAGTACTTCATAACTTATAAGTTTCACTGTACTTCATTTCTTCACATAGTCTCTCTAATTAAATCAATGGGGTTTTTTAAAATCTTATCAGTCACTTAAAGTATTCCTTTGAATAAATCTTATATTCCATTGTTCATTCCAATATACTACTGCCCCCCCCAACTTCCTATAACTCTTCTAATGCGACAAATAGTATTGGTATTATCTTGCTACGGAGATTACAAAATGTCATATTTAATGCATGGACTGATTTGATTGAAATAACACTGACCTAATTAAGTTATCTAATATTAACCTTGGCCTTCATCACACTGTCATTGTTATTTTCTACAGTGCTGTATTTAACGAGTTAAGTGATGTAAATTAGACGTAAGAGAGTAAGAGATGTGGTTGAGATCTTAGTCACCTTGCTGTGGTTGAGATCTTAGTTACATTGCTGTGGTTGAGATCTTAGTCACCTTGATGTGGTTGAGATCTTAGTCACCTTGCTGTGGTTGAGATCTCAGTTACCTTGCTGCGGTTGAGATCTTAGTCACCTTGTTGTGGTTGAGATCTTAGTCACCTTGCTGTGGTTGAGATCTTAGTTACCTTGCTGTGGTTGAGATCTTAGTTACCTTGATGTTGTTGAGATCTTAGTTACCTTGATGTTGTTGAGATCTTAGTTACCTTGATGTTGTTGAGATCTTAGTTACCTTGATGTTGTTGAGATCTTAGTTACTCCAGGTTATATAACATTTAAATATAGAAATATGTATTCATATCTCCACTACCTATCGAAATTCAACCCATCCCACAAAATTTGCATTTCTTTTCACTTTTTAGATGTTAATTCATCTAATATTAGTACTTATTAAGTTCCTAATTACTAATATTCACAATAAAAACTGTAATGTGTATATTTAGTGATTGGTATTCGTATCTTCACTATCTGTCTCGTAACTGACTGCATCACTGTTAGTAATTTAGTTCTTTGTGAGATGAAGATGTTTCCTAATTCTTGGAATGGTGTGTAGAGAGGAAATGAGAGAGACAGGGGATGTACCGTTTGAGAGAACTCAGTCTGCTCATACTGTCTGCACTCGTACACTGGGGTAAGCTACGAATTATCGGTCAGTTCCACATCTTCGGTCTTGCAAGAAAAAACTATATGATAATTATTTTTATTGGTATCCACACCAACAGGTATCATGGATACCAATAAAACAGAATGATAATTAATGATTATTATATAGTTTTTACTATATGACCGAAGATGTGAAGCAGACCGATAATTCGTCACTTACCCTATTAATATTAACTAATTAACATCACACTATTGAGTTATCAAAGTGATAAGGATGATTTGCAAGGTTCTTCTATTCAATATACACTATACAGGTTATTCTAAATTTACATGTAACAATATTTTTTTTTAATTATTAAGTAATTATTTTATTTCATTAATTATTTTTAAATTGAAACTAAATTTTACTTATAGAGCTTTCATAGAAATATAAATATTCTCTCTCACGTCACTATTTCTATCAGGTGAAACCCTTCAATTTCTCAGTTAAAGTGCATTGCTTTCAAAAGCATTCAACATTGTTATTTGCAGTCTAATGTTCCGTCTTATGAAATAGTAACGGTGATATCAGTCTACCAAAGCATCTTCTTATTTGCCTTCTTTCTTATTAACATTAATATATTAAATTAACTAGGGGCTGAATAGGAAGAGGCTGTTAGAGATGAGAGCGTCACAGGGAAGGTTAAGGTTAAGAGACTTCATTTGAAGGTCTGCCTTCTCTTCTGCATCTTCTCTTTTATCTCTCCAATTTATTTCTGCAGTAGAAAAGCATCTCTCCCTTGACTTATCAGCCTTGGATACATTAATCCTAAAGCTAAAACTTTAGTATCGAAAATGTAGTATTTATTTATTTTCAGTAAAGTGATTGATATTTGGTAACGTCTAACTTTTTCCTCAGGGTCTAATAGTTTTATTTCACTAGAAAAAAACGTTGAAAAGCGTCATTTAATTTGGGTGTACTTTCATTTAGTTTCTCTCCATTATTGGTAGGTGTACCAAAGAGAAATAGAAACCATTGCTAGGTTTCTAACCATTATGTGGGTCAACAAACTTTCGGACGCTAAAAAATACATTAGAAAATCCGATGGCATTTTCTATCACTCTCACATTCGTGAAATATTCAGGTGATATCCGTCACTTGATTATGAGAGAAAAAGCTAATTCGGTGTTAGTGAATGGGGAGATATTTGTGCAATATAATATTGTTTTACTAATACTCTCTCACACTATTTAAGTCAGTCAAAGTTAATATTTTAACACTCGTTATTTTACAGCTGTTTCAAAAATTGTGTTGGTCCGAGTCATCTAGAATAATGCTCTCAAAAGAATAGAAACGATTCTTAGACTTTTTGTCATTCGATTTTTTAAAGATGTATAGATAGATCACAGAGTTAAAATTCAGCGCAGTAGATTGCCAGGCTGACAGTAGGCCTGCCTTATACTTCCCTTTTATCTGTCTGCCAATGATACAGGGCAGGTATAGGCGTGACATCTAGACAGACGGATATGTTCTACTGCATCACATAGCCTACTTCATTAACTAGCTAAGTGGTTTGGGTGCTTCCCTCTGTGTCTCATCTTCATTGCCTCTGCTTCCTGTTAGTCTACTCTAGATTTAGCACTTAGTCACTTACTAACCCTAAAACAACAGGCACAGAGTAGGCTAAAGTGGTAGTAATTAAATACTATAGATTGTTATTAAAAAATAACCTTTGATGGATAAAAATTGTCATCTGGGTATTTAATAGCATTTAGTAATTGACTCATTACCCTACATCTACTGTCAGAGGTTCTTTACGTTACAGTATACTGACAGTATGTAGTTCAATTCACTGTTTACAATTAGATTCATTATAGTCATTCACTTTCAATTAGATCATTTTAATAGCGTATAATATAGAGTATTAAAATAATCTATGCAACCAACTGCAGATGCGTAATGTAGGGAATGCCATTACTTGCCATTCTACATAATAGATGCTTTATAAGAGGCATGTGTTACTCCATATAATTAGTTAGTGATGTCTACAGGGCTCTGACTGATAGGCATGACTCATCATCTTTTCCTATACTCTATTGGTATCTAACTAACTTTGCGTCATGTCAAGCTGAGGCCATTATAGAAAAAAGAAGTCATTTCTAAGGGTGCACTAGTTCTCTATTTTGTATGTTTAAAACAATCTTATCTTATACGTTTGTACGTTAATTCTATCTATTTTTACCCCATTTGGTTCATCAAATCATTCCACTTAATTTAGATATCATACCAAGAGTATAGCTAGCTAATGTAATTAAGTTTCCCATACCTCTTTCTACCCATGCTATTACATACGCAGACCCTCTCCTTGCTAATTATTTCACTCAGTGACTCACATTGGCAAAGTACTCTCTAACTGAGGGGGGGGGGGGGGTACTCTGTCAGCCCCTTCACCAACTCCTAATGGTGTACTGGGCTATATTAAGAACATTAACTATTAGATTACTTTTGTTATTTAAACTCAATATTTCCAGCTGCAAGTGTATATTGTCTGATTGTACACCATTTACCACAAATCTTGTTGACATTTTTATCACAAATCTTGTTGAAATTTTTATCACAAATTTTATTGAAATTTTTTATCACAAATTTTGTTGAAATTTTTTATCATAAATTTTGTTGAAATTTTTTATCACAAATTTTGTTGAAATTGGCTTAAATCAGCTGTTCTTATAATGTGCATTGGCCATTTTGAAATCTGTCTCGGCAGCAGCTCCCATTTTACTAATTTCACCTCACTAACCCTATTCCCTCCTCCATATCTGATAATTATTTACCAGGTTAGCATTGTAAGAGTCTGTCCTTTGCAGGTTATCACAGGTGTTCACATCCCCCACAAGAGAATAGAAAAGAGGTCTGCACACGAGAACTTGAGAATAACACTCTCCTACGACGAATCTGTCTACAGGTAATTACTATTACGACAATTAAGGTAGGGTAAATTACGAATTATCGGTCAGTTTCACATCTTCGGTCATATAAGAAAAAACGATTTTAAAATTATTTTAATTGGTATCCATGATACCTGCAGGAATCATGGATACCAATTAAAATAAAATATCAATTATTACAATATCTTTTTTTCTATGTGACCGAAGATGTGAAACTGTCCTACACGTTAAATACCCTAGTTTATGTCTTTTTTTTTAGTTAAGATTTGCTCTAAATTCATCATATCAAAATTAACTATAATCTTCCTAACTGGTACTGAGTAACTTTTCTGCATCCATGAACGGGAGGACTTTGCTTTTGGATCCACTTTTCCATGTGACTGCTTCTTAGAAGTCCTTCGTATTTACTTTTGAATTCATAATTATGGCCCCAAGTGCTACCAAATACAGAATTATAATATCAATTTACAATACAGTAATCGAACATATCAAATTACAATATCACTACTAGTTATGTTGTTCCTTCTGCATTTCTTTTATTCTAACTAATTACCAATAATAACTAATGCGTAACTAATGATTATTTATCTAGTTTCACGTTATCTTTTCTGATGAATGGTACATTGATGTCATTTTCTAATGTAAATTGGATAAATAATTATACAAGATTTCTTTGAATTGCCAATCACCTCCATAATAATAACGTTTTGCACAGTGTAAATATAAAAGATTCCTAAATAAGATTCTAAAATCACCATAATAATAATGTGTATATAAAAAAATGTTCCTAATTTAGTTTCAGTAACTCTCTCTACTTTCTAGCGACATATGGCACCTCTGCATGCCATCTCTGTTGCAGTTAGGCAATTGAATTTCTTTGACATTTTAAACATCCTTATTGCTATCAATATTCCTAACATGCAACTAGGGAAAGTTACGAATTATCGGTAGTTTCACATCTCCGGTCACATAAGAAAAAACAGTATAGCAATATTTATTTTTGATTGGTATCCATGATGCCTACAGGTATCATGGATACCAATCAAAATTAAATAATTATTATATTGTTTTTTTCTTATATGACCGAAGATGTGAAACTGACCGATAATTCGTAACTTACCTAAATTATTCTAAACTTTTATTGTACAGACTGTAGGTGAAAGTTCTGCCTCAATAACATTAATAATAAATGTGTGTTTTTTTACAGATTGCCTGACGACAAATACGATTTGATTCACGTGAGTTGATACTAAATATTATTGTTTGTGGCGTAACGTGTTTTTTGCACGCCTTGAACAGTTCTGCGCATGCGCTGTCTCACGTAACGTAGTGTGCAACTGTACGTGAATACGTGATTTGTGTTCTACTATCAGAACACCTGATAATAAATCCAATGCTCTTAATACTTATATCTTAACATTTATCTGTTTATTTGCATTAAAATCCTCAATGAAAAATATTTATTTCACTGGTAGATGACAATTTATAATTGCTTTCAAAACCTAACTACTCTATTTTAAACTATTCATTTCTACACAATTCTTTAAACGCATACTATAGTATTTAGCACTGGTCTAATGTAGAACAAATTGTTTTCAACTCTGCGTACCTTAATTCTTGGTTTGTATCCACAAGAAGTAGGTAAATTATACAATAGTTTTCAGTGTTTTCATATGTGTATTTAGCCATCTCTTGATGATTTGGTAAAGTCACTTCTTCAGTTCTTAGTTCCTTTTTGCAAGAAAAGTGTTTCAGCAGAACCTCCTGAATATAGTTAGATGCTAATATCACAAATCACAGTTTTCTAATTTTCTTACATTTTCAAATCTTATAAATTTGTCATCGTATACCGGGGTCTAACTTTTTGATATCTACAGTGAAACTCCTGAGTTATGAAGTAATGGTTTCTTCGTAACTCTGAACCACTTCGTAGCTCAGGGACAATGATAGTTTTCTATGATTAAAATCTTGCAGAAAACTATTTTCTTTGAGGGATAACTATGACGAAATTCATGACGTATATCGTTTTCTATAATTTAAACATGGAAAACACTTCATAAGCAGAACTTCATAACTCAGGAGTGTTACTGTATTATCATTACTATTAGCAAAGTTTATTTTTGAAATGTGTAATTAGTCAACTGTCGCTAAATCATTAACAGGTACATTTTCCCTTGACTGTACAACACTATTGACAATGTTCACTGGAGAGTTGTGATGTTATACCTATTGGCAGAGAATGAATGCACTTAGTCAGGAGGAAGAAAATCTGCCTTAGGGAAGCTAATTGATTATCATCTGCAGGCACACAAGATAATAATGACTAGAGTTAATTAGATACTTACTATATCATCATCATTATAATATTTAAAAAGTTGCCCGGCTACTCTCTCGGACATTCTGTAGCGGCATTTGAGAAATAAATAAATAAAACTTTTAAAGTTATTCATTGTTGGGGAAAGGAATAGGTTTCCTTTAATGTAGTCTATTATCGATATAGTTATTAGTGTCTCCTTTCTTTAGTAGTTTTCACGTTAGTTGAAACAATAAGAAATAAAACTGTTTTATTAATCCTAATAGTCTCATATTTATCAGTAAAATATCCTAATTGGTTATGTAACACATGTGCCTGTTCTTGCTGCAGAATGTTGTGCTGCCAGAGGCTGTCCATTACTGGGAGAGAGTCCTCTCTGTCAGACACACTGCCAGCATTGTCAGACTCAACAGGTACTGTAAATAGCACTCCAGTTACTATGCAATGTACTTTGGTGATCAAACAACTAGCTATATATTGACTTGTGTTAGTTTCAAGTAAATGACTTATGCTAAGGTACGAATTATCGGTCAGTTTCACATTTTCGGTCATATAAGAAAAAACTATATAATATTAATTATTTAATTTTAATTAGCTTTATCTTTTTTTCTTATAGCTATGACCTAAGATATGAAATCGACCGATAATTCGTAACTTACCCTACTAAGCATGTTATTCACCTTATTCTACTATTGGTCTTAACTTCATTCAATAACTTCCTTTGGTTACCTACTCCAATGTTTTTTTTTCTTCAGAAAGTGCATGGACAGTCAGGTTTTCCTGGTACCAAACGATCCGCACCTCTACTGCAACACTGCCTGCGAAGCCGTGACTATGTGCGGTGAAGTCAAGGTGCCTGAGAAACACCTTAACGTGAGTGCCTACCACAAAGATGATCTCCACGAGTAAACTCATGGAAGACTAACTTTTTATTCTCTTTTGACATCAAATTGATATCCCTAGTAAAATGACAACATAACTGGGTAACAGTATTTCATTTGGTAATATGGATTGAAGGTTATTATTAATCAACTAATTACGACGTATCTTTTAAATTATCAAAAATATTGACGTGTTTCTTTGTTGCAGAGATGTCGAGTGTGTAACGGATTCGGGCAGAATTGCAGAGTAGAAGGTCCCGACTCTGACGGAGTGGGAATACCTGAGACTGACTTTGTCTTTTACATCAGTGCGGTGGAGACACAGAGGTGCAAGAAGGGCTTCACTGTGGCGTATGCTGCACACTGCCAGCAAGAGGCTAGTCTCGATAGGTGAGACAATAACTGGTGGCCGGAAATTTCGGTCTTGAAATTTCGGTCTCGAAATTTCGGTCTCGGAATTATAAATCACCTCTCAACATAAATGGCTGTTATGTAGTTTGTTGTATCCGATAGTTTGTTGTACTGCACACTTCATGATTGTTTAATGACCTGGCAGGGGGCTTCGGGGGGACGGCACGCCCCTCGATACATCTAATTCATAAGTTTGATTTATACCTCAGACCGAATTTTCCGCTCAAATCTCATGTTAAATAAATATTAAAACATGTCAAAATTACTAATGTTTCGTATCATTTCCGCTTTCAATAAATACACTACATATTTTAGTATCCATAATTTCAACTTTTTCTATTATAGTTCTTTAATTAAATCAATAAATTTTCATCATCCGAATTTTCCAAGAACCGAGACAAATAGTATTGTATATGTTGCTAGTGTGTCTATTGCTTTCAAAAGACACTCTTGCTGAGTTATCATCTTCTGATCATAGCTATGTGGTTTGTTTCGTTTTTTTTTTTTCTCTCTCTCTCTCTCTTCTGAAGAAATATGGGAATTTCTTAAATATTTTACCAAGAATATCTTCTGAAATATTTTTTAATAAGAGGGCGGAATATTCTTATTTTAATCACTATATTTCCCTATTCACTGTCAGTCGTTCAGATCCAATTTTTTTTCAGGCCCATAGCAGGTCACGTGAACCTGTGCCCCTCCTCCATCAGCACCAAGCGGCAGGAGGCGGAGACTCTGCTCTCCACAGTGAAGCATGAGATACTCCACGCCCTGGGCTTCTCCTTGTCACTGTACGCCTTCTACAGAGATGACAATGGTCTGCCCCTCACCAACAGGAGTGAGAATGGAAAACCTGCTCTCAATGAACAGTAAGTAGCACTGTTGTTAGGGTAAGTTATGAATTATCGGTCAGTACTACATCTTCGGTCATACAAGAAAAAACAATAAAAAAAATTAATATTACACAGTGCTATCTAATACTTCTGCAAACCCGGGTTTGCAGAAGTATTAGATAGCACTGTGTAATATTAATTTTTTTTATATAGTTTTTTCTTGTATGACCGAAGATGTAGTTCTGACCGATAATTCGTAATTTACCCTATATCTCTTCTTAATTCTGTTCATTTAGAGATATTTAAGAAATAGCTTTAAAAAGCTCTGATTATAGCTGAGTGGTTTGGTTTACAGTTTCGTTTCTCTTCAGGTTACAGGTCAGACAATGGAGTGACCGGGTCATCAAAGAGGTCAAACGCAACGAATGGTTAGTAAGGGGTGGTATGGTGAGCAAGACGGTCAACATGGTGGTCACTCCCAGAGTCAAGAGAGAGGTAAGTCTTTCGGTTGCTCTTCTGTTCATGTTCTATCGAAAATGTATAGGAATCTGTACCTAAAACCTTCTGAATATATTTAGATAAGCTCGTGCATGCAAGGAAGCTACTGTGTGTCTATAGGTATTTCTTTACTACTATCAAGGGCCATACACACGAAGGTTTTTTTTAAGTCTTTCCACCAGACTTTTTACTAAGCTCCTCCTACTTTTTCCACGAGAATATAAGAAAAAACGATATAATTACTATTTATTTCAGTTGGTATCCAGTATATCCATTTAGTTGGTATCCAACTGAAATAAATATAATTATATTGTTTTTTCTTATATTCTCGTGGAAAAAGTAGGAGGAGCTTAGCAAAAAGTCTGGTGGAAAGACTTAAAAAAAACCTACGTGTGTACGGCCCTCAACTCACTCACCTTGTATAATTCTAGTTACTAGTGATGTGATTGCAATTGTTCTCTCTCAGGTTCGTGATCACTTCAAGTGTCCGACACTAGAGGGCGCAGAGTTAGAAGATCAGGGCAGAGAGGGTACCAGCTTCACACACTGGGAAAAGAGACTGTTTGAGGTAACTACACAATTATCACGTTGCCTACAATTGCTCAAAACAGAGTCTAGCCTAACTGACTTTTTCCAAAATTACAAGTTTACATTATTGCTTCTGTATGACATGTCTTACCATAGCGAGAGAGCTGAGTAGATCTGTGTGTAGCTACCTATTGATATTGTCTGTTTGATAAAAATGGTGGTATAATTGTAGTTCACATTGTTACAATTTAATTTGGGTTTAAAATATTGACAGTGTACCACAATATACATAGTGGTATGTACAAATGTGTACCAATATGTAGAGCAATGAAAAGAACTCTCTTTTCTGCTTCAGTTTGAAATGTTTACCCATTTTAAAATTATACTTTATTTGAGTATTTGAATGGTAGTGCATGTAACTTCTGTGTTAACTCTTAGTAAAGAATGAATTTTTTTCATCAGAATGAAGCAATGACTGGCACTCACACTCAGAATCCTGTCTACTCACGCATCACTCTCGCTCTACTGGAAGACACGGGTTGGTACACTGCTAACTATGCTCTTGCCCAGCCTCTCAGCTGGGGCAAGAACCTGGGCTGTGACTTCGCCCTCAAGAGTTGTCTCCACTGGATGAAAATAAGAAAGCGCAAGTAAGAGCTACATTCTTTTTAGAACTGATAGAATTGTTTATTTGTAGCTAAATCAGAATTCTGAAATATCCTTCAACCACAAACTTCCTTTTTTCTGATGTCAAATGTTCTCTCAGAAATGAGAGTCTTCACCCTTACTGTGACAAGGTTAAGAGAGACCCTCTACAGACAGAGTGCACTGACGATAGAACTTCTGTAGCTCTTTGCAACTTGGTGGAGTACCCAACACAACTACCTAAGAGGTATCAGGTAAGTACTACCCTTGTAGAGCATCATTAGTCGACATGTTACTTCATAACTTATTCAGTTAGCTAATCATTTGATTTAGGAACTATACATCTAACATTGTAGCTACCACTAGACTAAGTTTCGAATTATCGGTCGGTTTCACATCTTCGATCATATAAGAAAAACGATATAATAATCATGGATCCATGATACCTGTAGGTATCTATGATATGGTGATACCTGCAGGTATCCATGATATGGTAATACCTGCAGGCATCATTGATAACAATAAAAGTGAAATGTTAATTGTTATATAGTTTTTTCTTGTAAGACCGAAGATGCGAAACCGACTGATAATTCATAACTTACCCTAGTACCAAAAAGTTTCCTCTTCTCTCTTCCTCTTTAGAACTTTGAGACTATCCCCCACATCACCCCCAATGACCTGGGTCACTATGGGGGTTCTGTGGCTCTGGCAGACTACTGTCCTTACATTCAGGAGTTCACTTGGAAGAGCCACAATGTGGTGGTGAGGGGCTCACACTGCAACTTCCCTGAGAACAACCCAGGTGAACAAACACAAATGAAAGTAACATCTGTTAAGTAGCTACTTCTACAGCAATACCTTATTAATTATCTTTCAAAAACACAGTATACCGAAGTAGCCAGTAGAAAAAGTTATGATCTATTTACTAAAAATGTGTTACGCCAAACTGTTCACAGATCCAGACCGTAACTTCGCGTTGGAGAAGTACGGAGAGTCTTCAGTGTGTCTCTACCACGACCAGGAATGGTTAGAGAGAACTTGCTCTCAATTGCGACACTGGCAACACTGGGGATCGGGTTGTTATGGTTACACTTGTGCTGAGGGGAGACTGCATGTCATCGTTAATAACCACACCTACACCTGCTACCACAAGGACCAGGTGAGAGTTGGGTCAGAGTTTACATTTGTAGCACAGTTACTACAGGTGTCGAATATTACATGTTGGTCAAAGTAACGAATTAACGCTTATAGCTACTTTACTTGATGAGATCAGGGAGTGCTAGTTAGTATTTTCAAAGGAAAGTCAGAAAGATTAACTCTGAAAGCTGAGCAGATCTTCCCCGTCGTTTTAAATTACTATGAAATATTTTGTATGAATAATAAAACTATTCCTATTTTAGGAACTCCATAAAAACTTTCCAAGAAAACTCTAGATAACTTCTATGTACGCTCTTCTTCTCTCAAACACTTCAATGTTTTTTCTCTTTAACTTTCCAGGTTATTTCTGTGAAGATCTTCCAAGAGGGTTGGTTGCACATGGGGGCAATAGTGTGCCCTTCTTGTCAGGATATTTGCACTGTGAGTAACTAATGCGCAATATCACGGTGGAATAATATTTTGTAGATTCCTTTTATTTTAATTCTTATGTTAAGTTAGATACCATGATATCAAGAATTATTGTCCTTTTCTGTTTTTTTAGGAATTTAATCAATGAGTGATGTTAAAATGGGACTGTATCACAGAAAAGTTTCAATATAAAATTACTTCAATTAATTAGTTACTTCAATAGAAAGTACTCTCCCCATCCTAATATTATTTATTTCTCCTGCAGAAGAGAGATGGCGTGAAGTGTTGGGCGGACACACCCACTCCACGCCACATCAGTTACCACAGGGACACACTGGACTGCTCTCACGCCTCCTCTCTGTCCTCTCACCTCTTATTCCTACTCCTCTCTACTCTCCTCTCTTTTTACCACTCATCAGTCAGATGATAGCTCCTCTCACTAAGCTTTTAAATTCTATTTTTAATGTTTTAGCGCATGGCATTCGTTCATTTTTCTGAATCAATCGCTACGAAAAGTGTAAGTATTTCATTAGTCATAAGTTCTCTTCATTCCCATAGCAAAGATATTCACTAGTAAAGACTAGTGAATCATTTTAAAATTCTTTTAGTATTGAACATTAAAAAGTCCAAACTGTGATAGGATATCTGAATAGTTTACTATTAATCTGTGTATAATTTTGTCGATACATTTCTAACAATAACAAGTGAGTGACTTTGTTGTAGCTACACACTTTAACAGGAATAAAATCAGTTAATTATTGAAATAAGATAATTATTGAAATAAGATGTCATAGTTAGGAGTTGGTGAATGCTAAACAAATTAGTAAGTCTTTAAACTCTTCTCTCGCTTCTTTCACAGCAATGGTTGTTTCTCTCAACTTATTTTTTAGGGTTAAAATCGCTAGTAGCGCTCAATTGTTAGTAGCTAACTACTGCATTCCCAGTGAGTGAGGTAAGTTACGAATTGAAGGTCGTTTTCACATCTTCGGTCGTATGAGAAAAAACTATTTAACATTTTTTTTTAGATATTTATTTTTATTCGATACCAATTAAAATAAAACTGGAATAATTATTATTATATCGTTTTCTCCTTATGTGAGCGAAAATGTTAAACGACCGATAATTCGTAACTTACCCACTCTTATATCACTGCAATAACTGTGCAAATATCCTAGCCAAGTGAACACTTTTGTACTGCTTCGTACTTTTCTACTATTTTATAACGTGATATTTAGTGTACTATATTAGATTTAGAAAGCGAGGAAAGAGTATTGTGAAGTATGTAAAATCACCATTTAATTGTTATCATTCCTTGTCAGATCGAAAGTTTCTAATTAGTCTGTTGGCAATTAAAGTTCCAATTGCTTCTCTCCCATTCAGATGAATTGTGTAGTCATTTTAGTTTAAGTTTATGGTTTAATTTGTTGTACTATTATGAACCTTGCCATATTTAGTTTAATGATCATAATAAGTTGTTACTACCTTTCTCATATGTAAAAGAAATAATGCCTCTGTTCAGATGCAATCTCAGTGAGTCTGTAAAACTTCTCCAAACTCTTCACAGGAGAAAATAAAGCCTGATAACCAACTAAATCTACCCTGTGGATTTAATATCAAAGGAGGATTTAATATCTCCTTGGTATATTTTAAAATTCACTGTTTTCCTAATAGGTTGTGTTAGACCTGAATTTTACCACAACTGATTGTTTGAGGGCAAGCTGTTCCACTAGTCTAATTTCTATTACAAACGTTCAGTATGAAATGAAACAGAATTATCATACTTTTTTTAAGGCTTACCCACTCCAGAATAATCCAGCACTGTCAAGGACCGTACTCACGCAGAGTTTTTTTAAGTCTTTCCACCAGACATGTTGCTAAGCTCCTCCTACTTTTCCACGAGACTTTTGAATCATAAAAGAAAAAACAATATAGTAATTATTTATTTTAGTTGGTATCCATAATACCTGCAGGTATCATGGATACCAACTAAATTAAATAATTATTATAATCGTTTTTTCTCATTCAATTCAAAAGTTTTGTGGAAAAGGTGGAGGAACTTAGCAACATGTTTGGTGAAGACTTAAAAAACTCTGCGTGTGTACGGCTCTTTAGTTTAAATACTTTGTTCATCTCTATTCACTCCAGGTCACAACTCATTTACCTGATTTTCTTCCCTAGTTTTACGATAGAATTCTGTGATGTTATACATTTTAATTACCTGCCTTCCAGATCTGTTAATTACAATCATTGATTTACAGTCTAAATATTCTGTTCGGGTTGGTACCTGCGTCTTGCCACCTGTATAGCGTTGTTGCTATGTTTTTGTTAAATTTGAACTTGTATAGTATTAATGTCTTCAAATGCATTCCACTTTTATATATTTATTTTATACATTAATTTTTAAATTAGTAACTAAATTTTAAACCGAATGATATTGTAATATGACTGATAGCTATTTAGTATTTGTGCAATTGTAAATAAAATGTAGAACTACATGTTCAATATTTTATTTCTCCTTTATTTTAAGTGAATTGAAAGGATAAATTCATTTAGTACCAACCGTAAGATTTTCTTTTATACTAGCTAACTGTAGATAGAAACCAGGATTATTATTTTAAATGGCCGCCTGGGGTCCTACCCTATAGCTGTCTGTGGTGAATGGAGGAAAAGGTATCTGGGTGATGTCCTTTTGGATCCGAACTGTTGTAATTTGGATTACGAAGTGTCCCTATTAAATCATGAGAAAGAAACTGCATCTAATTCTGAACGATTTAGCAGTGAGATAATGTAATCTAAACTGATTCATTAATTTTTAATAATAATAAACTACCGCTGAATCAATAGACTTTGCACTAAGAAATTCTTTAAAGGTCCTCTCCTGGCTCCCGGAAAAAAATGAGTTATAACATAATATTATAGAACTAAGGTCTACGATCATTATTCTGCAAACTGCATACAATTCGGTTCAGTCTATATTTTATAATTAGTTTTTAAAGTTTTTTAATACTCTGTGAGCAAAATGATAAGAAACATTAGCCTCGTTGAATAAAGCAATAAAAATATTTGCTTGGAGGGGACCTTTAAGGCTGAAATTTTCTTAAATTAGTAAGTCGGAAGTAAAATAGGTTTTGTAATCAATATACTGTTCAGGATAGCTTTTCTTTTGTTCAGGATATAGTTAATACTCCAAATAGTGATAATTATGTAATGGCTAGCTTTGATATTACGTCCCTTTTCACGAATATTGCTACAGATACTCTGTATGATAATGATAACTTTAGTGTCCCTCCTTTTTCAAAATTGTATTTTAAGAATCTTTTAGAGTTAGCTGTTAAGGAGGTGCTATTTATTTTCAACAATGTAATGTATTCTCAGTTTGATGGAGTAGCGATGGGAAATTCATTAGGTCCAACGCTAGCGAATGTTTTTCTGTGTCACCATGAAGTTACTTGGCTAGATAATTGTTCTTCAGACTTTAAACCAATAGTTTATAAACGTTACATTTATGATACTTTCATTCCTTTTAGGCACAGCTCTCACATAACAAAATTCTTAAATTATCTATATTCTCAACATAACAATATTAAATTCACTTGTGAGACTGAAATTGATTCAAAACTTAGCTTCCTTGATGTTTTAATTACTAGAGAAAATAATGAATTTGTAACTTCTATATTTCGCAAAAAAACATTCACTGGCCTTGGTATGAAATTTAAATCTTCTGTTCCATTTAATTTTAAAACTAATATTATTTCATGTTTGATTTATAGGGCTTTTAGGATTTGTTCTCGAGGCACGTTGTTTGAGAATGAATTGTCATTTCTTAGGGATTATTTTTTGAAAAATGGCTTCGACTTTTTCTGGCGTTCTCCTTGTCGGACCCATAGAGTTATGAATGATAAACTACTCTAGAGAGAGGAAGTGTTGCAGCGATTGAAGGACGCTAAGGAAGACGGTGTAATACCTTATTTTGTTTCAGTTATATCATTTCTCCATTAAATTTTGTTTTAGTTATATCATTTCTCCATTAAATTTTGTTTCAGTTATATCATTTCTCAATTAAATTTTGTTTCAGTTATATCATTTTTCCATTAAACTGACGCTAGATTGCAAGTCACGTGACCCAAAAATAAGGATTTTAGCGTCCCGCAAGACGCGATATTATTTTGGCCACTGACTCACCACTTGGTCGGACCTCCTAATTTCTCCTTTCGAAAAATTGTTCTATTCCTGTCGAAATCGCAATTTATTCTTGTAAAATGAAACTATTTGAACTGTTCTCTTGCTTTTCCAGATATCTTGTAATCTTGTAGAAACAGACGTCTTATCATCGCTGGCGAAGATATTGCCCCGAATGCTCTTATTATAAACTTTTTCTGTTCATCGGAGAATTTCACCATTTCTTTTAGCATTCTGTTATTTCTTCTAAAGCCCCGTCCAGACGGTCAAATTTTTCAGAGAAGTGACAAACTAAATGACGATAACTTCCTAGCGTCAGCAAACCGTCAAACTTTTCATCAGTTTTTTATTCCAACATGTTGGATATCGTCATCAAAAAGTTTGTCAAACTATTTGATGACGATAAAGTTTGAACTACAGCTGACTTTCCGGCAATAATATTTTTTTTATTTGCACGTCATTTTAGTTTATTACAGCTAGGTACACCTACAAAAACCTCATTTTTTTCAAACTTAGTATCTATCTAGTTACAATGGCTGACGACAGACTCTTTAATACTTGGTTGTATTAGATCTAAGTTATAGCACAGTACAGAGAATATATAGTATCCCAGAGCTATAGGGGGGATATTACGCGTGTCGCGGTAGGCTGTGACGTCACATGTCAACAATGGTGCGTACGTTCGTACGTACAGTACAAACACTAAAGATGGCTGCAACACACCCAACTTTTGTTAAATAACGTTTTCGGTGATATATTTTTTTTAATTCGACATTACCGCATGTTATTATCCAATCTTTATAGTCATACGGACGAAAATTAAAAAATGACTGTTGATGAAATTGCTACTGGTCTTCTTACACCCAAAATAGTAACAAATTTTTAGTCTTGAAGAAGACGATTTATTCAAGATAATTAGATCATTAGTCAGATCGGTCGCGTTGGCCGCCATCTTAATTCTCTATTCCACGTGACCCACAGCAATTCTGTTTACTATGACGTGACCTCTTGCTTACATACATGACCTCACAGCCTACCCAGAATAAATTTGAATAATACATGTAACTGGGGTACTATATTATTCTGTTTACTATTATGATTGTACTTAGCATACTTCACTAGTAATTTACTATGAATGGATTCATCACTTTTTCTTATAATGAAAATAAATAAATAAATAGTTTTCATAATGTTGCGTTCTTCAATTGTCTTAAATATGATTTTAGAATGTTGCTGTTATGACGTCAAGCAAACAACTTTCCTCAATTGTTCTTACTATACATACAGTATTTCAATTCTAGTTCCCGCTTTCGAAACCAGATGGCTTTTGAAACCAGAAATTGGCGAGAGTATATAGTGTATCTTATTGTAGAATAATATATATCTTTGATACTGATCTAAACATGAATTAAAAAAATATCACTTCATGGTAATAATGTAGCTATGTTGCCAGTTATTTAATGGGCTTATCAAAGAGACAGTAACTTACTGTATCTTAGGCTTATCTATTAAAGGTAATAACATAAAGATTAAAATGAATTAAATGGAGGGAATTTTTTTATTACTGTCATGCATCTGCAGGCGGTTTAAAGTTAATTGAAATTTCGACAAAAGAATATCCATATGATAATACCCATAGTAAATACTATGATAATACCTATGGAGGGTGGTCGAAATCTCATTGATACAATAGCTACTTAAGTCTAATTTAATTTATTAGGCCTCAGAATTAACTCGCTTTATAACGTAACTAGCTAATTAGTTAATTATATTGGAAAAATGAGTAGGACCGTGAAAGTTTAATATCCTGAAACGTCTGTAATTGTGAATCGCAGTTTACACAATGATCATATATAGTAGAAATAATCGATGTTACATTACGTAGACAAAGCAACACACTGAAATCGAAATATAGAGTTTTGGTAGTTAAAACAATCAAATATATTTATTATTGATGTCATATATTGACAAGAACTGATTATTTTAAACTTTTTTCTGCATATTTACTTACTTTAATGAGCTTAAATATAATTTTAATATGTGACAGTGTGATATGACGTACATAAAACACATCTATTGTCAGTACATGTCCATTGCTTATACTGTGCCTTTCTGTGGTTCTAATACTGTGTTGTAAACACGAGTCTAGACTTGTAGTAAAAATAGGGTATATTTTACATCCCTAAACCTTACCATAAATTAACTAATACCCTATATTTAGTTGTTATGATAATCAAAGATTACGTAAAGTTTAATGGATTCTTTTAAATCATGCTCTTTAATCTTTATTTGAATTTTAAACTGATTAGAATTAATGGATCTACATTTATTTTAATGTTGGAATTGATATTTCAATGCTTGTAACTGGTTGTTAGTTCTGAATATCCCCGATTTAGGGTAACTCGTTTGTGATTCAATTCACATTCGTTAAAACGAAGTATTCTTGTGTCTTCGTTTGCTGAAGGCGGAAACAGATTTTCTGATCTACCAATTATTCAACTTTGTAAGTGATATAGCCTATGTACAATCAAGTTAGTTTGTTAAATAACCTTACTAGTTACCAGGCTGCATTATAACATATATTTTGTTTGTTAGAGGTGAAGATAAAGCTAATAACTTAATAGGCTACCTAGCCTCTAGGAATACCACAATAACCACATTTAAAATTATCTATGTCCTAGACTCCTAAGCAGTAAGCATACCTAATTCATGCTGTATAAACAAATTAGACTTTTATTTGAATCCCAAACATATAGGTTTAATCCTGGTTATAAAGTATATCATCGTATACTGCTCTATCAGTCTATCTTATAATTAGGGTCAAGCAGGTTAGGTAAATTGCGGCACACTACCTAACAAAGTAAACAAACTGCGGCCTCTAACAACAGAAACATCATAGCTTCAAAACACAGGTTAAAAACTTAAATTAATATATTATAGCATGCACTGCGCTTCATTTGATAGCTATGCCATTTCAATGTAATTTTGGTTCAGAATGTTAGAGACTCTCTTGAGTAGGCCGCAATTGAAAATTAAAGGGCCGCAATATACCTGCATGACCCTAATTCATAAGAATCTCCAGAAGACTGAAAGTCTGAAGACCTCTGGAAAGTCTGAAACTGATTTATCATTTCATTTAACTTGCTGCCTATGACATTATTGACACTGAGTTACTGACCAAGTAAAATAGTATGTCTCATAAACTTGCCATTTGTCTCTCCAGCTCTCTCCAAAATTCAACAAATTCTCTCCAAAATGATCAAATTTTTCATAAATTCTCTCCAAAATAACATTGTAGCATAGGAGAAAAATAGATAAAACTCGCCATTTGCAATTGGCGAGTTTGGACATGCTTTATTACTTGGGTTACTGACACCAATAGTAAAAAGTTACTGACACCCCAAGTAATAAAGCATGTCCAAACTCGCCATTTTAATGGCGAGTTTGTGACAGTTATTTTGAGCCCTTCAATTGCAAATGGCGAGTTTTATCTATTTTTCTCCTATGCTACAATGTTATTTTGGAGAGAATTTATGATAATTTGATCATTTTGGAGAGAATTTGTTGAATTTTGGAGAGAGCTGGAGAGACAAATGGTGAGTTTATGAGACATACAATTTCACTTGGCTGACACCACTCTGGAAAAAGTGGTCTTTTCTGATGAATTAATTACTCTGTTGGAGTAACGAGTTTAGAACTTTATTAAACCTTAAGACTTAAAATACAGTAATAAATAAATGAGAAGTTAGAAACCAAGTTTTAAAGTATGGACAAAGTCGCCAGTATATTGACGACTTTTGAGGGGTTAGCCTATATAAGCTGGAAAACCTGTAAATAACAAGTGAAATTAGTGAATCACTCCTAAACTAGTCTCAAGAGATACACATGCATCAGGCATGTAGCATAGGGATGTTTCCAAGTGTAGAATCTTCACTAGGAACTCAAATTTCTCATTTAAAGTATTTTAAATGTGGAACCTGGATTCATTCTCTCGAGTTTCCCTAAACTGGTGAATTTCCTGTCACACATTAAAACATTGGTTAGGAACTGTATAATCTGAAGCAATTAGCCTCTAAAATTCATGTTAGGCTAAGGTAATTTCCAGAGACAGAGTGGTCCATGGCCCATTTACATGTAGTCCGTGGAATATTGTGCACCAAATACAGACGGGGTTATGAGTGAATAATTATATGATTATATCCACGATGAATGATGATGTAGAGTGTAGTCTGTACCTAGACTGCAAAAACTGATAAACTGTTCTCCAAGAAATCCTCTATTTTGGCTTTTGTTCTCAGTAAAATACATCATTACATGTAAACATAGCCTCATAGAAGGAAATTAAGGATTGTTCACACAGAAAATGTTAAATGTCCCATATTCTGCAGACTGGATCTGTACCTTTACTCTATTTCATTTGTTGTAGATAGTTTATTGTGAGATAATCTCATTCAAAATTTCTTTTGGTTTAATGTTTCATTGTTTCTGAGTTCCCAAGGGCTCTAAGCTTTTTCCTGAAGCTTTTTGTGTTAAATGGAATTATGGAAAAGAAAGGAAAATGTGGAATTGACCGATAATTCAGAACTTAACCCTACCATTTTTATCATCATTTTCAGTTTTTGAGATTTGAGGAGTGCCATGGTTATGCTCTTCCCATTTGCACTTTTGAATGATTGTCAAATAAATTTGTAACTTGTGAACTCAGCCGCTTATGCAAGTGCAACTTAAGGTGCGTTCCTGTGCTGAAGAACTCAAAGAACGTTCCTTCAAGGTACGAAGTACGGTCTCTCGGTTAGCGTTCCCGTGCAACCACTTCAATGTGTACGATTCCGTGGTTTAGGAATTAATATCCCTAATTAATTAGGGATATTAACAATCATTAATTTGGTTTGGTGGGTTTAAACCGTTTAATTAATTATCAATTAATCTCAAAACATGTAAATTTATGTCGATTATCAATTTTATTAATTTACAAATAAGAACAGAAGTTTCTCCCGCCTTTTTCGTTTGTTTGTTTACGTTTGTGACATCACGACTGCCAAGAGGGACAGCTTGACGTACTATCTAATGTGTCGTCGAGTTCCACGAACTTGACGAACGTTCTTCGTCCTAGGAACGGTTGGTTCTCGTAGAACTGAGGTACGTCCTTCGAGTTCTTCAGCACGGGAACGCACCATTAGTCCCCTGACTAATGACTTTGTTCATGTAGCCACTTTTCATTCTGACTGCTTCTTCTGGTTCTTTGTACTTAATCTTCTTTTGATGAGCCATGACCTTTGGTTCCAAATTTGATGATAAACCCCCCACTAAATTATTTAATTATGTCTAGAAATTTTATCATGATTTTGAGTTATTCTGAAATATATTTTTCTTAGCTTAAAAAGTTGGAGAGCTGTGGAAAACTCACCTGAATGACTTGAATTACATATTGCAATAAAGATATAAAACCAGATTTTAAATGATTTGCAGCTTTATAACCAATAACCTTAGTTCTAACTTCTGATTAATAATTTAATAGAGTAATTTGAATTTAATACTTTTCCTCTTATTGCCAAATGCATGGTTATAGTCCCACTGCAATGCAAATTGCAATAGCATAAATATTTGTTTTGTAATGCTTTTTCTTGACTCTCTGCTTGATAAAAAATAAGAGATTGAGGAAAAGAATAATTTAATCTTTTTCATGTTCATGGAAAGCTAGTGACCCACCAGTGGGTCACTTCGCAGTGCAGGCCAAATTTATGTGACCCACCGATGGGTCACAACGCAGAAAACATTAAGCAAATAATAATTTTAATTAGGTAATTAATTATTATCCATTATTATTTATTAATTATCAACTGCTCCAATCAGCATAATATATTAAGATTATTAATTACAAAACGGAAATTGTATTGAATTATTTCTGTGTTAAGTAACTGTTAACACTTAAGTGCGAATGTGATGGAAAAAACACTTTAGAATTTGAATGCTATTGAATTTATTGTCCAGATTGTATATAATGGTAAATGTGACTGACTTTTCTTTTCTCTGAAATTGATATTCTGGAAATATTGGATGACTTCTTGTTATTCATTCCTATAGCATCATTTTTTTGGGGGAGGAGAAATGGAAAATGTTGGAAAACTAGCCAAACTAAGAGAGAATGTTTGCTAGCTAATGGACCAAATGGAGATGGTTTATGAAGATGAAATTACACATTAAATGTTATAGCTACTATTCAAATTTGATAATTGATCACAAGTGATCTTAATTTTTCCCAGTATATTTTACTGTTGTATTGATATTTCTTATAGCCAATAACATCCAGTTAGTCTTGCTAATAGTAACTGTATAATGCTGTATAATATGAGGGATATTTCCTCATTAAATATTTATTGTTACTAAAGTTTTTATGATTGATTTTCATATATTTTTAGCTATAGTAACTACCATTTTTACTTCTTTCAACAGGTTGAGTTGAAATGGGTGCAGGAGACTACAGAGGTGATTGTCCCAATCGCTCTGCTAGTGATGCTGGCAAAGATGTTGCAGCATTTCAGGTTGGAATGGGGAGTAATCCTGTCTCCAGTAATTCTGCTCTTGCTAGACCCAACACTCTCACCCTGAGTACTAGCTTTGTCAGCAGCTGTGCAGCACAGCTCCCTGTCTGCACCAATGTACTGACTCCCAACACTCCCACTACAGTTCACAGTACCATTGTCACCTCCCCTAATGTAGTAGCTGGCTCAACTCTTGGTACACCCATCACACCATCTAATGTTAACTCTGGGGCAACTCAGAGCAATGTTCCATGTTGGGACAGAGCTCCTGATCCTAAAGAGTGGCAAAATTTGACACCAGCTGAAAGAAATATAGTATATGTGAGAATTGGACCAAAAGAATTCTGGTTATCTAAGGCAAAATTAAAGTTAATACAAATGAATTTAGGTAATACTGCTATTGCAAATAATATAGCGCAATTCATTGCCTCAAATTATCATTTAAATGGTCCTGATAATCCCTTTGTTGTACACAAATGTGATGGGACAACCATGGATGACATAATGAAAGATATGCATTCTTCAAGAAGTAACAATTCTTCAGATAATGGCATGATTAGAAGCTCCAGTGAACCTGTGAGAAGTTCTATCAATTCCAATTTATTTCAGTCTACATTCTCCAATAGTTCATCTCTTCAAACTAGTACATTACATAGCAGTTTACCCAGTATGTTTCAATGCACAAGTTCTGTCACGAATGACACTCCCATCAGAACTCGTGTAATTTACAAAGTACAGTCTACTCCAACATTGAATGATGATTCACAGAATTGTTCAAATAATGGAGCACATGACAAAGACAAATCAGTTAATTCTGATGCTGACCATGAAGAAGAAACTGACTATTCTGAGGATAGAGGTAATATTAACTGACTATCTACTAATTCATTAAGTTTTTCTTATTCTATTGGTTCTTGGATTTCTGTATGATGCTAGCAACTAGTAATATAGATTTCCACTGTAATATCTTGGGATAGGTAGGTTTGCCTTCATTTGCTATCACCTCTTAACATTGATTTTCTGTCAGTGGATATTTCCTTTTAATTTCCAGCAATAATAATAGTTCTCTGGTATGTAGAGTTCTGTACTTAGAAATGTCATGAAGCTAATAATTGACTAAATTTTTTTCTATTAGGAATTAGGATGTTGATTTTCTTTATTTATTTATCAACAGCAAATTCGAGTTCAGAGAGATATGAATCATCGGACAATGATTCTGGTGGTGAGCTCACTAAGGAGGATTTCGAAAATGCTGTCGAGACAATTCTGGCAACTGGCGGTATGTTTATTTCAGAACATGGAGAATTTTCAGGCTCTGTTCTCTTTGACGATTCACTTGTTGAACTTGAACCAGAAAGTAATGATGAAGAAGATAAACCCTTGGCCTCAGATTCGGAAGTGGATGAAGTAAGTAAATTCTTCACTTGATATGCTCTGTTCAAAGGTGTCTCCTGTTGTTGAGTGAACTTCAATTTAAGATTCAAAATTATAGCAATATTATAACTAGAGCCTGGACTTTTAAGACCTATAAAAAAGGCATTTTAGGACCTATAAGAAAGGCACTTTAGGACCTATAAGAAAGGCATTTTAGAACCTATAAGAAAGGCATTTTAGAACCTATAAAAAAGGCATTTTAGAACCTATAAAAAGGCATTTTAGAACCTATAGGAAAGGCATTTTAGAACCTATAGAAAAGGCATTTTAGGACCTAAAAATAGCATTTTAGGACCTATCAAGGCATATTAGGACCTAAAAAGCATATAGGACTTATGCATACACTTCTAGGATTAATAAATAGGTACTTACAACTAATAAATTAGCATTTTGAAATATAAAATTGACAGTTTTTAGTCCGTTTAAATGAAAAAATGGTGGAAACAAATAAACGATTCATCCCTTAAAAATTCAATGAATCTAGTTTATAGTCTATTTATTCAAATTTAACCTAAAAGTATCATAAAAAAAGGTTAGGTAAATTGAAATTCATAAAATGAAACTAATTCCAAAATTAAATTCGAAATTTGTATTTAGTGCAAACCGTCGTAATAGACAACCTCAGACTAAACAAATCATATATTAGATAATTAGACTAATTAAGATATTTTGAAACTGTTGTGCAGGAAAAACCACTTACAAGACAAAACACAATTTTTGTCACCTGGCAGTTTTTCTATTGTAAATATTACAAAAATCACTAGGTTCTACATATATCTCTCTTTGCATAGTTTATTATTTTGATTATTCGCTATTTTGTGCATGACAGAGTCTGTGCTAAAAAATTGATGCGAAGAATCACAGAAAACTAGATACAGTGGTGACTATGCTAATTCTTGAAGTGATAGAAGTAGTTTATTTATACCGTGTGGGCCAAAAGACACTTCACCATTTTATAACTTTATTATGCATAAACTATAAAAGGTAAACCTTATTAGTAAACTGCAAATGAAAGCAGAATAATTTTACTAAAAAAATTCCTTCTATCTTCTTTCATTAATTAGCTAGTACATAATATGAACTTAAGCTGTCCTGTGTGTTTTGCATCACTCATCTCATTATATCTGGTGAAAAGATGATCATTTCTTAGAAATATTCCGTTTTAGTTCATCAAGCGTGTTTGGATTAATTACAAATACCTTTTCGAGTAAATATTCCCAAAGGAAATATTCTGGAGGAGTTACCTCCAGCTATCGAGGTAGCAAAGAAATGTTGACAAAGCATAATAATGTCGGCCTGGATAATAGATATGCTGCCTTTAAAACTTTCCTAGAATCAACTGAATTTTGTAAGGATATAGTTTTAGATCCTGCTTTAATATGCTCCGAAGTGACGTGCAAGATAATCGCAATTGAGTATTGCTCTTTTTCGTGAATGTTGAGTAGTCTTCTGTAACACTAAGATTCACACGCTGATTAACTTCTTCGGTCTTCCAGTTCGATCTTTGTCAGCACATGGAATGTGCGTCTGAATTTTTCTACCAAGGCAAGACTACAGGGCTTGGATTAACTCTTAAAATTTCTCATAAAACATCTCCTTACTTCAACAGCTGATTAATTTTAGTTGATAATAATACTCAACAATTGTGTGGCTCTTTTTCCATATTTAGATTAGCTATTTTTAGAAGTTTTCGATTTCACACATTAAACAGTAGATTCGAAATAGCTGAAATGTGAAAGTCATATATTGATTTTGTTTCATATCTACTGAAACTTCAAGAATTCTTCTTTCATTGGCTGTTTACTAGAGATTTGTATCTCTGTTAGTTTGAGCGTAATAAAATTTCAAAATGGTAAAGTGACTTTTGGCCCACCCAGTTAAATAATTCAGACATATTTTGATTGAATTATAACATTCTATAAATTTGTCAATGTAACCCATCAACTTTACAGACTTCCCAAATTATTTAACAATATAAAAATCCTAAAATAAGACTTCGCATCATTTTAGGAGTTTATTGTATTTTAGGACTTTATGGCATTTTAAGGACTTTATGGCATATATTGACTTTATGGCATTTATGGACTTTGTGGCATTTGTCCGGGCTCTAATTATAACATTGATTATATAACTTGACCAGATTGCTTGATTATTTGTTGATCCTTTATTTAATTATTTCTATAACTTATTTAAAATTCATATTATTCTAACGCGTGTGCCTTTGGCAGGAGTTCACACTGACTGTGAAGGAGAGTTCTACTGCAGAAGGCATAGCTTCCAATGGGTCTGACGATGGGGCAATAAATGACGAATTATTTGCTGATCATTCCGACTTTGATTCCTCTGATGATGATTATGAGTGCTTTTCCAATGCTGAGGAGAGGGAAGGTTTGTGTAGACAGTTTGAAACAACCCGTCTTTTATATGTGTATATATTAACGACTCGTATGTCGTTGATATATACATTTATTCAACTAATCTGCTTTGTTTTAGTATTTCCAGTACAAGGAAAATCGTGAAGTAAGCTTCAGTTAATGTGATGAACTATTTACCGATCTCTATATAACTTTCAAATGATTGATCATTTTGTTTTATTTTGTGGTTTAGGATTCTCTCCAACTATTTCAATTGAATGATAAGAATGATCATCTATTCAAGGTACAAAATCTAATTTTATTTTATTAATCATGAATTATTCTATTTGCATTTATTTTCAGCTTTAGCTAATGTCCTAACTTTCATATGATTGTGGTGTTATGTGCAATCATTCGTCATTAGATGTTATATAATGGGTTGTCTTTTTAGTCCAGGCGAAATAGAAATCTACACAATATTTATTGTTGTTGCTATGAATTGTTTACTCAATTCAAAATGGACTCTTTCAAATTTGTTTCTAATTTTGAGTACGGCTCTATGGTAGTAATGGGCACCTGTAGTCAACGATTTAGTGATTGATTCTTATGTTTTTGTTGTCAAGAAGTTTAAAAAGAACTGTTCTCAGTTGGTGGAATTTGAGTAATTTCTACGTGTGTTGATAAGATTTCGTTCAATATTATGATTATTATCAGATATCCTTTCTCTTCAATGTTGCGTATAGATTTGTGATAATAGGTAAACATCGAATTGAGTACCATTCGTTTCTTGTAAAGGATAATTTAGATTTAAAACAATTCACCTTCAAACTTTGCATAGTTTATTGCATACTTCACTTATTCTTCGCGATTTTTGTATGCTACTTTATTTTAGAGAAGAGTAGAAGAGTTGCATTCTTCAATTGTGAGGTCTAAATTTCAACTAATTTTGTGCTTTTTTTACTACCACCTCTTCATTTTCCTCTTCCATTCTTGAGTGCAGTCACTGGTGTTTGTGTCCTTTTGTCTCCACATTTGTAATTTGCTCTCATTATTTGTGATAGCTAGGTAAAAAAAATTGTCTTAATAATTTAAAATTTAATTTTTCAGTGGTGTAGATGGTTGAGTATGTAAAAAGTGAAGATTATGTCGAATTATTAATTGCATTGTTGCCTAGCAAGCTCTCTTCTTGAAACTGTTTGTTTTTATCTTTTCCTTTTAATATTGTTAAGCAGAGTATTGGATTGCAACGTTATATTGTGATGTTTAGGGGCATCGAACTTTTGTAATGCTCTAGCGATGTATTGCATTTCTGGCCTTGGTTAAGTAGGCCAAGTAGTCCTCTCCATTTTCCTCTTTCTTACATGACTTCAGTCACCAGTCTGGTCTCTTTTCGTTACATTCTTCTCTAACAGACTATTCACATAGCTTTTTTGTGTGAATGAGCACCATTTGGAGATGCTGACTTTGCTTATGGTTAGTGATGGGACGATTCCAATTTTTGGCCGATTCTTGGAAAAAGGCAAATTCCAATTACGATGCTGATTACGATTCTTCAAATAATTATTAAATATATTAAAAAATAATTATTAGCGTCGTGGCGCTCGTCCTTATGTATCGGAAATTTGTTTGCATCTTTACGCACCTCTTTTAACTTGGGAACTAAGGGACTAATCCAAATTTGGATTACGCCATTGTAAAGAGCAGCTTCTACAGTCTACTCCCTCTGAAAAGATGTTAAAAATTAGCTTGTACAACACTTGGATAGAGCGTCATATGTTTGAACAAGAAACACCTATGAATGAATAGCTTCAATATTGCGCCACGTGAAAAGGTAATTCGCGTATAGTTTGCAATTATCCTATTACGGAAAAAGTTATTGGTTTATTTAGTATTATTTACTGTAAATTTTGCTCGAACATCATAAAATAGTTGGAAGTTCTTTTCTATAAAGTACGATTCACGTTATTAATAAAAAAATTATTCACTTTTTGTTATTGTGAAAATACGTCCGTAAATACGTTCGTGTGAAATTAATGGATTGATATGATTTTGGGTTATGCCATCGTAAAGAACAGCTTCTGAACCCTTGTAAACAATGTTGCATATTTGGTAAATTAGTATATTGATATCATTGGAACTTTGGAAGATATTGAATTAATAATCATATTATATGTGGTGCGAAAAGATGTCCGATTCAGAGTGCCTACGGACGACGTGGCAGAGACCTCAATGAATCAATCAATCAATCCGATTCAGAGCGTCCTTACGCATCAATTTTTTTTTGTCTTTTCGCACTGCTATTAACTCATAAACTAATGGATTTAACTAATCCAAATTTAGATTACTCAAACGTAAAGAGTAGCTTCTGAAACCTTAGAAACAATGTTAATGTAGATGTATATTGAAACCTTTTGTTGATAATTAGATATTTCACTTTGTGCGTTATGAGGCACGATTTAAATTCTAAATTGTTTTTCTACCAGTTGAACTGTCATTATTATCGTACAGTATCTATCCCTACACAAACAGTTTGGTTTGAATAGCTAACTATCGTATCTATGCTACTGAGATTTGCGGTGAAATGAATAAAGACCCCCGCCTCGATGCTAAGGAATCGGAACCGGGAATTGTAGGTATTTCTGTTTGTATGATTCCGATTCCTGAAAAATCACGACTCTTTCGATTTCCGATTCCGTTTGTCCCATCACTACTTATGGTGCCACTTTTCTGTATCACTGCTTCTTTTTGGTCCCTTGTACTTTTTTTTCTTTGGTCGTCAGTGATATGGCCTCTTGCTAAATTCATTATAAATTCAGAATGTACTGACTGCATGTTCATCAATCAGTTCAATTTATCACCTTTTAAACATTTCAATTGTAAATTTTATGAGCTATTATTATTATTGTTGTTTCTCATACAAATTGTGTGCAAACTGGTGACTATGTTCAAATGGTGTATGTATTTTCATAGACACAGTGAGAGTTATGAGTGTTAAGACACTCCACGTTAGCAGTGGAGTGGTTATCCAAGGCAAAAGTTACAGAGGGAGTAGCAGTGAAGGCAAGAGGTGCATTGAATGTGAAGCTGTCACTGGAAACTGCTACAAATACTGTCGCAACTGCTGGAAGGTGAGTCATGTCTCATAGAGAGTAAGTTACGAATAATCAGTCAGTTCCACATCTTCTGGCTTGTTAGAAAAAAATATATAATTATTATTAGCTAAATAGCTAGCTATGTCGTTTTCTCTTAAATGGCCGAAGATGTGAAAGCGACTGATAATCCGTTACTTACCCTACACTTTTAATGAGTGTTTTTAGGGAGTTTTTCAAAGTTATACATTTTCATGTCGATAGTATTTAACTACTAATTCTGAATTCATATTCCCTATAGAAATAATTAGTTTGAATTTCAATGTTCTCTTTCAGATTCGCAAAGAGTGCCTGCCTTCTCCCCCCAAAAGAAAGAAGAGGAAGCCAAGACATCGACACAAGCATCGAATTGAGTACCGAAGAGCTGCTAGCTCTGGCAACTCTGACGAAGATGTTGTTGATGGTGAATTGAAAAGTAATGAAGTTATTGTGAGTGAGCAGAAGTCTGATATGTTATCAATTGATGAGAGTTGTGCCAGTGAAACCATTCCACTCGAGGCTTGTGAGTCAATTCCCACCAGTGAAAAGAGTCCAAAAGAGCAAACTGATAGAGAGGGTGCTAATGTTAGTCCTAATCAGTCATCAGCTGCTGACTGTCTGTCGATAGAGAGTCAGGCCATTGACTCAGGTATTGGCAGCAGTCAGGAGATGGTGGTAGATGAGGTGACAGAGAGAAAGTTCCTCAAGCCGAGTAGAGTTGCTACCAGACGCAGGCGTCCTAGCGATACTATTGATAAGGTGCTGCTGAACGAGCAACAATTTGCCTACAAAGCAATCAACGAAGGCAAAACTGTCAAAAGGAGAATAAGTGATGAAAGTTTTGTTCGTAAATCCAAGAAAAAAGCAGTAGAGACTAATCCTGTCGAAGAGTTTTTAACTGTAAATTCCCTGGGTCTGTCTAACGATGGAGATGAGGTTTCTACTGATGATAAAATTAAGTTAGCCTCGGATGCTATCGTAGACTTCTTATGCAGTGAAAAATCTTCAAAGTTTTTTGACAGCGCTTATGGACGCAGCTGGCTTTGCTCAAAGGAAGTGCAGGCTACATACCGCAATGTACTCATAAAATCTGCTAAAGATAAGCAAGAGGATAGCAATGACGTGTCCCTGTGTTCACTTTGTTGCCTGAGACCCAAAGACGCGGCTATCATTCACGGTAGAGTTTCTCACCAGGCCACGTGTTACCCCTGTGCTAAGACTCTCTTTGAGAGGAAGCAGAGGTGTCCAGTGTGTCGCAGAAAAATACTCAGCATTTCAAAGCACATTATTGCTTGATTGCTCAAACTGTGACGAAAAAAACAAATTTTTACAAGTAACAGTTTATACATAAATTGCTTAACCTGTGATGAGAAAATAATTTTTATTATTATTAACAGTTCATTGATAAATTGCTCATATTTTTTTATTAACTTTGAAACTAGTATCAATTTATCAAAGCCTAAAAAGGTTAATTTTTCATATTCAATAGTTAATGGAAATATTAAATTGGTATTACTTTAGGACGACTCATTACTATGAGATATTGATTATATTTAATTGAACAAGGTTAGATGTTGGAAAAGAGTTAGAAAAAAAAATCTTTCGATTTTTCTTATTCATTTCTCCCAAATTTTCTTCATCGCATATTCAATGGCAACACTCCCGATAACTCGAGACTTTTTCTCCAGTGTCTGGTCTGCATGTTAGAACTAACGGATACAAGTCTACTGTGATTTAACCTAATTAAGTAATTGGCAATATTAAGTGTGATTTCTTCTGTTGAATTGTTTTCGCTTGTATCCATGAGTGTTTCGTGTCTATTTAATGTTCTTTCATAAAACTATTCAAATTTCAAATAAGTCGAAGAATGGCTTGCATTGATTGGTTCAGTAAATGTTACTAATTGACTTAATATATAAATATTACTGAAGGAAAAATATTAAGTTTATATACCTATGATGTGCGACATAACTAATAAGAATGGAAGCGGGTCAGACTTATTAAGTTACATACTCGCTATTCTTGATTTTAATCGTCAAGCTAAACCAAAATGTATATTCGGTTCTAAGAACTATCAATTCAGTATGGGAATATATCATTATATGTCGGTGTGAATTCAGAATTATTTTTCTAGCATTGTCTTTTAGGTTAATTGTTTTTTTTTTTTATATATAAATAACTCCATGTCCCATTTAATTTACGAAATTTATCTCCAGAAGATATCATTAGGATTTATTAAACTACATTGAAATTTTAGTAAATTACAAATTATATGAGGTTTTATTCGTAAATAATTACATGAACAGCTAAGAAATTTTCACACATTTTTAGTACAAATTAATTTCTCTCACTTATTCATACACCTATTCCCTTATCATTTGATCAATTTATTCAATATTATTGAATTGTAACACAATGAGCCAAAGAATTAATCCGGCTCTAGTACGATTTTTACTAAATCCTATTATTTGAATAATTTGTTTCATTATCCTACAGGATGCAACTAATGAATGTCTGGTTTTTAAATGCCTTTGTATGAAATTGTTAATTAGCAAGATTATAGAGGCTCTGAATCAAAATCATTGATGCCAAAATATTAAAAAAAATCTTTGAGCATAAACTTATATTCATTGTTTTTAATATGAGCGGGGAGTTTGCATCTACCAATGATTAACGATTGTAGCTAAAAATTAATTGGCAGATTTTGCTAAAGTGACCTAGCCTAAATGCTGGTGATACAACTCTGAAAAATATTTTATAATTCCTCTAATCTAATTCTCTCTTCTGTTAATTATTACCTTAGTGTCCACCTAGAAATTATGTTGGTCTAAAATATGGAAAATTCATGATCAATGAGCTCGGAAGTTATTTTTTGTGTAAATATTTTTATTGAATTCAGAAAATTCATTTGCCGAATTTATTAACCTAGTTATTTATTTTTGCCAATTTCATATGATTACCAATTTACACGTATATTGATTTTAAAACATTGGTACTATGAACCAAGTTACAAAATTATATGAAAATTTAAAAGAAGTTCTATACATATCTACTTTTGTAATGCAAGTAGCTAGGAATTCCATATTTTTCGAATTTAATAAATATGTGTAGGGTAAAGTTCGAATTATCGGTTTGTTTCTCATCTTAGGCCATATAAAAAAATAAAACTATTGTATTAAAATTATTTTATTTTTATTCGTATTCATGGTGCCGGCAGATATCATGGATGCCAAAAAAGATAAAAATAACAATTTGGTATATCATTTTTCAGACCGAAGATGTGAAACCAACCGATAATTCGTAACTTACCATACCGCTATTAGGGTGCGACATTGAAATTTAGTTTACTAGCATTGTAATATTATCGTTCGAGAGTATTTTAGGTAGTAAAACTTAGGTTCCATCACAGTATTTTTAAAGGCTACTTCTTTAGTATGATTGGTATCTATAGGATATGAGTCATCTCTCATATACCTACTTACGTTCCTTACTAGTATTCCCATTTGTCACCATGTTAGGGTGTTGTTGGTTTGACTGTAGAAGCACGGTCTTAGCTATCTTATAGTTGTGAACATTGAGTGGGTGTTCTACCTACCTAACTAGTGTGATTAACCATGCTGCAAACATGATGATTTATTGCCAATGCTTAGAGAGCTTTCAGTTAAAATATGAAGACTTTATTTAAATTAAACAATTATCTATGTTAATTACCTACATAAAGTTAATAGTTTGTTAAGTAGGCCTAGTTAAATAGTTTTAGGCTTAGCTAAGCCTAGTTACCTAGGTACTGTTCCTGATAGTCTGATACCAAAGTCACAAAGGTACCTAGAATTAGATTATGTATTATGCTCAAAGTCTAAAGACAGTGAAGTGTGACTGTGTGAATCAGTGGTTTGTGACCAAGTTCAGTGAGTTACAGAGAGAGAATCTAACTTCTGAGTCATTTATTTATTTGGTGAGGATTGTAAATCCTTGAAAGAGGCAAATATATTGCCTGCCTAGGTATCCATTGAATTTTTACAATTCTGTAGTGGAAGAGGTTCTCTCCCATGTTTCAGAGTGTTATGTGTAGTCAGTGTATACTGTATAGGTAAGCATTCTCTCGTAGTCTCGTACCAATCAGTACCTAATCACCAGTGCCAACCTGCCAGGTCAAATTTGTCAGTAGACAGTCAGTTTTCCTGACTTCTATGAGTTTTCTTAAATATTAATATTCTTGCAATGTTGGCTGGCTCATATATACCTCACAGGCTCATAGCAATTTTAGTTAAGTGTTGCAGGAAAGTTGCCAGTGTACCAGTCTGCAGAAACTGATACAGTGTTTGTATAGATCTCTTATTCTGTTCACAGTTAAATTAATGTAAATTTATCTAGGGATTAATCCAGAAGTGTTTGTAGCAAAATTAATGTAAACCTAAGAATTTATTCAAAATTGTTCGTAGAGAATATCCCAAATATCTCTATTCTGCAGAAACTGGCAGAGTGTTCATAGAGATCTCTTATTCTGTTTCAACTGTTGGTAGCAAAATTAATTGACACTTTAGCAATTAGCGGGCACTTACTGATAAACTTCCAGTCTGCAGAAACTGGTAAAGTGTTCGTAGAGATCTCTTATTCTGTTTGTAGCAAAATCAATGTAAATATAGGGATTAATTCAGAAGTGTTCGTAGCAAAATTAATGTAAATATAGGAATTAATTCAAAATTGTTCGGAGAGAATATCCCAAATATCTCACATATTCTGCAGACTGGATAAACTTGTCAGATTGTTCTAAATTTTTAGCGAGATATTTTTACTCTTGTGGATTTCTTTAAAAAAATTTTTTTTAAACTGATATTTCTATTGATTATTGACAAGACAACAATATCTGTTATTGTCTGGGGTTTATTGACACAATATTATGGTAGAAAAACATGTGAGAAAAATAATGTACTAAAAATAATGGTGTATCACTCGAGTGATACTTGCCCGCTTAGGCCCCGCTAAAGGGTTAATGTAAACATAGGAATTAATTCAAAATTATTCGTAGAGAATATCCCAAATGTCACCCATATTCTGCAGACTGGTGGCAGTATAGAGAGAAAATGAATTGGTCTTCACATTTTGAGACACTAGAGTCAGTCAGTCAGCCTCAGTTAGAGCCAGTCTGCAAAGTGCATCCATGTAGCCAAAGATCTTTGGAGTAATTTTTTAGAGAAAAAATATTTTTGTGAGATCTTAGAGACAATTTCCTAATTAATTCCTATGTTTACATATTAATATTGGAGACATTTTTAGAGAATTCTGGTCATTTTGGAGAATTATTTCAAAATCTCTGAAGACAATTTACTGAATTTAGACAAATTGTTCTCAAAATCAAATCTTGGAGACAGATTTGACACACTTTGCAATGTTTGCATACTGGAGTTAGAAATTATGCAAGAATGAACTACATGTCCTGTCTGATGATTAGAGATTCTTTTTGATGCATAACTAATAAGTATCCTTTGATATTATTTATGATTTACTTATTTTACTTTAGCTTAATTTACCATCAAGCCAATAGTCTGAGTCATAAACCTTCCATTTGTCTCTTCAAAAATAACCAAAGGCAAATTCTCTCCAAAATAACATTGTAGCTTGGAGAAAATAGATATTTCTCTCAATTTGCAATTAAAGGGCCGAACAAGTTGGCCGACTTCACATTAAATCATTAAAATTTCAGCTGGCATAATTAGTCCAGTCTTGCAGAATAGAATATGGGACCTTGAATTTCCTTCAAGTTCTAAAATCATTTCTTGCATGTCCCCATGTTCATTTTAGAGGTGTGGCACTCTCAAGCACTGTGGGTAAGTCAATGGTTGTGGTTCAGAGAAGCCTAAGAGTTGACACTGAAAAAATGAGAGATTTAAGAGTTGAGAGTTTTAATTAATGAGATCCTAAGGGCTAAGAAGGTGTTAAGTTGGATGTTATCATGTGAACAACTTAACAGGGACATTTAAAGGGTAGATTAACCCTAAAATAGCACTTAATAATAATGAAGAAGCTGTGAGAAATGAACAGCAGAGAAAGATACAGAAATAAACAAAAGTAAATAAATTAAATATTGATCACACATTCACACACCTATTATAATATTCCACAAATGAACACTTACAGTTAATACATTTCCTTCGATTTCCAAGTGCAAAATTATGCTCCCCCAGTCTGCAGTAGCAGAACATGTGATATCTTTAACATTTTAATTGGTAATGATTACCATTTTGCTACAAACACCTATGAATGAATCCATATGTCCCTTTCCAATGGAAAGAAGACTGCTTTGAGGGTGCAGTTACCATAGTTCTTCTTTTTGCACCTCATTCCACACCTCTTCCATTCTATTTGGGTGCCTCACCTGACTAATTTTTTCAATGCAAAGCAGCAAATGCATCAGACAAGAAACAAAAAATTGAGTTCAAGTGAGAAAATTCATCTTTGAATCAAATTTCTAGCTACTTCTAAATATCTTTTAATATTCCAGCCTGATTGCTATTAACCCTTTATGACCGGATTTTTTTTTAAATTAATCTTTCTACCAAAGTGTGAACCATTTTAGACCAAGATGATTCTTCTATAAATCCATTTGGTTAAATGCTGTAAATTTTCACTTTTTTTTAATGAATGTATCACAATAATTCTACCAAAATTAGACTAATTAACTTACCCAGATATTCCATTTTAGAAAAAAATCTTTTTGTACATTATTTAGTAATTTACTTGTTAATGACTTTATGTAAAAAAAATTCTATAAGTTTTATATAACTAAATACATGCTGTTGTTTTTCAGGGAAGTTACCCAAGTATTATTTCTGAAATAGGTAGCCTCTTAATTTGTGTGACACCTTTGGTTTGTTATGAGTTCTCCAGATTGCGGTGTTTTGAATAGTCGAGGATGGACAGGAGGTTTGAAACTCACTGCTGCTGTTGGATCTCCCACCAGTTCAAATAGTTTGCCCATCAAAAGTACCAATGCAGACATCCCTCCTTCAGGCAGTAATGGAGTAGCAATGAGTACCTCCACGCCACCTACATTGAATCACAGCAGAAGAGGAAGGGCTTCGCCTTCTCCCATGAATAGAACTCCATTAGTCCGGCTGAGTGAAGAAAGAAAAGCTAAAAGATGTCGTATTTACAGAAATGGAGACAGGTGTGTTGCAGTATTTCATCATATTGTAATGGATAGATAAGCAGTTTTAAATTATACATTCCATTCCCTTAATCTCTTTCTCTTATGATGTCAATTATTTTTATGACAATCTCTGATTGTGTCTCAATCATCTCTGATATCAATTTGATGTAAGTTGCTAGTTATAACCATTAATTCTCAAATAGCTACTCCTTATAAATATAAAGTATAATTTTTTAGCTAACTTCTATGTTTGATATTTGTTTGTTTTCTCCAGATGGTGCCCAGGTACAGTTGTTGCAATTTCAGCAGAGAGACATCGGTCTTGGGATGCATTACTTGCAGACCTTACTAGAATGCTTGAGCATCCTCTCCACTTAGTTGCTGGAGTGCGGTACATATTCTCATTAGATGGATCAAAAATAGAAGGATTAGATCAGTTACAAGACTCAGGAGAATATGTTGCTTCAAGCACAGATACTTATAAAGCTATAAATTACAGAGCAGCTCAACTACCACAATGGAGACTCTATACACGAAGAAGAGAAGCTCTTCACGTACCAAACTCTCAAAAATCTCATGTTCCAAATAATTTATCACAAGATGCATTAGAAGTAAATATTAGACCTAGATTAGTCACTGTTTTTGGAAATGGACAAAGACCTAGAAAAGCTATCAGATTTTTACTGAACAGAAAGACAGCCCGTTCTCTAGACCAAGTTATGGCTGATCTTAGTACATCTCTGAAATTAGATACCGGAGCTGTTCGGAAGGTCTATTCAATACACGGCAGACTCATGACATGTTTGAAGGATCTGTTTCAAAATGACGAAGTCTTCATTGCCTGCGGTCAAGAAAGGTTTTCCAGAGAGGATTTCTATTTGGATAATGATGAGAGTCGCAGTATTCAAGCTCTCTTGAAAAATTCTTCTCTTTATCGCAAGCGAATGCCTTCTCCCAAGCAGAGAATTAGGGCTGGTTCACCTTTGGGCATGGCAGGACACACTGGCAGTTTGCCTAGAGGTTCTAAAATTGTTCTACCTCTTGATCAGATGGGTTATTCTTCATCAGAAGAACTATTCCTCCCAGTAGCTGTGAGTTCCAAGTATTCAGTTGGACGAGTTTTAGGTGATGGTAATTTTGCCATTGTTCGAGAGTGCAAAGAAATTGCAACAAAAAAACTGTTTGCGCTGAAAATAATAGATAAATCAAAGTGTCAGGGCAAGGAGGACATGATTCAAAGTGAAGTTAATATCTTGAAGAAAGTTAATCATGAGAATATTGTGAGATTGGAGGAAGATCTTCATTTTCCTGATTACTTATATCTAGTCATGGAACTGGTAACAGGAGGTGATTTATTTGATTCGATAGCTGCAGCCACTCGGTACACCGAGAGTGAAGCAAGTCATCTGATATGTGACCTTGTGTCTGCTCTTGAGTATTTGCATCAGAGGAACATTGTACATCGTGATGTGAAGCCTGAAAATTTATTGGTTGTACCGGGACCAATGCAGAGGCTGAAACTTGGAGACTTTGGTCTGGCTGTTGAATTAACAGAGCCTTTGTACACTATTTGTGGAACACCAACTTATGTGGCACCTGAGATTTTAAGTGAACAAGGATATGGACTAGAGGTAAGACATTAATAAAATTCAGGTCATCACTTTCGGATGATCAGTGACTGAATGTTGCATTGGTAAACATGCTAAGGAACAATAAATGAAAATAGTTTGTTCATTTGAGAACTTTTTTTATCACTCGGCTGTCTATCAATTTATGTTCGTCTCTACCTTCCATCTTTTCAACTTCAGGTTGACATATGGGCTGCTGGAGTGATAGCTTACATTCTGCTCTGTGGCTTTCCACCTTTCATCTCTCAAACCAATGACCAAGAGGAACTGTTTGAGCAGATTCTCTCCGGGGTTATCAACTACCCATCCCCCTACTGGGACCATGTCTCGGAGTCTCCTCGGGAGCTCATCTCCGCTATGATCCTAGTCTGCCCGGAGGAGCGGCTCACTGCTGAGCAGGTTTTGGGGCATCCGTGGATCACTGTGAGTTGGCTATTTCCGATATCTCCTCTTAGATTAATTAATTAATTTTATATTGAGGGGTCTCTAAAGAATATTACCTTAAAGTATTATTCTTTTCTTTTCAATGGATAAATATAGTAAGAAATATATGACACCACATATAGCTATTGATTTTACACTCTTCATCATTTATGGAAAACTATTTATTGATCATGAACTTTCACGTTTAGAAAATATAATTAAGGTGGTTCAATTTTTTTTTTTTTTTTCAAAGACCTAATAAAAAAAATTGAAACACTTCAACCCTGAAACGACCACCTGAGAGGCTTGCTCCGGAGGGTTTATTGATTTTTACTTTAAAACCTTGACTCGAGATGCTGGAAGTAAGGGATTTTAATAATCTAAGACCTATTTATGTGAGCTAAATATTTTTTGTTTTTATATAGTTTCGTAACATTTTATTACCATGCGGAAATCTGAAGCTCGATTGAAATACATGTGCTGTTTATATTCAGCACATGTATTTCACAAAAAAATAGCTAATATTCCTATAAATGATATTGCTAGTGTGACGCAAAAGTGGTTGTATTTCACCTGAGCTACAAATGCCCACTTCATCAAAATATTATAAAACTAACTAAATTAAAATATGTATGAAAGTCAGAAAATTTCAGTCACTCGTCAATTAGTTTTTAATTTATGCATCAATATTTCAAACCGGACCATTGCTCTTTTTTTGGGTGATATCTAATGCATCTAATTTTTTCTGTATTTTAAAATAACTCTAAAATATTTCAGGGAAATGATGAAGAGTACAGCCAGAACTATAATGCTTACAGCCATGCTAATTACGAGGAAGCTGAGACTGCTGAGTTTGACCATCAGCACAATCAGTTAAGCAGTTTGATAGACGGCATGCAAGTAGCGTCCAATTGTTCGGCTAGTGCTGATTCTGAGTACTCCAGTGATAACCATTGTACGCAGTCTTCAACAAATGGCAATAAGAGGTCTGCGTCTTACATTAAATTCAAGGCTGTGGATTGTGAGCAAAGTTTTTCTGAGAAAGATGAGTCTGTGTGTGAGGACACTAGCCAAAACGGTGTGAGTGATCTGTAAATAGTAGTCCAGTGTAGAGTGTTTGCAATATATATATATTAAAGATATTGGAAGATGTAGGAGTTTCGTCTAGTTTGTCTTAACATTTTGGTGATCTTCAATTGCACATTTAACGTTTTATCGCATTGCTTCGTGTGATTATGTCTGCTCAAGAGTTTTATATTTTATGCTTTTAACTTTGAACTCTAATAAATATATCGTCTTGATAGGAATAAGACTTCCAATCAATCAAACTTCTTTTATGTTAGTTTTTTATTCCGAATTATAAAACGAAATTCAGTTATATTTGTACATTTTCTTAAAGGTATAGTCTGTTAGTATTATTGTTTTACTTTTGAACGCATCGTTTCTGTAGAATAGCATTTTACTCTATAAATAATTAAATATGGTTACTGAGTGGCATTTATGTCACTAGCTTCCATAAAATGATAATATTCTTACTACTAATTTAGTCTCTTCATGCCAAATGGAAAATTGCCAAATAGAACACCTATATTATTGATTTTTTATTATCTTCAATTGATCAGATAGAAAGCAGAAGTTAGAGACCAATAGTGTTTTTTCCCCATAAAGGAAAATTATTCAGTTCATACCTACTGAATTTTTAATATATCCTTGATTTCTTTATAATTTTTAACTAACTGTTTATTAATACTAACTAACCTCCATTTTTGTTCCTACTTATTTGTTAAAGAATTTCCCTTTTTTCCCCCTTGTTTTAAAGTAGTTGTAGTTCCTGGGACTAATTAATTGTTCCTACCTGCCACCGAACTATTTAGGTATTAGTTAGTTACTTTTACCTGTATTCGTTGATAGTAAATTACTCTATTGGGAGGTTTTTATTCAAAATATATATTTTTTAAAGTTTAATAATACCTACCTTTGAAAATGCATCTCATAGCAAAAAGGTCTATGCAGAAAGTTTTCACAATTAATTGAGTATATAGTATGATTGTAGACTATTACCAAGAAAGATGCATTTTATTCAATGTGAACGTAACCCGTCCGTAACATCATGTTAAAATAAGTGAATTAATATTATCAACTATGTTGTCAGATATTTTTAGTATGATCATACTCTTTCATTTAGTGCAATGACTTATATTTTAATGTACAAATTTTGGATCACTTTTGAAATATTGTTTTAGTTCCGTTTTTTAGGATTGTGCTCCTAACAACTCTACTTATGAATTAATTCTTCAACCATATCAAAGTCCTAGGGATTCTATCCTGAAGCTGACTGGTGAATGGCGTCCCTTGGGCCCCCAACTTTACTTTTAAATGCTACTTGCAGTTTTGGAGGATAGCGCTAGGGTTATTATACCCTTCAATTATTCTGAATGGTATAATTTTAATTTCAGAACTCCTTTGATAAGCGAGATATCTAAATAGTACAATTAGTCTTGTGTTGGAGTTAATATGGCTGTATCTACAATCATTTTCAACTGGCATTTTTTTGATGTAATTAAAGCTAAATAAACTGTAACTATATTGTGTGTAATTACTTCTATGCATGATATTCATACAAGATGGAATTAGTTTGTGATATAACTAATTACTAACAATTAATGACTAGAAGATACTTCATGAAAAATAATTGACAACTCCTTTCTTTTCCCATGCTAATAGTTTTTATGTACAATAGCATTTTGCAATATCAACCATTTTCTATCAGCCCTTCCTGAATTGCACTGTGTGCTACTTTATTAGAATATTCTATTGGTATGGTGAAAACCTTAACAATACTTAGAAAAGTCACGTGTGAACATTTAAATAATTAGCTATTAATGTAAGAATGGGGTGATACAGAAATAATGATGAAAGAACATAGTATTGGGTTATACTCTCCATTAAAATTGGGATTTCCCTCATAATTCACAGTTTGTTGAAAATTAAGCTATATCCTATAATGCATATCGAGTTAGAAACTCAATGAGATGTATAATAATATCGCTATATAATTCTCAAGACAAAATATGACTGGTTAATTGTGTGAAATAATTGTAGTCATTAAAAGCTACTCCGTGACCCTTATTAGTTTGAGCTTTTGTGTTATTTTATATATTTCTTCGTATCCCATTGTTGGTTGGTGAGTAAGTGACCTAACTCTTCAGATCTCTTTTCAATGTATAGTTTTTTTAACATACAAGCACTGACTAGACTTCGTTACTTGGTAGCCTAGTGGTCAGTGCATATGGTCCGTACTTTCACTGTTCATGTTATTATTTACCTTTTAATTTCTTCACTGTTTATTTTGGTTGATAGGGAGCACTATTAATGATACTGATGGTAATATTCATAACTATAATAGCATCTAAGTTAATAACAATTGAAGAAAACTGTGTTCTGTTATTTGATTTCGTTAAATCTTGTGAAATATTAATTTAACACTTCTCACACCTGTACTTTATTGGAGTGAATACTGCATTCTTTATTTTATTAAATAATCATTCACGTGGTGACTGTACTCTAGTTGTATTTCTCTGAATTCCTTTGTATTAAAATCCCAACGTCTGTGAAATGGTACATGAACATTCGTTAAATCACAAATAAATACATTTATATCACTCTGTTCTTTTCTAACCTTATTATATCCTATTTTCATTATTTGACCAACGATGTGAAATCAATCGATAATTCATAATAGTAACTTACCCTAGTGACTTCAACAATTATTGTCGTTACTGGTGCACTTCTAACCCTCACTGGACAGAAGAGAAACCACTTCACTCACCTCAAACAACCATGTGGGAGGAGGTAATTTTTCGTATCTGTTCTCATTGATACAAATGTTTATGGTGATGAATGATTATCTCTATTTACTCCAGTCTAAATTTCAGTCTGTTCTCCGAATTTACCGGATTCAGAATTTTTTTATGTATGATTGAGTCCTGCCTCGTTGGTCAAGAACTGTCATATAGTGGCTGAATGAATGAAAAGGTTCCATACAGCCACAGGTGGATTGGAAGAGGTTGAGATGGTGACATTCATATTAAAAGTCCTCTCCAGGCTCCAAAGAAATAGAGTATATTGCATAATACACAAAGACTAAGGTCAGGTAGGCCTCTATAATCATTAATCTGCAAACCTCATAAAATTCGATTCAGTATATATTTTGTTATTTGCTTTTAATTTTTTTTCATACTCTGTGAACAACAATTGTACGGAACACTATGTAGCTATATTACGATTGAGAAGATTGTACACTCTTTAATTTTTTTGATTTCTAATTTGAATTTTATTAAAAAGAATTGCATGTAAATTTTTCCTGAAATATGTAGTATTTTCAACAGGCACTCGTAGAGCGAATACCTTCGCCACCGCTAATGAATGATCTTGGCCATCTAATAATCCTTGAGTTATAAGAGACCTTGACCTTTGACCTGTTCGCTCCCAAAATATAATCAAATGGTCTCTGGATATTCACCAATCGTCCGGTCAAATTTCAGGCAATTTGGTTGAATATTTTTTGAGTTATGCGAATAACAAGATTACAAATAAATGCCGACCAAAACATTACCATCCGCAATTTGCGAAAGTGATAAGTTTCACCAATATTCTACCTACCTCAACAGAAATATTTCCATAACATTCCTTTCCTTTTGACGTCAGCGATAGCTATGCCCTTTGGTTGCGAAGCTGACGTTAAACCCCTCCCAAATCAATTAATTAAAACAATTTGCTTCCGGAAACGCCATCAAACTAGCTAAGTAATAAGTAACTATGATGCCCACCACGTTTTTATTTAATTGTCAATATTTAATAAAAAAATAACAGAAGGGGAAGAATAGCTTCGACGATCTCAGTCGAAGCTTAAGTGCACCTTTACACTAATCAATGTTTATCTATTATATTATATTATTGTATGTTAAATGATTTCTTATGAAAATTAGATGCACCCTACCCGTCCTTTGAAGATCCCCCCCCCCCCCAATGCATCAAGAATAAAGGGCATCATATTCATTACAGGTCGGGATATCAATGAGTAGAAAAACAGATTCCGTCGAGCATTTCCAGAAGTAACCTAGGAAATGTTGCATAACACTAGGTATAGATAGATTTATTCCAGACACATCTATATTTAGTCCTCCAAAACAATGGTACCTAAGTGGTAGCTAAACTGTCATGTATATTAAGTGAAATATAAATTTATATTAATTAAATTCTACAGAGATTGTTTTAATGTATTTATAACATTTCATTATAATTTAATGCATTAAAACGTCAAATTTTAGTAATAATATTCTGTTAGGTAGCGAATGACGAATTTATTAGAAAATGATCATTTTATTTGTGCGAGTTATACCTACAACTGTCATAGAAAACGTCTCTTTCGAAATAAAATCCTTATGATTGTCAATTAAATATGATTTAATTAAACATTTTAACCTACCAAAATATGTTGAGATAAACTGACACTAATACGTAGCTAGGCCCAGTTGCGAAATACGACTCCCTCCAATGGATAATAAGGGTTTTTGTGTGTTTTAATGATGGCTGTCATGAAATAAGACACCTTCCAATTATAAAAATTATATCAGACTCTTCGATCTTAACATGTGATATTTTGGTGATTGGAAAGAGAAGGCTGTCACGAAACACGACTCCTCATGTTATACGAAACGTAGGACCAACTGTTTATACCATTCAATTTAAGTACAATTTATTAAACCTTATAATACAATGGAATATCCTTTATTAAACTTTATAATATAATTAAATATTCCTCGTCAAATGTTTGAAGCAATCACATAAATAATTTGGTATAGTTTGCCGTAACTATGATACAAAAATGTATTATATTTTTTCTAATTATTATTGAATTCAAATGATTTCATTACTAATACTTGAATGTAAATTAAGAGGAGCCGGATTGTTTTAACATCGTCTCTATATAGCTGTCATGATAAACGACTCCCCTGAATTTCTCCCCGTAGGAATACTAAAGATATATGATTTAATTACCATGTGAGGAATCGGATCGAATTTTTGTATTTCAAAGGAGTCGTATTTCGCAACTGGGCCCTTAGTTTATACCTAATAAAGTCATGATTAATAATATTAACTTTTTTCATGACTTTATTATTAGGTACCCTATCTCAAATTATTCATTACTATTTAGTTCTACCCTCAATGAATGAACGATAAATTAAATGCAATCTAGTCAGCTTTTTTACACCTACCATGTAGTATTAGAATATTCAATTCTCATACTGGATACTACCTAGGTAGATAGATACTGATATTTCTTTTACTATAGGTGTACCCATGAATTAAATAGTTTGAAGAATACTCGCACTCGACAGAAATACCGACAAAGAAAAAGGTGACGTCATTTGGAATACGATTTCAAGGTTTTTCTATTGATTACTGAGTCTAGCTTTTCTGTGGCTTAATACTAGCTAGCTTTACAGAATAAAGCTATATCTACTTTATTCTATACAGTTCTTTTTTTATTCATTTTGTTAATTATGAACAAAAAATTTAAATTAGTGATCTATGATTTTCATTCATTTTCATTGAAGAAACAATTATTAATTATATATATTTCACCCTATCGATTTTATCGTAATAAATAGTTCATATACCTACATTTTTATATTAAAATTTACTCTCTATAGTTCTTCAATTTCAATCATTGTTGGAGAATACACAATCAATCGTAGTCAATACAAATCCAATTATTATTGAATATCATCTGAGCTAACTTCAATAAAAGATTTCAGTATTAGGTATATATATAATTATATATCAACATTCACGATGTATTTTATTATATATTTGACCAAGTAATCAAAAGTTATTTCATGAAGATCTATAATCAAATATTTCCGATGCGAGTATCTGTAAACCAAGTGCCGTCATGAGTCGCACGCGTGACGTCACACCTTTGCACCATTTTCAAGTGCGAGTATCCTTCAACTATTTAATTAATGGGTATACTTACATAATTATCTATCCTTTATGCAACAAATAACATTTTAAACAAATATTTAGGTAGGTAGGTAGGGGGGGGGGGGTTGAGGACTGGAGGAGGAGGTCTCGGCCCTGCGGAAGGGGCTGGGGGGTGTGAAGTCAAAGGGTCCAGGAGGGGGGACAGTGGCGCTGAAAAGCCATATTCTAGAATCCCCCCCGAAATCCTGTTCCAAATCCATCCAGTTCCAGTACTTGAATTGTATTCACCAAGTATTACAGTTTGAAATGTCAAAAGAAACATATCCCATTATTCTCTGTCTCTACCAAAACTTTTTCATTAACGTGAAATGCATTCAATAAGTTTGAATGATTAAGATAGGTACCTACAAATGCAAACAAGTTTGAACTTGTAATCTATATCAACAATATAGGCTAGGTACTTAATAATTAAGATATGAAACATCCATTCCTGACATTAAAAGCTAATTTATAATACCATAATAGGCCTAATACACGTAACCTAAGCAAATGAAACAGCTCCTTACCTGCTATTTATGCTTGCAAGTCGCGGGAAATTTACTTAACTTTGAAATAATAAGTTCAAGGAATCTAATTCAAGTTATCTATATAATTGAAACCAATGAAAACAAACGTGAAAAGAATTTCAAACTGAAAGAGAGTTAAATGCTACATTTCTTACTCTTCAGCTACATTGAATCCTTGCTCTCAATAAATTAGGAGAATCCGATCCCATTCAGTCAGGCAATGTTTATAACTGTTTGTTTGGTTTCTCTGAAAAGTATTTTGATCCGATATTTCTCAGCCATGTAGGAAAATAGTTCGAATTTCAGTCACTGCAGAATTCCCTTCGTAGATGTTCACATTCATCAAAAATACAATTCTATTCAAAAAATGAGAATAAAATTTCTATATTCTTGGCTTTAATATATTTCCGATGGGTATCGGCTGTATGGCGCTCTCTCACAACACCATAGTTAGGAACTAGAATTGAGACATCGCTGGTGCGCCATCGTCTGCGTTCTTATATATTCTAACCTTTGGCCTAATTCCATCTCCGGGCTATTAAAATGGAGTATGACATGGATACAAACGGAGGATTGATGCCTGTGAGTTTATTATTTATTAAGATAATTGTATTTTAACTTCTAATTCCACTCGAATCATATCAAACTCTTCACTATGAGTTTCTAACCATGATTCATAATGTCAATTGATTCTTACTGTTCAGTTAGGCTGTTAGCCTACTTCATTTGGATTTGTTCTCCTGTCTAGTGTCTCTATCAGACTATGATTAACCTAATTAATTACTTACCTGATTTGGTAGGTACTAGTTTCAAATTTCAATTGGAATATTAAATTTAAATTGCTCAAGCCTGCTTAGGTAACTAGCTATAATTTCAACTTAAGATAATGATTGACTTATTAGATTCATGAAACTGATGACTGAAATTGCTTATTCAGTTTTATTTTTCAAAGCTAATTTATGATATAGCTAATATTAATATATAGGTATACCTTGATACTTAATTCTCCAGTCTGCAGAATATGGAACATTTTTCCAAGACTCTCTGCGGGAGTTTTTGATTGAATTTTTAGAAATTGGAGATCTCTGCGGGTGATCTTGAATTAATTCCTATGTTACCATTAATTTAGCTGCGGGAGATTCTGAATCTGCTACTGAGAGTCAGAAAGTAACTGTCTCTCAAATTAAAATCTCTGCGGGAGAAGAGACACTTTCTGCAGACTGGTTAATTCTAATTTCAAACTAGGAGCCAAGCCAAGTAAAATAGTATGTCTCATAAACTCGCCATTTGTCTCTCCAGCTCTCTCCAAAATTATCAAATTTTCATAAATTCTCTCCAAAATAACATTGTAGCATAGGGCTACATTAAAATGGCGAGTTTGTGACAGTTATTTTGAGCCCTTCAAATGCAAATGGCGAGTTTTATCTATTTTTCTCCTATGCTACAATGTTATTTTGGAGAGAATTTATGAAAATTTGATAATTTTGGAGAGAATTTGTTGAATTTTGGAGAGAACTGGAGAGACAAATGGTGAGTTTATGAGACATACTATTTTACTTGGACTAGGAGATATTTGCATTACCTAGTCTATTGATTTAGACCAGTCTGTATTTGGTGCACAAAATTCCACTGACTTTTTGTAAAAGCTGAAAAAATCCACCATAAATTTCCAGTAATAACTAATTTGGCTGATCCACCAACAGTTTACCCATTTCTCCACCAAAAATTAATGGTAACATACCAGTCTGAAAAGAAGGTGTCCTCAGACTCAGGATTTTGTACAGAAATAGGGATTTGGGCGCAGGCCGCGCAGCAAATAACATGGGAACATAGGAATTAAATAGGACTTGAGCGCAGGATTAATCCACAAATCCTGCTCTACTTTTCAGACTGGGTAACATAGGAGTAAATAGCTAAAAATCCACCGACTTTGCCAGATTATTATTTTCAATGGAGAAAAATTCCACCGTCATGTCGGTGGAATTTACCACAAAATACAGACTGGGATTTAGACTGACTATGAATGTCAGTGTGTCTCCAGACTCTGAGGTTTATTTTGCCAATCTGACATGTTCCAGTCTGCAAAGGATGCACAATCCCAGTCTGAAAAGAAGGCCTCCTCAGACGGTCAGACCCAGCATTTTTCCAGAAATTGGGATTTGGGCGCAGCAAATAACATGGGAACATAAGAATTAAATAGGACTTTGGCGCAGGATTAATCCACAAAACCTGCTGTACTTTTCAGACTGGTATCTGTCAGACTGCTGACATATCATTGAAATTTACCACCAAATACAATCTGGTCCAGATTTAATGAGATATTTAATTTTTGTGGCAATTTCTCTCTAAAAATTTTCAAATTTCTCTCCAAAAATCTCACTACTCTATTAATTCCAGAATGCAGGAACTGGTAAACTCTTCTCCAAGAAATCCTCTATTTTAGCTTCTGTTCTCAGTAAATACATGTAAATAGGAATAGGAGGAAATTAAGTATTGTTCACACATCAAATGTTAAACATGTTCCATATTCTGCTGCTGCTGCTCGCCAGATTGTATTTGGTGGTAAATTCCAATGATATCTCGGGAGGTATTCAATTTCTCAAATTGAAAAATTCTTGCAATGTCGGAGGATATTTAGCTATTAATTCCTATATTACCATTAATTTTTGGAGGAGAAACTGATAAAATGTTGGAGGACTAGACAATTTGATGAAAAATGTTGGCAGCTTTTTCTCAGATTTTTGAAAAAGTCAGAGGAGTTCAATGCACCAAATACAAATTGAATTTCTGCAGACCGGCAATAATTTCATGCAAACACTAAACATAAGAATTAATTAGAAAATTGTTGCCGGATAACCAGTCTACTGAATATGGGAAATATTTGGGATATTTTCTCCGAAATTTTTTGAATTAATCGCTATATTTACATTAATTTTGCTTCAAACGAATAAGAGAACTTTACGAACACTTAACCAGTTTCTGCAGACTGGCTGGATAATTCAGGAGACTAATTTCAAGGCCTCAATAGTTGCCAGATAAACTTCAAACTTCATGCATCTTTTGCAGACTGGGATACCTATGTCTGTTAAAGCCAATTAACTAATTGGCTTACCACTCTGCATAATGTGTCTCCTGACTCAGATATTTTAGTTTGAGAGAGAGTTACTTTTTGACTCTCAGTAGCAGATTCATTATCTCTGGCAACTAAATTAATGGTAACCTAGGTATTAATTCAAAATCTCCTGCAGCTAAACTAATGGTAATGTAGGAATTAATTCAAAATCTCCTGCAGAGATCTCCAATAGACCAACTTCTAAAATTGGTCTTAAATTTGTCTCTGATAGTTTTAGAATAATGTTCCATATTCTGCAGTCTGCTCTCTGGTTGGCTTACAAGTTACATATCAAATGGTCAAAACTCAGATATATGTAATTGGCTTAAAATTTTCAATCAACTCCCTATTTCCCATGTTAATTTTGGCAGAAATATCTATAAAATGAGCCAAATTGGCTTGACTCAGAATTTTGATAAATTTGGCTCAAAAATTGGCTTACAGCCTTACAGTATGCCAGAGGCCCAGACTCAGAAACATGGCTAGTCTGCAGAAACTGGTAAAGTGTTCGTAGTCTGCATAGATCTCTTATTTTGTTAACAGTAAAACTAATGTAAATATAGGGATTTATTCAGAAGTGTTTGTAGCAAAATTAATGTAAATATAGGAAATTGTTTGTAGAGAATGTCCCAAATAAAAATATCTTCCATTTTGAATATATTCTGCAGACTGCCAAGTAAAATAGTATGGCTTAATAAATTCTTGTAAACCCTCCATTTGTCTCTCAAAAAGAAACCAAATTTCTATCCAAAATCATAAAATTATCATGAACTCTCTCCAAAATAACTTTGTATCATACTAAGCATAGAAGAAAATTAGATATTTCTCACCATTTACAATTGAATTGCTCAAAATAACTGTCACAAACTCTCCATTAAAATGGTGAGTTTGGACATGTTTCATTACCTGGGCAGACTGGAGATTTTAATTGAGATGGTTAGTTGGTTACTCTCAGACCTCAGCCCAGTGGTGTTCAGGATATGGGTAATTTACTGTGCAAATCTCTTATTTTCTCCTATATTATTTACATGTATTTTGCTGAGAACAGTCTCATAGAAGGGAATTGAGGATTATTTGTTACTCTGTGAGACTGTGACTGTTATACTGTGCAGAAAATATTAAGAATACCATATTCTTTTATACTCTCTCTCTGAAGACCATGGTTCGGAGTATGTCAGTTAAAGCCAATTAATTGACTTACATTTCATTTCAAATGACAGATCTCAAGATATGTTTACTTGGCATGAGGTCTTCAAATTTAGTCAGAATTTGCTTGAATCAAATTTTTTTGTGAAATTTTGACTCAAAATTGGCTTATAGTTTGCCAGACCCTAACACACGGCTCAGTGAGCTTTTCTATTTGTCCAGACGTCGAATCTGCACTCTGTATAGTCAGGGTAAGTTCCAAATTAGTGGTCAAATCCTCATTTTCGGTCATATAAGAAAAAATTATTCAATTTTTCTTTTTATTGTTACATATTTTTTTCTGACGTGATCAAAAATATGGAACTGACTGATAATTTGGAACTTACTCTATGAGACATAAATTGTTTTCTACATATCCTTATTTCCAGTCTGCACAATAATGAGAATATGGACATTTTTGCCATTTTCTGTGTGAACAATCCTTAATTTCGTTATAAATAGTAAATTACATGTATTTTGCTGAGAACTGAAGAGAAAAGAGAGTATTTCTGTGCAAACCTTATACCAGCTTCTGCAGTCTGGCCTTTTTTTTGCATATATTTTGGCTTTTGCTCAGAACAAAAAGCAAAATGAATATTTTCTCTGAGAACAGTCTATGTCTAATAGATTTGAAGTTCTCTATTGAATGAATCAATTTAAACTGCAGGAGCTTTTAAAATATTCCTTTAAAATTCATCTATTTTGCCTTCAATTCTCAGCAAAATGCATGGGAAAAGTTTGCACAGTAAAGGTTAAAAATGCCCCATATTCTAAATCCATCATCTAAAGATGTATTCAGATCGATCACTGGACCAAACAGTCCGGTTTGGAGATATGATGGGCTGCCCCCTCCCCTGCCAGGTGGCTTTGATAGTGATAAAATGTATAATTTACAGTTAACTGTTCTCTGCTTGATTAAACAGTAAAACAATCAGAAGCCACCCAGGGGAGGGAGGCAGACCCCTAGCCGGTCCGTGCTATAGGTAAATCAACAGATGCAACGTAATCAGTATTGCCAATTGGCCAAAATTGCATTACATGAACATTTTTTTTCTAACTTTTATCCAATTTATGCTTAATGATTGTAAATGTTTAGCTTATTATTAACCACTTAGCAATTCACATTAGCTCAGAACTCATAAGTATACTGACAATTTGGCTATTGTAAGTTTGTAACTGTTTTTATTTCTATTCTCAAATGAAGGGCTCATAATTAGTTTAATCACAAGGCAAATGATCAGGAAAGTCACACTTTACAGCTTTAGCATTACTGATTCAAAAGACTTGGATTATTGGATTGTTAGCAAGTTTGCTGAGTATAGCACATTCATTCTTAACATTTTCCTATTCTCTATAGAAATGTATTTTAATGAGAACAAATGCCATATTAGAGGATCTCTGTCTGAACGCTTTATCAGTTTCTACAGTCTGGGTGGAAAATAATATATAAATATAGAGATGAATTCATAATTGTGTGTAGAGAATTTTACAAATATTCCTCATATTCTAAAGGCTAAAAGTATCTTGGCAAATGGCAAGAAAAAGTTAATTAATCCCTATGTGTCTTTGCCAATTACAGGGAGATAATAGGTTACTGTTTTTCTCTAAGGGTAATTCCTTGTGTTCAGCTGCATGGAAATGTTTAAATTTGGGTTCAGATTTGTCATCATAAAAGTTCTTTATTATACAGGGTGGGGCGTAAGTTTGGAAGCAATTTTTCAAACATTAATATAATTCTTAAAAATAAGTTCCTAAGTAGGTGATAGGGTTTGAACTATAGTAGAGACACTACATTATGACGTGGCAGTGTTATTTTTTACAAAAATTTAGTCAATTCAAAAATGTCAAACAAAAGAGAAGCCATTATTGCTCTACACCGTGCCGGGAAGTCAGATTCCGTCATTTCAAAGACTCTCTCAATAGCGAGATCGACTGTTTGGAAGTGTGTGAAGCGTTTTAATGAGAGAAGAGACTTGACTGATCGTCCAAGAAGTGGTAGACCACGCTCACAACGCACCAAACAACTGATAAAATGTGCCCGAGAGAAGATCAGGAGGAACCCGAAAAGGTCAATACGATTGTTAGCCAAAACAGCTAATGTGAGTCCCAGAACAATGAGAAGAGTTGTCAAAGAAGACCTAAAGATGTCCTCTTTCACCCTCCAAAAGAGACAGACTCTGTCAGAAGCTGTAAAGAAAAAGAGATTGGAGAGAAGCAAAGCACTTCTGAGAGAATTGAAGTCTGGCACGGCTGATGAAATTGTTTGGTCTGACGAAAAAAAATTCACAGTGGAAATGGCTCACAACCGGAGGAATGGCAGAATAATTGGTAAAAGTGCAAAAGACATCCCATACAACCAAAAAACTGTCCACAGAACCATGAAACCTGCTTCAGTAATGGTCTGGGCCGCCGTTTCAGAAACTTGGAGATCTCCTTTAATTTTTGTGGAACAAGGCGCCAAAATCAATGCTAAATGTTATATTGAGAATATTTTGACGCCAATGTGGGAGTCAGCTAAGGATCACTTCGGTAATGACACTCTATGGACATTTCAGCAAGACGGCGCGACTTCACATACTGCAAATGTCACTCAAAACTGGTGCCATGACCATCTTCCACGGTTTTGGTCCAAAGAAATGTGGCCTCCCTGCTCCCCAGATGTTAATCCTATGGAGTTTTCGGTATGGTCCATTCTTGAATCAAAGGCCTGTGGTAAATTCCATCGCAGTGTGGATGATTTAAAGCGTTCGCTCCAGAGATCTTGGAAGGAAATTTCACAAGAACAGTTGCGTGCCGCAGTAGGAGGAGTTCGGAGGAGATTTGAGGCTGTTATTAAAAACAAGGGGGGACATTTTGAATAAATTTATGATTTTTGAATTCTTAAAACCCTTATGTAATAATACATAACTGTAAATTATTAAATATATTTTTCGTTGGATTATAATATGCACTTTCATTTGCTTCCAAAGTTACGCCCCACCCTGTATCTAGCAGAGAGGATTAGAATTCATTCTTTGCTAGAATTCATTTTTTATTTTACTTTTTGTGATCTATATCAGTAGTCAGTTATATTTGCTTTCAAGTCATTTCAGTAAATATACTTTCAAATTGAATTGATTTAAGTTAAAATTCAAGTGGATAAGTTAACCTATAGCTAGCTACCAGTAGCTGAATATTATCTTAAAATGTTTACCAGACTGCATTTGAACTCTCAATTTAATGTTCTTCTTGTTTCATTTCAGCAAATCCTTGCTCTGACTGCACCTCCAGGTTCCAGAGATCGTACAGACAATGGTGATGCTTCATCAAACTTATCCGCACACCCTTATTTCAAGAGGCCTGGAAGAGGTCACAACAGAGACTGCTGTGATTCATGTGGAGAAGGCGGAGACTTGATATGCTGCGACATATGCCCCGCCTCTTTCCATCTGGTGTGTCACGACCCTCCCCTGGATGAGGAGACCATTCCTCAGGGGGAGTGGGGTTGCCACCAGTGCCGAGCCAATGATGTACTCGGAACTGCACCCACCACATCATCCAACAAATTCAGTAACAAATCTGCAAAACGCAAGGAACGTGAAGAGGACAAAGGTTCAAAAGCAATGAGCTTGAGCAGCAAAATGAGTCGTCTGGAATGCAGCAAGTCTAAACTTATTGTATCTGGAAGACCTGTGGAAGCTGACAAGAGTGTCTTTGCTCCCCTCATCATTGATGCTGCTTCTAGAAACCCCAAAGAGTTTTGTCTCCCTTATAGTATGACTGTACCTATTGCATTTCCTGGTGAAAGCAAGAGTAAGTATACATTCAAGTTTGGTTCAAACTGCCATGTTATTCATTAACTAGGTATGCAATTTTGATGTCTAACCATTTTCATTATTATTGCAGATACCCACAGAAATGGAAAACGTATTGTGAATAGCAGAAAAAAGAGATGTGATCTTGATAGTGGTGGAATGGTACCATTACCTGCTAGACTCTGCTACACTTGCAATAGGTAAGTCAAAAGAAGTTACTCTAAATTAACTATATTCTTAAATACACAAAGCATTTCAACCAATTTTCTAATACACTGAGAAAAAGAATCTAGAAATTTCTTTTCACATAGGTACCAAGTAATATGAAGATGACTGTACCCCATTAATTTATTATTTATGTATTTAAATAGTCTTTAACCTTTTGATTGTAATTGTATCAGTCTATCAGAATGGTCTATCTAATGAGTTTTTAATTTTCTGTTCAGGAGTTGCCGTGCAGGTCCCTTACTTGCGTGTGACTATTGCTCTCTTCTGTTCCATTTGGACTGTCTTGACCCACCACTCACCACAGCCCCCAGTGGGAGGTGGCTCTGTCCCAACCACCCCCAGCACTATATGGTAAGTTCCTAATTATCTTTGATTAGGGTAAGTTAAGAATTATTGGTCAGTTCCACATCTTTGGTCATATAAGAAAATATTTTAAAATAGTAATAATTATTTAATATTTATTTTATTGTTTTTTCTTATATGACGGAAGATGTGGAACTGACCAATAATTTGTAACCTACCCTACCTGTCAAGAGTAGCTACTTTCACCACTACTACTCATTACATGCCTCATTATCTATATTCTATATTGTGTAACAATATTGACTAGCTTCTCTTCAATGGAAGCTTTTCAAGACTATTTATTGATCTGTTTTACTGTAAATATTTCAACAGGTTGTTCTAATTTGAGAGTTCCTTTTTCTATGAAGGATCTTGGGAAATAATAATTTTTAATTTATCACACAGTTTTTGGGTGAATAGTGAGTAACACTCCACCATTTAGAGACTATTTTCTCATTACTTTATGAGGTAGATATTAGATATCTGGTGAGTAATTAGTGCATTTCTTTTTTTGCAGGAGGATAAGGTTCTGCTGACTGCCAGTGTTAGTGACAGGGTGAAGTTGTGGGAGAAGTGCACTGGTCCTGTGGATGAAGTGAACATTCTCCGCACTCTCCTCAATAAAATACACAGGCCCAGACCTTTGGTGCGGCACAGGACTAAACTATCTCTGCGAGACAGAATAAAGGTGAGGAACTTTCCTTCTATTCATTAACTTGTGCAGTTTTAGGAATTAGCTAGATATAAATCTCCATTTTTTAGAGATTGTATTCTAATAATTTCATCTAATTTTCTGTGTAAAAAGAGATTTGTTATAAATTTTATCTATCTAGTTTATTTCTGGCTGAGACGAAGTCCAGCTTCATTATCTCACTGGTTTAATTGGTTTAAGTTTTAAATGAAGAGCCTTTATAATGTCTGGGCAGATTTTTTAAATTGAAATTATATTTTTCAAAAAAATGACTTTGTGATCTAGAATATTGCCCCTTGTAATAATTTCAAGTAAAGTATACTCACATCTTGGCTTCTTCTGTGGGTTATATCATATGTGGCTACTGAAGAATTATTTATTAATAAGGAATTATCCAACCACATTTAAGTGAAATGCTATCTTTGAATGTATCTACATACATTTAATTTATAATTCTTTACCCCTAGGTTCCTGCTGCCATCAAACATGCCTACTCTAACCCCTCCACCGTGCTGCCCGCCCTTCCCCCACCACACCTCCGTCCACCAACCACCACCTTCACCTCCAGTTCCCTCCACCCCAAACTTCACTTCACAAAGAGCGTCAAAGTGGTGGACAAGAGCGAGTCTGAGGACACATCCAGCAACAGCACACGCAGCAGCAGTCTTGAAAACGAGCACAGGACTAGCCCATTAGAGCACAGCGGAGAGACTGCTGAAACCAAAGGCACAGCTAAGAGTAAAGAGGAAAGTACTGCTAAGAGCAAAGAGGAGACTGTTGCTAAGAGTGCTGCTAAAACCAGCAAGAGTTCAAAGAAGTTATCTGATAGCAACAAGGGCGTGAAGAGAAAAGACAGCATGAGGGACATGGAGTCGGTAGATTCATACGAGACTGACCGGCCGAGGTTGGGTGGCATTAATGTCATGGCTGCCGCTGCCATGGCCATTCTAGCTCAGGAGAAACGGAGAGAGGAGGAGGAAGCGCAAAAGCTACTCAGTTCTGAGCGAAAAGATGATGAAACTACTAAAGTTGCTTCCAATGCTCATTCTGAAATTAATTCAATTATTGAAGTGAAGGAAGAAATTTTTCCTCCTGAAGAGGAAAGTGAGATTGAAAGACAATCTTTTGTTGCAACAATTAAAAAGACAGAAAAAGAAGAAATCATTGAGGAGAATATGACCTCACTCCCTAGTTTGGAAAATGAAAGTGATGCTCAGTTGGAGAATGATCTGATGGCTACTGAAACCATTCCAGATGAAGAGGAAGAAACTGCTGAAATGATAAAAAAAGATGAGACTAAACAATGTGCGCGCAGTGAGAGCAAAATGTGTTCTGTTAATAAATGCGAGGAGAATGGACAAAGAGATATTATGACTAATGGTGTGATGCACAGTGATGAAGAAAGAACTTTTGATAATAACAATGAAGTGATAAGTGATGACAAAGTCAGCTTTAAGAGCAAACTGGACAATTGTCTAGTGAGTGAATATAATGGTGACGAGTCCATGAAGTGCGTTGATAGTGATTGGACATCTCCTATCATGGATATTTCAGATGATCCAACACCTCTGCCAAATAATTATAACTATTTTTATAAACCTACCTCTAACGATGTCTTGATGATACCAAATTATAGTTCTCAAACTTGTGATAGTGTGACTGTTAATAATTCCTACAGTAAATCATCCATTAATGCACCTAAAAAATCTATGAATAGTTTTAAATCAATCACACCTTTTGTAGACAGTCAGTCTTGCCACATATCAAACCTAATAAATGGAATAGATAGGCACACACTACAAGTGACAGAAGATAGCAGTTGTCAACCGGTACCAGATAGTACAAATACTCAGCAATGTTCAAATGATTTAAAAGCTACAGAAGAAGAGGCAGCTGAATGGCTCTCAGGCCTCATTTCTTTTCAAGCCAGTGCTGCCAAATATTTAATACAAAAGAATGTGAAGATAGAAGAATCAGAGCCGTCAAATGATATTGAGGATTTGCCTCCCCAAGAAGAATTCAAGGACTCTTCCCCAGCAGTGTCAGTCAGGTCTTCCTCGCCTCTTGATCCCCATCCCCCTCAACCTCTCCCAGCTGCAACCCCTGTCGTTACCAAGCCCTCTGCTCGGTCTGGACGCAAGCAAGTGCTGATACCTCGTATGAGCCCTACAGGAAGCTCCTCCCAACCCCATGAGACTAAGCAGACTCCTGCTGCTGTCAAGACTCAGTTGACTCATCCTGCAGCTGCTAAATGCGCCAGTCTGTCTGAACTTCTCTCAGAATCTCTTACTTCTCTGCAGTCCAAGCTGCACTCATCGCTATCCACACAATGGGGTGAGTTATAAGACAGTTTCACCCTTCAAGCAACAATCTAAAGTACACAAAAAACTCCATGTTGTCCACCCAAAACTATTGACTTATATTTGTAATAGTAACGAATTGACAGACTTCATTTCTTGTATCTCATTTCGGTCTCTTTTGAGTTTTATTGAATCCATTTTATTTCATCTCTGTAGATATCTTCCTAATCCAAACCTATGTAATATATTGATTTTCCCCTTTGCAGGCGATATGATGCCCGCAGACAAGACTCTTTTAGAGGTGCTAGCAATGCAGAGACTGTCTCAATTGCTGCCGCAGAAAGAGACTAAAGAGAAGGAGCCAGTGTACACCACACCTCCCCAACCTGCCCACGCCATCCTCTGTCCTCTCAATGAACCACCCTCCCCTCTACAGGTGAGATAACATAAATTTAGGTATCATGGATACCAATGAAAATAATAACAAGTTAGTCATCTTCAGAAACTTTCTCCTGATGATGAATAGAAATCTTTCTATTCGAAAGCTTCAAACCAAAAAACCCTTCAACTCTTGAGTTTAAATAACCTCTAATAATATGGATTTCCTGTTGAGTTTGAATCTTTTCAATTGACACTCAGTGTCTACTACTTTAATTACGGAAAACCTACTTGTTTTCCTTTTGTACAACTTATTGTTTGATGTGTAATTTAATGCTCGTGTAAAATATATCTATAATAGACTTTCTTCTTTCAGGACTGGCTTTCATCGCAATCAGATAGTTGCCCTCAAAATAAGTCTGCTGCTATCAATCCAGTACCCATGACCAATAGGGTACTCACTGTCGGTGCCAGCAGTGACAATGATGTCAATCTCACTCTCTTCGGTCACTGTAACTACGTCTCTGCCAACCATGCTGCCATTCTCCAGGACAACTACACTGGTTTTTACGAGCTGGTAACATACAGTCAGCACGGCTCAGTGGTGGACGGGGTGCACTTCACTTGCGATGCCAATAAGAGTGAAGTGCCTAGTCTGAGCTGTGGCACCAGTACTACCAATCAGCAGACTACCAGTGAGTATTGATAACTATACTCATAACAACTTGTTAGTTAAGCACTGCCATTATATTCACTCGCTGTCAGTTATTTAATGGTGATGTGTTTCTTTTACAGCTGTGCAGCAAGTGCGTGAAATGGTGCAGAAGCACAAGCACTCTTATTTGGTGCATGGTAAGGACGGTAACTACGACTTCAGACTGAAGCCTCAGGACAGGACTTACCTGGCTAATAAGGTTCGCCCCCACCCCTCCACTTGCAAAGCCAGTCAGCCAGGTGTCAGTGTCTACAAGTGCCACTGTGATAGAAAGACTCCAGGGGGGCAAGGGTGGGAGGGGCCTGCCGTCATCAGGCATGGCTCTTACATCAAATTTGGGTGAGGAAGATATTTCAGTGGAATAATAAGTAAATTAATGTATTGGTGAATAGTTTTCAAAAATATCACCTTTCCCTTATCTCTTTATAAATAGATTTTATTTATCCAATCTATCGTATAAAAGTAATGACATAAAATTGTTCTCGTTGCGAAATTGCTCTTTGATGATATTTTCAAATTTATGAGTAAAAACTTTAGTTTCCTGTTCATTATTTCGTATGTATATTGATGGCTTATTTTCAATTTTTCAGGTGCTTGAAATTTGTTTTCAGCATCGTGGAGACTGCAAGCAAAGGTTCGTAACTATTTAATAAGCTGTTGCATATATAAATGAAGAGTATTTTCATTTTTATCGACCAACGACTAGGACTCTAGTGCGACCAAGTTTATTTGAAGATTTGTAGGTAGAATATGCGCTTCAGAGCAAAAACTTACGGATGAATAAGGCTGCGCGCAAACCTAAAGAGAGATAGCAAGATTGAACAGGGAGAACTAACACTACTTAGTAACGACACTGAAAGATTGCAAGACAGTCAAAGATATAACTCACCCCTCAGATGACTTCTCGTCTATCTATCTTCAAGTTTGAGTACTTCAGTGTGATGTCAGATTTCACATTGTAGGTGTTACATCAGTAACGCTCCACTATGGGTGTGGAACACCTAATATACAATGTTACAAACCTACTACTCTCTTTTGGTGTGCGCGCGGCCCAAGTCTTATTGTACTGCAAAATTTCTAGCAGTAAATTATGTTTTACATTATTGAACCATTTAGTATTGAAACTATTGTTTTCGATTTTTACCGTATGTAGGTAACTTGTAAGAGTACATATACATATGATCTAAATAATTATAATGTAACACATTTATTGAATACTATGCGAATATTTTAGTGGCTTTCAACTTCTTTGCTTTACGAATATTAACTTTTCAGGTAACTGGTACACTACAACAGAAGAAGCATATAAGAAGTTCTATGAGAAAGAGAAAAAAGAAGAGTCTAAGTTCAAAGAAGAGTTGGAGAAAATAAGAAAGCCTGTCAGTGCTAAGAGTAATAATGCTACTAGCAAAGGAAGTAGCACCGTCAGCACTAAAGGAAATAACAAGAGCAATAGTGCCAGCACTGGCACTAAGAGCAATAGTGCCAGCACAAGTTCTAAGAGCAATACTACTAGCACTAAGAGCAATAGTGCTAGCACCATTTCTAAGAGCAATACTGCCAGTTCTAAGGGTAATAGCTCTAAGAAGAGCACCTCTAAGGACACAGAAATGAAGTCCGAGAAAGAACCAATAGCTTCTAAAAAGAGCAAGAAAAGATAAGTACAAGTAGCAGAGTTGTAGATACACTACCTATGCAATTAAGTTAAACCTTAGACTCTCTCTATTCTTAAGAGGTCTGAGTTGCTGACATTTTGAACGATGTTTGTTTCAGGAAATTTAACGAACTTTATTTTGTATTGATGCTTTTACAATGATATTCTTTATTTGAATTTTATTCATTTGACTTATCATTGTTTTGAATTGAAAAAATATCGTGTAAATAAGTATTCAGTTGTTACATCTTGTAATTTGTTATTAGGCGGCTTCTAGGTATGCCTTCTATTTTACGTTATTGCCTGTTTTCAGGATTCAATTCTTTGCACCAATCTTTTAGAGGATCTATAATTTTCTTGTATGTCTTTTTTCATTAAATAAACGATTTTTCTCCTTACCACATCTTACATGATAGCCTAATTAGATACAGTCTTTTACCTTTGAGTATTACGACAGTGTTCTCTCTACTTAATTCTTTTAGTGATCAAACGTAATTAGCATTGATTGTACTATCTAGTGTCTGTACCTATTTAACTGTTACGTTGTTATATTCCTTTTTCATCTTTAATTTACTAACTTATTTAGCACAACATTTCGGATCGTATGGCATGTCTCTCATTTTCACTTCTTTACAGTGAATTATAATTTACTAGGGACGATGTTGATACGTTAAGTATTCCTTCTCAGTTTATATATGACTTTTTCAGTGAATTTTTCATTGTTTTTTACTGATTGCATTGTTTAGTGTCGTCTTCCAGAGTTAATTTATTAATTTTAACAAAAATGTTTGCATCAGATCTGAAAAATTCTTTATATATAACTGTATATAATGTAAACCGTTTGTAAATAATAGGGCAATTTTAGCAATTTTATTTCTCTTGTATATATAATGTAGATAATATAAATATTTTATATTATTTGTTCGCTATCTTCGTTAATGTTGATGCCGAACAATTTTAATAAGCTAAGTATGTATTGTGTAATCTATTAATAAATACTTTCTCAAACTTTGTTTGATTGTGTGAAAGGTCAATAAAAATTGGTAGTGAAAATTAGAGTTTATAATATCGAAAAATATACATTAGTGACTTAAAATGCACTGAAGTCCTTAAAACCGTAAGTAGCTTTGGGATTTTTCTTACTGGATGACGTCTTCACCGGTTCATCAGCTTTACTGTAAAATAAAAGTAACACTGATAAATAAAGTTGATTGTTATAATATTTGACAGTAATGCCATTATTATCGGAAAATAGTTAGAGTAAGAGGAAGCAAAATACACTCAGTTGGACTGTGTCCTCAGAGACTATAGCAACACTAGGTACTCAGTGGGACTGTGTCCTCAGAGACTATAGCAACACTAGGTACTCAGTGGGACTGTGTCCTCAGAGACTATAGCAACACTAGGTACTCAGTGGGACTGTGTCCTCAGAGAATATAACAACACTAGGTACTCAGTGGGACTGTGTCCTCAGAGACTATAACAACACTAGGTACTCAGTGGGACTGTGTCCTCAGAGACTATAACAACACTCACTTTATTGCAACTTTCTTCAAGTCTAGGAATTTTCCCACACCACTCCTCTGCACTTTAGGTCCTGCATCAGCAGTTTTAGCCTTAGAGACGTGTCCTTTGAGCTCAGCCTCCTCAGCAGCTCTAGAAGAAGCCTCTGATGCTCTTTCTTTTGCAAGCTAAAGAGTAGAGAGTGTAAATGCTTCAACACAAAGGATATGATATGCAGAGAATGATTGTAAAGCAGCTTTCATAACTCTTATTCTCAAATCACTATCTAGCAAAATAGGTTAGCTGTCTGCTGAGCAGAGCATTCACTGAACTGTTTACAATTCTGATAAATATTAATACAATCAAGTATTTGTCATGACCATTGCAGTATTTATAGCTATTATCAATACTAGAGATGGGACTTCTCTCACCTTTTCATCTACTTCTTTAAAAGGGTTGACAAAGACATTGGCACTAGTGATGGTGATGGGTGTTATTGGAGCATCTTTGTTATCAGTCTCAATGGCCTCCATCTCCTTCAGTGTCTCCATCCCCCCCACCACCCTCCCAAAGATCGTGTGCTTACCATCTAAATGCTGACATGACCTGAACGTGATGAAACTGAGGGGGAAGAGGAATTGAGTTATCTTAAAATTTGTAATTACTATTTCATAAGATAAAAGTAACAAATGAATATTTATTCCCTATCATTTTCATCAGCAAATGTTAATAATTGAAAATATATTGAAGATAGAAACAGAATGGGGAGATATTAGATTATTTAATATAATTAATCTAAATTTTTTTTTTTTTTTTTTTTTTTTTTTTTTTAATAAAAGGCCCCCTGCCAGAAGAAGCAAACCTTCTTTAAATAATTATCTAAATTAAATATCTAAATTAAACACAAACTTATGATTTATATGAATATTGATGATAGGAACATTCAAAATGGAGACATATTAACTTCACAAACTATACTATTGATAATGCTACTGTAAAACTATTATATGAATCTATATTAATAAATATATCATGTTGTTGAGATGCAAACATCATGACAATTAAAAAACGTATTTTTTGTACCACTAGAATATAAGAGAGAGCTACTCACAATTGACTCTTGTTGGTGTCTGGCCCACTGTTAGCCATTGATAAAATACCTCTCCCCTTGTGACTGTACTGAGGCCTGATCTCATCCCTGAAGGAACCGCCCCAACAACTCTCTCCTCCTTTACCCGTGCCAGTAGGATCACCTCCTTGGATCTGAGGGAAAGATATTAATGTTAAAAGTGACCCCTTAGGCACCTTTCACACGGGGGGCGTTTTGTATGTCTGCTTATAGAGGACGTTTTTTCAACAAAACTGCAGCATTAAAAAACGTCCAATCTAAGCGGACATACAAAACAAAAGTATATTTTTAGGGCGTTTTTCCACGCAACATTTTCTTTGCTGCGGCATGAGAAAAACGCCCTGTGTGAATTATCTCAGTCTGTCAGCTGCTATTCAGTGCTCACACTCTGTATGACTGACCATGAAGTGCCTGATGCAGCGGTGGAAGGGAGTGTTGTCGTAGTAATTATCGCAACAGAGTTTGATGAAATTCTCACAGGTTTTTTGTACAGTGTCACAGTACAACTCTAGATTGATAGGACCTACAGACGTCTGTAGAGACACATAACCTGAAAACAAAGTAGAGATATCAACAGCAGTTTGATTGTTTGAATACAGGTAATTGTTCAAGAATGTAAAGTCAATATTCTGTTAATTCAAACTGATTATCAGCTACTGGTAGATTAATCATTGCCACCTCACTTATTTTTAACGGTTAGAGTCTTACCATACCAGACGACCTGATGAAGTTTTCAAGTTTTAAATTAAACAGAATGAGGTACAAACCATTGACTTCTTGTGTTGACTTGTAAATAACTCACTGTCAATCTAACATATCAGCTATAACATCAGTAGTTAAGTGCATAATGGTACCTTTTTTCTTTATTCTCGCATAGCGGACTACAGTATCTGCCAGCACAGCCGCCTCGTTCTCCGTAGCGACATTCTCAGCCGTGGAGGTAAAGCCTGCAGCAACTGCATTGGTGGAGTAGTGAGCCTGAGGGAGAGGTAATGGCTTGTCAGAGGTAAGTCAGTGGTATAGTCTTGCTTTACTAAATCACTTTAGAAAACATTAGCTCGTTACAAGGTTGAAATAGTATAACTAAGTATAATATATTTCAGTAGTTAGTTTGGATACATTATAAATTAGAATACTACTTCTTGCTTATGAGATTCATCATGACAATAATTTGATCATAATTCGTGATTATTATCAAATCAGAAAAAATAAGATTAAAAGATGAAAAAAGTGTCAGATTAGAAGAAGCCTTTAGTATTTATTTTAGAAATAATGGATCATTCTGACAACAAAACTTTCAGTCTAAATTAAAGTAATGTTTGTCGTTAATGTTTCACCCTCATCATATCTTTTTTAAATAGGAAAGGGACGGAATGCTCCGGTGTCTTAGAAAGTAAATAACAATAAATAAATCCAAAGTTCAGTGAATCTAAATTTCATTGAATCCAAAGTTCAGTGAATCTAAAGTTCAGTGAATCTAAAGGTCAGTGAATCTAAAGGTCAGTGAATCTAAAGGTCAGTGAATCTAAAGGTCAGTGAATCTAAAGGTCAGTGAATCTAAGGGTCAGTGAATCTAAGGGTCAGTGAATCTACAGGTCAGTGAATCCAAAGTTCAGTGAATCCAAAGGTCAGTGAATCCAAAGGTCAGTGAATCCAAAGGTCAGTGAATCCAAAGTTCAGTGAATCCAAAGTTCAGTGAATCTAAAGTTCAGTGAATCCAAAGATCAGTGAATCTAAAGTTCAGTGAATCCAAAGATCAGTGAATCCAAAGTTCAGTGAATCCAAAGTTTGTGATATTTATATGCAGCATAACTGTTGGAATAGCCAACATTAGCGTGACGTCATAGTTCAGATATTATCGTATGTATGATATAAAAAATGATACTATTTGAAAGTTGTATGTTCAACCTAATATGTACAAGAAATACAAGAGAATTAAAATAGTTATTTTAGAGAATTAAAATTGTTGATATTAATAAATTCTATTGGAGGTAAATTGAAAAAGGTACAGTGCTCTCCTAGTCTTTGACATCTCAATAAGAGTAATCTAAAAATTACTTACCGCATTAAATTTATCAGCTTTGACTCCTTTCTGAATGGCGTATCTGTCATCTGTTTTGGAGTTCTTGGCGAAATCGTCTAAAATATCCCTAGCATCTTTAGTGATGTGCTTCAGTCGCTTGGAACCACCTTCATTCTTACTGTCTGAAGAGAGAAAGGTATTGCTAGAGTGTTCAGTTGGTAAAATTATTAAATATATTCACATTTATCAACAAAACAAAATTATAATTTCTTATCTGTGTTGATTATAAAACTAAATTAACTTTAATTTACATTATAAATTACAAGGAAACAGAATAGAGGACGGAATTACAGAAGCTATACATCTCAGTACCTTCATCCACTATCTTTATATTATTCTTGATGTGGTAAAATGAAGAGATATTGAATTTGTCGAGATTTTGAGGGTCTTGCAAAGTGATAATATCAGCTCTGGTGAAAGGCTCATCAGTGAGAAGTTCTTTCCAGTTGCGGGCCTTGATGTTCAGCTGTTCAACTGCCTGTGCAATTAATGAAAGGAAACTTATAGGAATGTTCCTATCATGTAAAATTAGTTAATTGGATCACCAATAACTTAATCTTTGGAATACAAATAACTTCAAAGATTTCATATCATTAAATATAATGATAAGTAGTAAGGAGAAATTAATAAGATAAGATTCATTATGAGTTTGATGTCTGCTAAGGAGCCAAAGGCCATATCACAGACGGCAAAAAAGAATTAAATACAATGAATTGGAAGAAGCAGTCAGAAACGAAAGTGGCTCCATGAACAGATGGAATTTAATTTTCTGGATTGTGAGTGTTTGTATTCCCATTGTCGGAATGTTTGTTCCTGAATTTTAGAGTCGCTTACCTCAAGTCAGAGACAAGCTCATGGATGCGGAAAAGCTACTACGTGAATGTAGTCATTACCAAGGAATGTCACAAAAAAGGACACAAGCCCCAGTGGCGGATGAAAGAGGAAAATGAAGAGGTGATAGTAAATGAAGCCTATGAGTCTACATAACACAAAAATCTATGACCTCGTAGATGAAGAGCATAACCCTAGCGCTATCTTCTAAAACTGCAAGTAGCGTTAAAAATACCTCTGATAAATATGGTAACAATGAGAAATATTCAACCCCAAAGGGACACCACCCCCTTCTCTTCCATTCACCACAGACAGCTTCAAGATGGAGCCCTGAGGATAGTCAATAACTAAGATTTAGCATTTTAGTTACATAATTAGATAAATGATATCACCTCGTAAGAGAAGACATTGCCGGTGGTCTTGATAGCAACAACATGAGTGTTGTTAGTGAATGGTTTGTAGAGTACAGGACAGTGGTAGTTAACTGTAATGCCATCATTAGCAGCATTGGTGACAGCTGTGGTAGCAGACTTCTCTGAACTCTTGTGAAATGTGACTTTGATCAGTTGCTTCTCAGAGAGTGGCTGCATGAAAATAGTTCTAGTTAGTTAATAGCCAATCATATTAATAGCTACATTTGGCATTATAATAGAGAGCAGAAAAAATAATAGCTAATGGTGAAAAAATTAAAGGATAATATTTTTTTTTTGCTATTTAAATGTAGCTAAAAGTAGAATGAAGTTAGAATTTGATGAATTGTGTTTAAGTTAAAAATTGAGTCATGATATGAATGGTGAATAAATTGCTAAATAATGTGATAACTACCTGATATTAAAGTGTAAGAGTGTCTAGTCATTATATATACCTATTTCTCATGATCAAACAATTGATCATGACTAAAATAGACATTAAAAGGAATGAAAGAACATTAAAATTAGTGGATGTCAAACAAATTTTGATGAAAACAAAATCAGAATAATGAATATCATAAAACTTAAAAATTTAATAATGTCAACAGCTGGTAACTTCCAAAAGTTAAATCTTTAACTTCCCAACTGTAAATTGTTTTACCTCTCCAGTCAAGGGATTGATCTTGAACTTTCTGACAAAAGGTAAAATGGCCTCCAAATCATAGACATTTCCTTTGGGGTCCATGTAAGGATGGTTGAAAGGAATTAGAGACAGACTGCAGTGGGAGAGAGGCAGGCGTCTGAAAGCAGCTTTGGCCCCACTGTGAGACTCTTTCTTGTAGCCACCATAGAGGTTAGCCCACTCAGTGGAGGTGACGTACCTTTGGAGTAGAGCAACTAATTAATCACTGCTCTGTACTTAGTGAGGGGAGAGTACTTTTATTGATTTTAATCATGATTCAGTGGCTAAATGTGGAGATAAAAGCTAAGCTATTTAATATGTTGTAGATAGGATTTTAACTGCTAGAGAGTGGAAAATAGAAAATTGGTGAGGATTTTTTTATTCCTTTCTATGCAGTATGTTACAATGTTAATGAGGAGATAAAACAGATCTAAGAATCAAAATTTGGAGATTTGAGAGTAAAAATCTTAAAGAGTCCTCTTCACTTTGTTTGAAGTTTTGCACTACTATCTAATTGAATAAAATAGCTGCAATAAAATGAATGTCATCAAGAATGGTTTAATTGCAATATAGGATATCAGCTACAACTACTAAAGGAGATTTTTGTGTAATGTGTAATTTTTGTGTCTCATCATTGCATAAAGAGACTAATGAAGAGTACAAACCCTAATAATTCAGAAAAAAACATTGCACTTTAAAAATTAGAAATTCAATTGAATAACATCTGAGGTTTCTTTGTAACACATTAAATTGAAATTACTTACATTTTGTCTGACTGATGCTGTCGCTTCCCCATGATTGTATGTTTAGGTGATTCACTGGTACTTGATTGTTTCAACTGAACTCGTCAATTGAATATATAACTATAAAATACAAGGACCTGTGAATATATTACAGTTTATCATTTATAAAGGACAAAACTATGTCAGGGAAGAGATTGAAATTCAAAGACTGAACTTAACAATGTGTATCTCAAGAGATACACATGCATCAGACATGAAGCATAAGGATGCATAAAAATCTTAACTAGGAAGTCAAATTTCTTATTTAAAAAATCTTAAATGTGGCAACCTGGATCCATTTTTTCACTGAACTGATGACTTTCCTGCCACACTTTGAAACATGATGGTCCCATGTTATTAGCTGCACCCAAATCCCAATTTCTGTAACAAATCCTGAGTCTGTGGAGACATTCTTTTTAGAATGGTCAAATTATCATAAATTCTCTCCAAATTAACATTGTAGTATATGAGAAAAATAGATATTCTCACCATTTGCAATTGAAGGGCTTAAAATAACTGTCACAAACTCACCATTAAAATGGCGAGTAAGGACATGCTTATTACCAATTTACCTGGGAAACTAGACCCAGTCACCCAGAATTAATCCTCCAATCTTTTTTCACACTGGGGTATTCTAGCAAAGTCAGACAATTTTTAGCTACTAATAATGTAAGGTAATAGCTGTGATGTTTATCATGTTCAAATATTACCATTAATTTTTGGTTGCTAAACTATGAGGATCAGAAGATGGTGGATCGGTCAAGTTATTGGAAATATGTTGGTAGTTTTTTTCAGTTTTTGAAAAATTCAGTGGGTTTTTGTGCACCAAATAGGCTCCAGGCTCTACAGACAGGATTAAGATCCAGGTAATAAAGATTGTCCAAACTTGACATTTTAGTGGCGAGTTTGTGACAGTTATTTTGAGCCCTTCAATTGCAAATGGCGAGAAATATCTATTTTTCTCCTATGCTACAATGTTAATTTGGAGAGAATTTATGAAATTTGATCATTTTGGAGAGAAATTTGGTGATTTTTGGAGAGAGCTGGAGAGAAAAATGGAGTTTATGAGCCTTATATACTACTTTACTTGGAAATTTAAGATCAAGTGTTCTTCAAGAAATCCTTTATTTTGCAGATTTTAGCCTCCTGTTCTCAGCAAACTGCAAGTTACATGTAAATATTATATTAACCCTTTAGCGGGTATGTATCACTCGAGTGATACACCATTAATATTAGTTCATTATTTTTCTCGAATGTTCAGTTACCATTATATTGTATTAATAAACCACACACAATAACAGACATCATTGTCTTTCAAATCTATACTATAATAAGAGCAGAGTCATTCAGTCTGTCACAAAATGGGTAAAACAGTCGTTCTATCAACAGAGCCTCATAAAGCTGGTAAAAATCAAAGAAACACTAAATAAAAAGAAAACCTAATAATTTGCTGAGGTATAATTGATACGGGGGTAACACTAAAATTAATAATTGAAAATATAATTGAGGTTTGACCTAAGGTCCCTTCACACTTGCGTTTCTCAACGCCGCCTTTAAAAAATGCTCAGGACAAAAAGTGTAGCTACAATTGATTTTAACTGAGCCCTACAACTGATTTTAACAGAGCCCTTCACACTTGCGGTTTTTTTCAAAAGCATTTTTTCTCTAAGGCAAGTGTGAAGGACTCCGTTAAAATCAATTAGCTGTAGCTAAACTTTTTGTCATGAGCATTTTTTTGAAGGCAGCGTTGAGAAAATTGCTCATTGCAAAAGGTTTAACTGAAATTGATTTTAACGGAGCCCTTCACACATGGGCTTTTCTTACCAGCATATTTACTAATGCAATTAATTGCTCAGTCCCCTGCTAAAATAGGAACAGAATTTTAAATGCTAGAACTTTAGCAGGATACGAATGTCTATTGTACAGTTCACATTAGCCTTTTTTTCACTGCTGGGATTGCATGATTACACAATACTTTTGACTAAATTAAGACGATAAATAGAAAATGAAAAATAATTGTCAACAATGGTTATAATTTTATATCCACATAACAGGCTCCCTTGACAATTGTGATAAAGTTGTAATTTTTAGGAAAACTATGAATTATCGGACATTTACACATATTCGATCATATAAGAAAAAGTATATAATTAATATGACATTTTAACTCGTTATTTGCTGATGATAGAAAATGTGGAACTGTTCGATAATTCAGAACTTACCCAATCATGCCAAATTACTTTTTCCTTATCATGACTAGAGAAAATGATAACCAGAGAAAATGATGAACAGAGAAAATGATGAACAGAGAAAATGATAACCAGAGAAAAATGATAACCAGAGAAAAATGATAAGCAGAGAAAATGATAACCAGATGAAATGATAACCAGATGAAATGATAACCAGATGAAATGATAACCAGATGAAATGATAACCTAATAATAACCAGAAAGAATGTTAAGACGAGCTTTTTTTCTAACGCAAGTGAGAACAGTGAACACATGCCAAATGAGGATACTTTTAAAGGCGGCATTGAAAAACGTAAGTATGAAGGGGGCCTAAAGAGTAACACATACAATTTTTGATAAATTAAATATATTGTATATAGTGTGTCCAGAAAAAATGTATGATATGTATCCACTGTCTCGAATCTACAATAAGCATCATTCCACTATAATATGCATAATATATTGGTACCAAAGAAACTGAGATTAATACTAATGAATTATAAATAGTACTTATAAGATATACTCGATGGCAGTGGTCCAGTGGATTTAACATTAAATATATCATAGCATCTAATAGCGTCCGGCACCATCCGGTAGCATCTAGTGACGTCCACTGTACCAGATTCTACCAGGCGGTACTGGATGCTATTAGATCTTACCAGGAGGTACCGGACGCTATTAGATCCTACCAAGAGGCACCGGACACTGCAAATTAACTGATTATACGTCATTAACCATCATAACATCCATTCTCCTTCTAGATGGTAGCTGCTTTTTAAGGTTTTGTAACATATTAGCTATTACTTGCTTGGTAAAACATGAATATATGATCAATGTACACATATTTCTACCCTATTCATGATTGACTGCTAACAGCTTGGACTGAGCTTTGAACATTGCTGTTATTTACTTCATTACAATATCTTTAGTTTCATCATCCTCATAATTGGGTACAGTATACGTATATATGTCACCTTTCTATATTTTCAGCTTATTATATTAACAAATATAATATTATAATTAGTGTTATGATTATAATTATATTGTTGTTATAATTTATAATTTATTGTTATAATTATAATTGTTATAATTATAATTAGTGTTCATTATTTCACACAATAATAATTATAATTGACTTATTACCTTTATCATAGATTGCTTATATTTTATCTAAACATATATGAACTCTATTCAATTAATAATAGTTAGGTACAACTAGATCATGTGCACTCAGAAGAGCGCATACCTTTGCCGCAGCTTATCCGTTTGCTATCAAATCTAATTAACTGGTGACTGGATAGTGACCCACCAAGTTTCATGCAATGTGGTTCAATACTTTTTGAGTTATTGAGTTATAAATGACCTTGACTTTTGACCGGATCGCTCCTAAAATTCTACCAGATGGTTCCTGAACATTGTCCAATCGCCCCATCAATTTCGAGGAAAATTTGGTTGAATATTTTTTGAGTTATAAATAGCCTTGACCTTGATCTTTCACCTTAGACCCGATCTCTTCCAAAATATATCAAAATTGTTCCTGTATATTGACCAATCGTCCCACGAAGTTTCATGCAATATGGTTCAATACTTTTTGAGTTATAAATTACCATGACCTTGACCTTTGACCAGGTCACTCCCCAAATTCTACCAACAGGTCACTGGACATGGAACAATCGCTTCACCAAATTTCAGGCAATTTGGTTGAAGACTTTTTGAGTTAAGCGAATAACAAGATGATAAATAAATAAAAAATTACGACTAAAATATGACCATCCCGCGTTCTGCGAAGGTAATCAAAGTTGATATATCTTTGAAGTGATATTGTAGCTATTCTACGCATAGCAGAGCCCTGTACATTTTCTATGAGTAACTCTGCTAAATAAAACGATTTGCCTTAAAGGGGTATTGCTTCATATATTAAATGTTAACTGTCTTTAACCCATTTGATTATAACTGACTTATTTCATTGTTTGTGTTAACTTGGAAATTGCTCTCTTCATTTCATTTGAGTAACTTTTGGTGATTACTAGACCATTGTTTAGTAAAAACTTTAATTATTTATTGAATTAATATAGCTAATGTATGGAAATATTGACCACTAGTCAGATAATTTCATCTTTCTGTATGGTATTTCTAGTTTTAATTTTGAATCAAGTTCCATCCGGTACCTCCTGGTAGGATCCAATAGCGTATGGTACCTCCTGGTAAGATCTAATAGCATCCGGTAGCACCTGGTAGAATCTGGTACAGTATATTATGTATATGATCATTTATAGAAACATATTGAATATTTAATTAGGGGGTGCATGATGGCAGCACTGGACGTCACTAGATGCTACCGGATGAGAATCAAAATTTATTATCAGCATTTATTGTTTTTGTCTCCAAATTCTGTAAGATGGTCAAAGGTAACGGGGACGTCTCATTAGTCCAATGCCCCATCAGTCACATAATTTCATCTTTCTGTATGGTATTTCTCGTTATATTTTTAGATTGATAAAAAATTCATAACTAGGTAATCTAAATATTAGAATAAGTTTTTCTTTCTTTCATTTTTATTTCTAATATTAATTAGTATGACAAAATCTCTCATCCGATTTCATCATTTAATGTAGTGTTTTGTATCCGCTAGTTTGATGTACTCCAAACCTAGTGATTTTTAATGGCACGCTCCCCGATATACATATGATATATTTGATGTTAAATACATTACAAAAGTGTCAGTTTTATAGGGTGTTGGGCTGATGAGGTGTTGGACTGTTGGGCGTTGTACCCACTAATGAATAGTAACCAATGATATCCTATTTTATTATGTAATGTGCCCAGGAGGTAAAATTTCGACTTCAGGAAGTTCTGAAAAGTAAGACATAATGTTGTCACTTATAATACAATTTTACTCATTAACAAATCATTTTTACGTCTCCAAAACTCATACTCGTACAATGGTCAATCATAACCAATTGTACGATACACTGTGTTTGGGCGGTAGAATTTTGACCCCGGATAGCTCCGGGCGGTGCTGAAAAAGTAAGTCATAATGATGTCACTTATAAAACGATTTAACTCATTAACGAATCATTTTTCCGTATCCAAAATTTGTACGAAAATTTGTCCAAAAAACCAATTGCATGATATAATGTGCTCGGCGGTAGAATTTTGTCCCCGGGCAGCTCCCGGCGTTCCCGTGAGGCTCTGGGCAGTGTTTAGCACTAGCAGGACAGCTAACTACTAAGTAGGGTTAATCATTAGTAAACTCCGCAGTAATGCGGTTGAGTATAGTATTGATGAGTATTATCGAGTAACTGTCAGAATTTGAGTTTTCCATTCTGGGTGGTAAATTCTATCTCATGTATGATGTTTCAAAGTATGGACAAAGTCGCCGGTATATTGGCGACTTTTGAGGGGTGAAATAAGTTGAAAAAACATGTAATTATGAAAATAACAAGTAAATCACTCATAAAATAGTCTCAAGAAACACACATGCATCAGACATGAAATGATGAAGCATGAGGATATTTTCAAGTGTAAAATCTTCTCTATGAAGTCAAATATCTTCTTTTAAGCATCTTAAATGTGGCGACCTGGATCAATTTTCTCACTAAACTGGCGACTTTCCTGCCACACTTTGAAACGTGAATTCTACGGATTCTACCGACATGTCGGTGGAATTTTTCCTCTTTGAATATAATATTATTATTATGGCAAAGTCGGTGGATTTTTAGCTATTTATTCCTATATTACCATTAATTTTCAGTGAATAAATTCCAGTGTGTATTTCGTGGTAAATTCCACCGACATGTCGGTGGATTTTTTTTCCTTTGAAAATAATATTTTGGCAAAGTTGGTGGATTTTTAGTAATATATTCCTATGTTACCATTAATTTTTGGTGGATAAATTGGGAAAATGTTGGTGGATGATTTGGATCAGCCAAATTACAGGAAATTTATGGTGGATTTTTACTTTTCAGCTTTTTGAAAAAGTCAGTAGGATTTTATGCACCAAATACAGACTGGGATAAATTGGGAAAATGTTGGTGGATCAGCCAAATTACAGGAAATTTATGGCGGATTTTTATTTTTCAGCTTTTTGAAAAAGTCAGTGGGATTTTGTGCACCAAGTACAGACTGGAGTCTGGACTATGACTGACTAAGTAACTGTAAGTTTGAAAATTCAAAATGTTTAAATAAGCTTAAGACTTATTTAAAATGTTTAAATAAGTTAAAAGACTATTCATTTTATAATACAGAAATACCTAGGGTCAGGCAGGTAAATTGCGGCCCACTCACTAACTGCGGCCTCTAACAATTGAAACATCATAGCTTCAAAACTTAAATTAATAAGTTATAGCATGCACTGTGCACTGCTTCTTTTGATAGCATCATAGCTATGCAACATATTAATGTAATTTCGATTCAGAATATTTTCGAGACTCTCTTGAGAGCCGAGAGGGCCGCAATTAAAAGACCGCAATTTACCTGCATGACCGGTGACCCTAGCCTCCTAGGTAGGCAAAGAACAAAATCTAGGTCAAATCTCAAGATGACCTGCCTGGCCTGCCACTTCTATCATCTAGGATTAGTTTGTGCTATCGTTAGGTATAAGTTTATACCCCAACTTAGTAACAAGCATTCTTTAATCAGAAGTTTCCAAATAAACAATCTTGTTTTTTCCTGCTCAAGGGCTAGATCCGAAACAAGAAAATTTTTACCTGGACGCTGAGTCTACAGGTTACAGGTTGTTGGTCCCCCAGTATCGCTTTAATATCAGCACTAAGTTTCCATTAAAATATCTTTATTAAAAAGACTCTAAAATCAAAAAAAATCTAAACTCATTATTTACAATATATACAATATTTACACATTCATTCATCCATTCTCAACTTTCTTCTTCTCCACATACACTCCAAGTATCTTCTACACTTCCTTGCCCACACTAAACCACTTCCAAACAACTGATCTTTCACACTAACACCACTCATTCCAAATTCTCTTCTCACACACTCATACCATTCACACACACACAAAAAGTGCTCCAAACTCTCTACCACTCCAAAGTCACATGCAACACAATCAACATTTCCATTCACATATCTCTCTCTCCACTTCAGCCTCAGACTATTACTCCTACATATATACAGCAAAACAGATCCCCAGTCATTCTCATACAATCCTTCATCTCTGATCTCACTCTTACATTCATTATACAAACTAATTGTACTTTTTTGCATTCTCTCCTCATTCCACCTATCACTTTCCCATGCATACACCTTTCTCTTTATACATTCATTACTCATATCATCCAATTCATTCACTCGCACTCCCACTCTCTCTCTCTATACACTTTCAGTCTCCAACCATTTACACTTGGTCCATTCACACATATCCTCATACATCATTTTCAACAATTCATTCTCACCATTCCTCACATGCTTCTCATAATTCAACTTCGCCTTCATATCTCTTGCTCTCATACTTGAAGACCCCACCTCACCCTGGAGAGTTACCAGAGGTGCATATGATGGGGCCCCCAACACACACCTCCATACAGCATTCTCACATTTTTGCAGTCTCTCAATATCACTCACATTCCAACAAAACACACTACTTCCATACAACAAACTCGGCATTACTACACTCTTCCAATACGTCTTCCCAATCAGTACTCTGTTACACGACTTATGTATAACAGAGTACGTCATGTTACTCATCCTTCTAGCTTTAATCATAACATTCTCCCTGTGCACTTTAAAAACATCCTTCCCACTTGACACTCTCACTCCTAAATACTTCACATCCTTCACTACATCCATTCCTCTTATACTTCTAACATCAATCTTCCTATTAAACACAAGCACATTACATTTACTCTTGTTCACAGTCATTCCTATCTCTGCAGTCTTACTCCCAAGCACATCAATCATTCTTTCAACCTCTCTCACACTGTTCCCAAAAATCACACCATCATCCGCAAAGAACAAAGCTGGCACATACACACACTCGTTCTTAATACCTAAACCACTCCTTTGCAAACCACTAATTATCTCATTCACTGCCATTATAAATAACTGGGGTGAGCAAGTACACCCCTGCCTAATACCATTCCACACATTCATTCTTCCCATTTTCTCTCCATTCACACTAAACTCAGTACTATCATTCTCATACACTCTCGCAAATACATCAATCATTCTGGGATCACACTTACACCTTTTCATACATTCAATCAGACTTCCTTTCCTAATACTATCAAACGCCTTAGCAAAATCCACAAACACAGCAATCAGTTCCTTCTTATCCCTCCTACATGATTTTATCACATAACTCAGCATAAATAAATTATCCTCTATCCTTCTCCCACTCGTAAAACCAATCTGCAACTCATTCATCAGCCCATTCACTCTCACATGCTCAATCAACTTCTCTTTCATTACACTCATAAAAATCTTATACTCAACATTCAACAAGGCAATTGGTCTCAAGTCTTTCACACTAGGTTTATTCACTTTCGGAATCATACAGGTCTTTGACACACTCCATTCACTCACAGGCTCACCACTATCTAACACACTATTAAAATACCTACACATTTCATCCATACATCTTTCACTCTCTAGCATCCACTTATACACTTCTGGTTTAATACCATATATTCCAGGCTGCTTTCCAACTTTCATTCTCTAACGCTTTCCTGACATCCACACTGCTCACCACTACTTCATCCATCCTTCTCCTAATTACATCTTCCACTCTTCCTCTCGTCATACTATAATGTTCTATTAGATTCAAAGGCACATTCACTCTAATATCTACCATTCTAAACACTCCCCTACCATGTTCCAAAACATTCTCATACACCACATTTACCCTATCTTCATCTCTATAGTCACTCTGCACATACCGTTCTCTAGTCCTGTCATTCCATACCTCTATCACATCATTATCATGCATCTGGTAAATTTGTTTCCAAAAATTACACATCTTATTCTTCAAATCCTGCGCATTCATCTCATTCCCACTTTCATCATAAACTTTCAAATCACCATTCTTTCTCACTCCTCTCAGTACACTAATGTTGTGCCACATTTTCTTACCAGAGTCTCTACTGCCTCTTATCTCATCCGTCTTGCTTCTTTCATACTCTCTTATACTCTCTCTCACCATATCTGCAACTTTCCTCTTTTGTTCTTTATATCTTACCCATGCCTCATTCCTTTCTGCACCTTCCTGTAGATTCCTTCTAACTCTGTTCAACTGCTTACGCACACCTACTTCTCTTCTTATCTCCTCATTCATCCACACACTTTCCCATTCATTCACATTCAAGTTACCTCTAATCACTCTGGTTCTCTTTAACACTTCCTCACACACTTCAGTCACAGCCTCATGATACACACAGTCCTGTTCACCCACATTCACTCTTGTTAGTCTATCTTCCATCCCTTGCAAAAATCTCTCTTTCATATCATCCTTAACTCTATAGTACTCTATATTTTTCTGCATCACCTCTTCACTACCCTTCATACCAATTTTAAAGTCAATCTTAATCATACAATGATCTGATAAATCAAATAGTTCCTTCCTTTCATCTATATCCATCTTCACAAAATCCTCATACAAAAATCCATTCACCAAAACAAAGTCAATCACACTCTTATGCATACCCTCTTCTACTATTTAATTCTTGCAGACCTAAAAAACCTATATGTGCATTCATATCACCCAGAACCATTAACTTCCCTTCATACTCTTCCACAATACCCCTAATACATACAACTATCCTATCATTCCTATCATTATCTCTAACATCCCAGTAAGTGAGTATCACTCTCATCTTCTTCTTTCTCATTTCAATATCTACACACAAAACATCTGGATTACCACACTCTACCCTAACAATACTAACTTCATCACTTGATCCTATCATAAGTCCACCACCCTTCTTGTCTTGCTCATTCCTCATACCAACCTCGTACTTATAATCCTTACCAAAAAACACTCTCTCTACCGTATGCTGCGTTTCACGGTTTCAGTAAACATTGAATTCTTCATCTTACTATTCATCCTCTCAACCATCTCTTGCCATTCATTCCATTTATGCACTGTAAGCCCCCTGCACATTCAACAAAAACACACTCACTATATCATTCACACCTTTATCTTTATTACTCACAGTTTTCTTTCCCTCTGGCTGCGTTCAGTTGCTAACAACACCCTCCTGAACCCTCTGTGTGACATCTCCACTGCTCTGCTGGTTGGTCTCTCCCACCACTCCACTGGTAGTCTGTTGCGACTGACCAGGTCCACCTCTCAGGCTCTCTGCGTGCCATTGACTCTGTCAGAGTCAATTTGAGATTGACGAGAAAACGCGGAAGATACATACCCTATCATTAATAGGTCTTCGTCTTACCCTAATGTTTCTGATGGTTAAAGGGGGAGGGGACGCTGCATTTCATTTCCAGACGAAATATTTGATCATAACATGATAGATAAACATTAATTAGTTTCAGATATGAATTGTTCCAGCTGAAATTGCTCTACCTTCAGAGAAAATAGGATTTTAATAGTTAAAGGTCCCCTCCAAGCAAATTTTTTATTGCTTAAAGGTCCCCTCCAAGCAAATATTTTTATTGTCTTATTCAACTAAGCTAATGTTCCTTATCATATTGCTGCAAACCGCATCGAATTTGGTAGCATATTTTTAATTTTATATGCTTTTAAAGATTTTTATATTCAAAACTCTACAAAACCTATTTTACTTCCGACTTACTAATTTAAGAAATTTCCAGCCTGAAGAAAAAGAATGTGCACCATTTGTTTTGATTGTCAACTAGATATTAAGTTTAATAAATCCATTTAATATTCGTGTAAAGGTATAAAATTGAATGAATTTATAATAGAAACGTTTATATACTTTAGGAAACAATTAATATCTAAAATAAAGGCCGAAAACGCATGGTTTGTTTAAAAATTCAAATTTGTAATCAAAACAAAGAGTGTACAATCTTCTTCTTAAGCATCAGATTAGTGATTTGCTCAACTGTTGCTCACATAGTATTCAAAAACTTTAAAGGTCCCCTCCAAGCAAATTTTTTTATTGCTTAAATCAACGAGGCTAATGTTTCTTATCATTTTACTGCAAACTCCATAAAATTTGATAGCATATTATTAATTTTACATGCTTTTAAAGATTTCTATAATCCAAACTCTACAAAACCTACTTTACTTCCGACTTTCTAATTTTCAGTCTGAAGAAGGAGAATGTACACCATTTGTTTTGATTTGTCAACTAGGTATTTAGTTTAATAAATTTATTTATTATTCGTTTAAAGGTTTAAATTTGGATAAACTTATTATAGAAACGTTTCTATACTTTTAGAAACAATTTATATCTTAAAAGAAGGCCAAAAACGCATTGTTTGTTTAAAAATCTAAATTTGAAATCAAAACAAAGAGTGTACAATCTTCTTTCTCAGCGTCAGGTTGGAGATTCGCTCGATTGTTGCTCACATAGTATTAAAAAACTTTAAAAGCAAATAATAAAATATATACTGAACCGAATTGTATGCGGTTTGCGTAATAATGATCGTAAACCTTAGTTCTATAATATTATGTAATAAACTCATTTTTTTCCCGGAGCCTGGAGAGGACCTTTAAAAACAAATAATAAAATATTTACTGAACAGAATTGTATGCGGTTTGCAGAATAATGATCGTAGACCTTAGTTATATATTATTACGTAATAAACTCATTTCTTTCCTGGAGCCTGGAGAGGACCTTTAAAAGCATATAAAATTAAAAATATGCTACCAAATTTTATGCTGTTTGCAGCAAAATGATAAGAAACATTAGCCTCGTTGAATAAAACAATAAAAATATTTGCTTGGAGGGGACCTTTAAATTTGGATAAACTTATAGAAACGTTTATATACTTTTAGAAACAAATAATATCTTAAAAGAAGTCCAAAAACTCGTTGTTTGTTTAACTCGGCCGTTGAATAAGGCGGTGAGCCAACGTTGGCAAACCAACCGTGCCAGATCGGGCCATCTCTGTGCCAACGTCGGGCAATGCCTTTTTGCACCGCTGGTCAGCATTGGCCCATGCTGGCATAGCAACGGCTGATAATGGCTAGCGATGGCATGCCGATGCTAACCACTCTAAAGCTAACTGTAATTTAATTGTTGGGCCAGCATTGGCCCATGATGGTATAGCTACGGCTGACGACGGCATGCCGGTGTTAACTGCTCTAAAGCCAACTGTATTTAACTGTGGGTCAGCACTGGCCCATGATGGCATAGCTACGGCTGACGACGGCATGCCAATGTTAACCGCTCTAAAGCCAACTGTATTTTACTGTGGGCCAGCACTGGCCCATGATGGCATAGCTACGGCTGACGGCGGCATTCCGTTGCTAACGGCTCTAGTCCAAACTAGGATTCATTTTTACAATAGGTAAATAAAAGTACACATTTTAACCAGACATTTTAATATATGAAATCAACAAGGAAATGATAAATTGATAGCCAACACAATCCTCTCGATATATAAATAACAAAATCTTTACAACAAAAAAATAAACTTAGTCAATAAAATAGAATAAAACAGTTTATAGTAGAACTCCTTTATAGTAAATGAGTTATGAATATGATTCAGCCTGACTATTGAACAGATGAACTGCAATCTGTTTTAGAAAACTAAAGGCTATTTTTCGCAGAATAAAGAAAATCTAAATAAAGCAGGTATATTGCGGAACACTAACTAACTGCGGCCTTTAACAACAGAATCATCATCGCTTCTAAAAACACGTTAAAAGCTGAGAGCCACTTCAAACTCGTGTGCAATGATAGTTTTCTGTAATAAAAATCATAGAGAATTTTGGTCTTAAGGGATAACTATGACAAATTTTATTCTTATTCGTATGTGGACTAAATTTTATACAAAATTGGGGCAATGAAACAAATTTAGGTAAATATTGTGGAAAATAAATAATTACAATATAGAATATTTTTTAATGAAAATTACAGTCTCAATCCAATAGTGGGTTTTTGCAATCTTCTCCGCCAGACAGTGGACAGTGGACACTATACCATCTTATAATATAATACTATATTGTAGAATAATATTCTATTATAGAATAATACTCTATTATAGAATAATACCCAATTATAGGATAATACTCAATTAGCTATTAGTAGTATCCTATAATTGGGTACTTTTCTATAATTGGGCATTATCCTAGAATTGGATTTATCCTATAATTGAGTAGTACCTTATAATTGAGTATTATCCTATAATTGAGTATTATCCTATAATTGATTATTATCCTATAATTGATTATTATCCTATAATTGATTATTATCCTATAATTGAGTATTATCCTATAATTGAGTATTATCCTATAATTGATTATTATCCTATAATTGAGCTTGTATTATCCTATAACTGGGTGTCATTCTACAATAGAGTATTATCTTATAATAGGTATGTCTGATGGAGAAGATTGCAAAAACCCACTATTGGATTGAGACTGTAATTTTCATTAAAAAAATGGCTTGTCATACTTGCAATTTTCATTTTCACTTCTGCTATATGAATTTCACTTATGTCAATTCATTTTTCACTTGTGCCAATATATTTTTCACTTCTGCCAACTTCACTTTAAAAGGTATAGTCATACCTCAAGTAGTAACGCTTTCTATGATTTAAACAAAGAAAACTACTTCATAACTCAGGAACATTTCATAATTCAGGTCCTTCATCACTCGGGTGCTTCATAAAAAAAATTCATAACTCAGGAGTTTTACTGTTTAACATTTTATTGTTATTTCGGTTCAGAATTATTTAGAGACTATAGAGAGGGCTGCAATTAAAAATTAAAGGACAACAATTTACCTGCGTGACCCTAAGTACTATATTAATCTTCAGTATGCTTAGAAGTTAGGAACTCAGCGCTACAGCCTACCTACAAAAATGACACGCCTACTATAAAAAAATTCTTCAATTTTTTTGAGGATGTATTCAGGATATGATAATATGTTAACTCTCTCTTCTTCTGATTAACGAGTTCTTGGTTCGCTCAAAAATGCAAGTGTGAAGAACCATGCGCCTCCATATTCTATAATATGTTTCTCAGACCCCTCAGGTCTAAAATCTTATGAAAATGGCGCCAATTCTCTTCCTTAAAATATGGAATCTTCATTGACGATTCGGTTTACAATTCGATTAATTTAATCATGTTATTAATCATTTCAATTATCAATATACTGTTCAGGTATTACATCGTAATATATTAATAAACTACCATTGGTATACTTATAAAGTTATATGACAAACACGAATATCATAAATTTGATTAAGCTATAACTTTATCGAAATAAATTTAAAAAATACATTACAATATTAAAATTAACTATTTAGAATCAATTTTATGTAACATGTCAACAATATCACAGATAAAAAAGATTCATTTATATACCTAGGTACATTTCATGTGGATGCTTGCCAACGTTGGGCCGATGATGGCCACAATGTCAATTAGCTATGATCTGGCAGCCAACATTGGGCCAATGAAGGCTAGGATCGTGTTGGTTAAGTATCGGCAGCCAGCATTGGGCCAATGCCTCTTAGCACCGGCAAGCCATCGCCCGTTGCTGCCACTGTTGAACCAATGGTACCCGTAGTTGGGCCAACCATGCAATGTTTCTTGGGACTGTTGAAGCCATGCAACCCTGTATGATGCCACTCTCGACCTCCACTTCAACATACCCTCGCTCACACATGTACAATTATGGATAATTTAAGTGCTAAAAAATGAAGAAATAATGTCTTCATAAAATGTAGGTATCACTCAACTAAATAAATGTTGACAATTTAAGTATTTAGGTAAATTTGTTATTTAAGAAGCTCCTATGTTAAACGGTTTATTCTGATAGGATAAATACTCACTTTTAGAGGTTTGTTCTTCTCTACTCCATATTGGCAATGCTGATGTTCACAACTTATAATGTATTTTTATCCGTAAATGTTAGAGGAGAATCCGCTAGGTTTTCAAAATTGTATCTTACTAACCACAATTCATGTTTTTTCGCGGGAATGGCAACACTATTATGAAGAATTGTTTACATGAGGCCGGTATACGCATGGTAGCCTAGTCCTTTAATTAATTTAATATCTTTAAATTTTAGTTATCATATAAAATCAAACCTCGAATATGAAGCTAGTTGTGTAAGTATTCTATTTAAAAGTATAATTAAGATTAGAAGCCTAAGCACTTTCTAGATCTGATGCCAATGCTTCCATTGCCTTTTGAAACGTTTTGAACAAGTGCCTAACAGTGGCTAGCTTTTCATTTTCCTTCTTGCGTTAACCTAGCCCTAGCCCCTAGGTACTTGAATATTTACTGCACAGTGTTCATGCCTAAGTTAAAAAGTATGGGAGTTTTATCCAAAATATTAGCAAACATTAATGATTTAAGTGAGCTTGGAAAACCTAAAAATTTAATATTAGCAATTGCCGATTGATTAGCTTTTCAAGTCTAAAGAGGCTGCAATTAGTTAGTTTGCTGTGTGCTGCAATTTAATTGCTTGACCCTATTCTTTAACATGGCATGAATCATGATGGCTCCAGACTGCAGAATATGGAACATATTTCCAAGACTCTCTGGGACAAATCTGAGCCCAACTTTAGAAATTGTTAATATCTGTGGGAGATTTTAAATTAATTCCTATGTTACCATTAATTTAGCTGCGGCAGCCAGGATATTTTTAATTAATTCCAATGTAGCTAACCATAAATTTAGCTGTGAGCCAAGTGATAAAGCATGTCCAAACTCGCCATTTTAATGGCGAGTTAGTGATAGTTATTTTGAGCCCATCAATTGCAAATGGCGAGTTTTATCTATTTTTCTCCTATGCTACAATGTTATTTTGGAGAGAATTAATGATAATTTGGTCATTTTGGAGAGAATTTGTTAAATTTTGGAGAGAGCTGGAGAGACAAATGGCGAGTTTATGAGACATACTATTTTACTTGGGCTGTGAGCCCAAGTAAAATAGTATATGTCTCATAAACTCGCCATTTGTCTCTCCAGCTCTCCCAAGTAATAAAGCATGTCCAAACTCGCCATTTTAATGGCGAGTTAGTGACAGTTATTTTGAGCCCTTCAATTTCAAATGGCGAATTTTATCTATTTTTCTCCTAAGCTACAATGTTATTTTGGAGAGAATTTATGAAAATTTGATCATTTTGGAGAGAATTTGTTGAATTTTGGAGAGAGCTGTAGAGACAAATGGTGAGTTTATGAGACATACTATTTTACTTGGCAGCTCTCTCCAAAATTCAACAAATTCTCTCCAAAATGATGAAATTTTCATAAATTCTCTCCAAAATAACATTGTAGCATAGGAGAAAAATAGATAAAACTTGCCATTTGCAATTGAAGGGCTCGAAATAACTGTCACAAACTCGCCATTAAAATGGCGAGTTTGGACATGCTTTATCACTTGGCTGTGAGCCTGTGGGCCACTCTGGAAAATACCTTGGAGGCTTAGGCTAACAGATGAATTTTAGAGGCTAAATGCTGCGGATTATGCAGTTCCCATTAATTTATTAATGTATTTCAAGGTTTGCCAAAACCGTTAATTCTAAAAATGTCTCTTATTCTGTTAATTTCTGTAAACTGCAAGGCTGGCTGATTGTCACATTCAATATATTTAAAAAGAAATAGTAGTCTGGACTACCGATTTTTCACTTGGAAACATAATTTTGCTCTACTGTATGATCATTTCTTATAATATATGTGGCAGGACAATCTGTATTATTTTTACATTTTCTGTGCAAATAATTCTTAATTTCCTCTTACATTTACATGTATTTCACTGAGAATAGAAGTCAAAATAAAGTATTTCTTTGAGAACACTATACCAACACCTGCAGTCAAATACAACCTGGTATATGTGCATCATTTGATACTATTTGATGAGTAGTTTATTTGTTAATTACATGTTTCTAAACATATTTCACTCTTCAAAGAGTCAAGTCTCTGTCAGTTAGAAAGTCTACAGCTGACTTACAACTTTGTGGACACTTTTAAAACATTGCCAAGAACTAATCTTTAATTATTTTATTCATTATTCTATCGTTTTTCTTAATGACTGAAGATGTGAAACTGACTGATAATTCGTAACTTACCGTGCAATACATTAAAAAAATTAGTCGCAATACATGTTATATTCTGAAATTTCATGACCACATAATGTTTTAATAATTCTTCTTCCAGGTTTTTGATGAAATTGAGTCACGAGACTGTGACTATTGAGCTGAAAAATGGAACACAAGTACAAGGAACTATCACAGGTATGTTATGTTTAATAAATGACTTTATTTGAAAGTAAAACATGGACTTTAATCAGTTTGTGGTGCAAGTAATGCATTGTTTGTTATGTATGATTGTCAAAATGATTAGTTTTCTTCGCAGAATGCGGGAAGGTCATATTTTCATCGAACTTTATTTATTTATCATCTTGTTATTCGCTTAACTGAAAAAGTGTTCAACCAAATTGCTTGAAATTTGATGAAACGATTGGTCCATGTGACCTGCTGCTAGAATTTTGGGAGCGACTTGGTCAAAGGTCAAGCTCATGGTCATTTATAACTCTTATAAGTATTGAACCATATTGCATGAAACTTGGTGGGACGATTGGTCAATATACAGGAACCATTTTGTTAGATTTTGGGAGCAATCGGATCAAAGATCAAGGTCTAGGCCATTTATAACTCAATAACTCAAAAAAAAAGTATTTAACCAAATTGTCTGAAATTTGATGGGACGATTGGACAATGTCCAGGAACCATCTGGTAGAATTTTGGGAGCAATCCGGTCAAAGGTCAAGGTCATTTATAACTCAATAACTTGAAGAAAAGTACCAAACCATATTGCATGAAACTTGGTGGTACGATTGGTTATATTATCCAGTTAGCCTTTTCTTAAATTTTAAGAGAAAACAGATAAGCGGCGGCGAAGGTATGCGCTCTACCGAGTGCACATAATCTAGTTCAGTATATTATTCAAATAATTAAAAATACAAACCAATAATTATGTGCATCTAATCAGGCCCAAATAATCACTTGTTATTCATAGTTGAATAATGTAAAAGATATATAACTTCATAAATTCAACAATTACATCTTTGTCATCATTCAACAATGAATGATTGGATATAGCCTATATTTCACTGGCCAATTGTATTAGAAATTAATTCAATTTTTATTCCCATTCAGTGTTTTTATTTCAAGAAATTGTCTTCTCTCTTCAGGTGTGGATGTTGCCATGAATACGCATCTTAAAACAGTTAAAATGACACTGAAGAACACGGAACCTATCTCATACGACTCTTTAACTATCAGAGGCAATAACATCAGGTAGAATTTGTATAACCAGCTTGTGATATTTTTTCAGCCACTTCAATTATCACATTGAATTTTATTAGACTTAATATATTAAAGTGTGTGTGCTTCATTTCTTTTATATTCAATTAGCTTAAGTGCGATGGCTGACGCTCTATTTAATGTTACCTAATATCCTATTACTAATTTTTTCCCTAATTGTTTAAACTTCAATTATTGTCATCAGGTATTACATCTTACCGGAAGCTCTGCCACTTGAAAACTTGCTCATAGACGAGGGTCCCAGAGCTAGGAGAGGGCGTGGAGACAGAGGTGAGAGACAGAAACGTTATAAACCTTGATTATATAAATTTAGGATTTATTTTATTTACGTTAGGATTTATTTGATTTCTAGTTTAATTGGTATCCATAATGCCATCAATTTTTATTGGTTCCAATAAAAATTAAATGATCCAATAAAAATTAAAATTAAATGATCCAATAAAAATTAAAATTAAATGATCCAATAAAAATAAAAAATAAATGATTATTTTATAGTTTTTTCTTATATGACAGAAGATGTGGAACTGACTGATAATTTGTAACTTACCCTATGTATTTTGATGTACTGCTTCTGTTCAATTTCTCACCTCTAATGTTATGTTTCAGGTCGTGGCCGTGGAGGTAGAGGAGGTGGTCGTGGCAGAGGGGGTCCACGAGGTCGTGGTGGTCCACGTGGCAGAGGGCGTGGTGGTCCCAGACACTAGAGTTTCAAGTTGATAGAATTGTGTCCACTCGTCATTTCATCTAATGCTTTCTTGTCAGATTAAATCAGATCTCAGATATTAAACTTTCATTGCGCAACATTTTATCTAAACTCATCAGAAATATATTTGATCAATATTCTAAATAAAATATACAAATTTTATTCAAATTTCTTTTCTCAGAAGAGTTAAAAGAACTCTTATAGAAAGTATTATAATTTTTATTTTCTTGCTGATACTGTGTATTTGCAAGACACTTCATTAGCTTTCATGTTGAGTCATTATTCATTCCACATCAAACCATATTTTGTGTTAAAAATGGATGATGGTCTTACTTCATTATAAGTACCTGAAAATTATTATAGTTTCATTTGATACAAATTATATATAACATTTTTTTTTTGTTGTGTTGAAATTCTGAATAGTGTGTCCACAGGTTCACTACAAGCCTTAAAATTAATAGAAAAAAAATGGCTGAAAATAATCTACTATCAATCGTAAATGATGAAATTTTATGTGTTTTTGAACTGGAAAAATATAGGCTTGTAGGTAGGTACCTTGCTAGTTATATCTAAAAATATGAGTTAATCTAATCAGAGACTGATAGGAATAGGTAACATAGGAATAATTTATGACCTGATATGATATATAAACGTACAATATGTACAGAAAGTTATTTATTATATACCTAGGAGATCGTATTTACAGAAGATAAAAAGTAATCATACTAAAAAGTTATCTCAACATATTGGTGAAAGAATGTATGGTTTCATTTTTTTGCGGAAATTTTTATCAGTGAAAACACCCGAAACAAATTATGTACTTTTTGTTTACAAACGCTTTCATGTTTCTCCAATAAAGATTTGTTTTGAACCAATGAGTGGTGGAAGGTGATGAGACGTCATCACATTTTCTCTCTATTGAAAATATTGCATAGCTGGGATGATCTTTGTGCACCATTTAGAATGTGAAAATTTAGTACATATCATAGCTATTTATAACTTTTATTCTATCTTGAAAAGATCATTGCTTTATAGAAATTAATTATGAATTATGATCAATTTTAAAATCAGTTTTATATGATTAACTATATGGCGCCATAAAGCTAAAAGTAACACCTACAGTAATATAAATAAAGAGTAGGATAATAATAGTAACAGATTATAGACACAGGTGGCCAGTATACACCTAGATGTTCTTAAATAACTAGTAGCCATGAAAATTCACTTCATTAATATAATATCCTACAGTGCCAACAATGTTATGTCTTTCTTTGAAACAATTGAGTCTTTTGAAATGCTTGACATTTTAAATTCAGAACATGACTATTAAATACACAATAATTCATAATATATGCAAATGCATATTGATAATTAATTTAATAAGGGTTTAAAGTCTGCTTCAGAACCAACGGCCATATTGCTGACGTCAAAAGGAAATTAAACACAAGGGATTAGAAGAAGGTGTCATAAAGGAAAATGGCTCTATGAGTAAAGTCACTTACCACCCTCGGTGACAGTGCTCATGGATGCAGAAAAGCTACTCAGTGAATGCAATCACTAACCAAGGAATGTGACAAAAAGGGACACAAGCGCCGGTGGCTGCACTTACGGATGGAAGAGGAAAATGAAGAGGTGATAGTAAATGAAGCTTACCTAACCCAAAATTCTAAGACCTCGTAGTTGAAGAGCATAACCCTAGCGCTATCCTCTAAAACTGCAAGTAGCGTTAAAAAAATGAAAAAAGACAATCCATAATTCAAATTACAACAGTTCGGGGCCCAAGAACAACCACTCCCCTTCTCCTCCATTCACCACAGACAGCTTCAGGATTGGCATATTGATAAAAGTATGTGCATATTTATAAATACATATGCATATTGGTAAATGCATATATGCAAACTAGTAAATGCATATGCATATTTATAATTGCATATGCATGTTTATAAATGCATATGCGAATCAAATAAGCATAAGCGTTTTAGAAAAGCATATGCAATGTCACAACCCGACTCATGAGCCATATCTGAGACACCATATTGGAGAAATTCATTTTACACATTCATTTTTCTCGTCCATTGAATTACTAGATCACTGCGAATTTTTGAGAAATATACATTGCTATTTTCGAGTTACTCTAACAACAAAAGATACCAGTTATAGAGCTCAAGACTTTGTTCCCAATGCATACCTAAATTACTTTAACTTTACTCCTATATCGAAGTGATAACTAGGACTGTAACAATATGCTTTTAAAATCATTGATCTTAAGAGTATCACAGAAGAAATGGTATCAAATACAATATTTTATAGCTTCTGCTGGTATAGAACGACTCAACGCTGTCCGTAATATTTCCGAGACCTATGATTTTAAAAGCACATTGTCACAACCGTTGATTGATCACTTTCCCATTCGATTCCCTATATGCGTATATCCTCAGTGTGAGAAGTGTTTACAGAGTCATTAGTGGGAAGCCATTAGCATTAAGAGCAAGCTGTCAATCTATATTCGGGTAATCATGATAGCAAGCACCAGAAGCAAGTTAACTATCTGATTTAAGATTTTCACTTATATATGCTTATTAAAACTATAAATTAGGATGTAGATGTGAAAGACGCCAGGTAGAAAACAATTTAAAATAGTGTAAATTATTTAAAATTTGAACCTCTAGTTCTTTTTATGAGTAATTTTTATTAATATCTCAAATTAAAAACTTATCGCAACTCATTTAAGTTCAATTATGTGCAGTTAATATTGTATTTCTTTGGTTCAGCATGCTTTGCGTTGTTTTTAACTATATTCATCAATTCAGTTATGTGTTCTTTCTCTGCCGAAGAAACCAAACTGAAACATTTGTTATATCTTTCGTCCGAGGTGATGTTCTCTATAAAGTAATATCAATAATTACGATTTTACAACATACCTTAAAGGGCCAGTAAACCTCATGACAAACTTTGGAGCAAATAAAGATAACGGACCAGAAATTAAGCAAGTAAAGATAACGGACCAGAAATGAAGCTGGTAAAGATAACGGACCAGAAATTAAGCTAGTAAAGTTAACGGACCGCAAAACTTTTTTTAGGTTTGTAAAATATTTGTTTTAGTATTTCATAAGTATACAACTGTATAAATGATAATATCAATGATTATACATTATTTTTGCATATTCTATTAATTGAAAGAATTGATAAAAAACGTGATCCATTTTGAAGTTGTGAAGAACGAGTAGTAAAAAGTTCGAAAAAAATTCTGCTTAAATCCCTTAATGTGGTGTCTATGATTCCAAAATTATATTCTTATTCCAATTATTGGTCAAAAATTTAATAACTTAACCAAGTAAAGATAACGGACCAGAATTGAAGCTAGTAAAAATAACGAACCAGAATTTAACCAAGTAAAGTTAACGGACTGTTTTCCGCTATCTTTACCTGCTCCACACTTTTTCTCTCTTGTTGATAAATCGATAAAGGTAATTTAATAATAGAATAAAATGTTACTTTATTTAAAAAAATCCTATTTAACCCTTAAATGATATTTGTAACACATATGATACACACCAAATAATTCACTATAATAAAATCATTCTAATAATTTTAGTCCTAAATCTGGTTTGTAACTGTACTGATACAAGCACTGAACACGTTCAAAAGTGTTTGAGCTTTGTTTTTCTGTACACATTTGCGGTAGAGCGCAGTTGCTTCTTGGATTTTATTGGGGGATGTTGCAGGTGCTCTGGCCTCTTTCTTTCTTATTTTCCCAGCTTCTAGATGAATAAGGTATGTCTAAAAAAATGTTGCTAAGTGTAAAATACATTTATAAGTGATGCAGGCTTTCTCTAATATAAATTTGATAAATTGTCGTATTATAACATGCTATTTTTCATGCGTAACACATATGTTACAAACATGATTTAGTTGATATTTCATAAATCTGGAATTTTGTTGCATATATGTTACAAACAAATTTTATTCATTATTTTGTCTAATGATTGGATGCTTTTTATCGTATCAACTGCAATATCTTATTATGGCCATATTTTAATTATTTCAGATGAACAACATAACTCTCACGGACGAGCAAATTATTCGTCATCTCTATGAATTTGATTCCGATTTTAGTGACTACAGTGATGGCGACAGTGTTGCAGATCCAGACTTTGTTTGTGACAACTCTGACACTGAAGAAAATGCTATTGGTATATCAATTGAAGAAGATATCAGCGAGGTTCAATCGGCAGAAGTAGAGGAAATTATTGTATCAGATGGAACATGCAACGAGCCAGTTGCAAATAAACAAATTAATACTCATGTTGCACGTAGACTGCTTCTTTGGAAAAGAAAGAATCTTCTTTTATCTTCTTCTTTTTTATCATCTTCTTCCTCATTTATCTTCTTTAAGAATCTTCTTTTAATGATGACAACTCATGCTGGGGTTGATGTATCTTGTGTCGCGTGGCTTGATAATAAGACTGTTCTTCTTTTATCTTCCTTAGCTGGGGTGAATCCTGTAGGTACAATTAGAAGGTTCGATCGTTCCTCAAGAGAATATATTGATGTTGATTGTCCTAGTATTGTCGCTCAGTACAATAAGCATATGAGGGGAGTTGACTTGCTGGACAGTCTAGTAGGACGCCACAGGAACAAAATGAGATCTCGAAAATGGTACATGCGTCTATTTTATCACCTGCTTGATGTCAAGCCACGAGTCGTCAACTCGTGGCTTCTTTATAGAAGAGTGCATGGGCACAACTGTCGACTTGTGGATCACCGGGCTCACGTTGCAGAGGCTCTCTGCAAAATTGGAAAAGACACCTCTGCCAGACGAGGAAGACCCTCTGGTGAAATAGAAAGACAATTGGATTTGAAAAGAAAAAGAGGCCCAACTGGTCACGTTCCAGTAAAGGATGTTCGGCTTGATAGCGTGGATCACTCTCCAATTCATAAGGAAACAAGGCAGCGATGTAAAATGCCAACATGCTCAGCAATTACAGATTTTCATTGCAGTAAATGTGGAATTGCTTAATGTTTTGCTAGAGCAAGGGATTGCTTTTTCAACTTTCATACTAAATAATTTATATTTTTCAATATAATATGTTTCATGTGATATTACAACTGATGTTTTTGTTTTTATTGTCATGCTTAGTTTCGTTTATTTTTGTTATGATAGGAATACTTTATAATAAATGAAGTTTTCGTGATATAGTTTTCTACGGATTTAGTCAATTTTCATAGTCAAAGTCCCAAATAATTGTCTCTATTACCTTTTTTTTCTTTAGTAATGTTAACATGATGTTATAGTGGATAAATATGATTTAATTTATCACTTTCTCTAGTGATAGCTTTGTTTTTGTGTTTGCAATTTTTTGGATATTTTTTTACCACTAATCTGGTTTTGTTACATATATGTTACATTCCCATATATCTTTTATTATCAAATTTTTCGGAAAAATTGAAGATGCATCTCCTTTTGGTATCCCTTGTGAGCAATAACTGACACAGAAAAAATTTTTTAGTCTAAAAAAGAAAAATATATCATTTAAGGGTTAAGAAACTTAATTCGCAAATTCAGCGCCACCTATACTGATGGAATTTGGAACTACAAATGTCATTTGTAAACAAAAGATAGTCCAAAGCAATTACGCACACAATCGTCATACTTTTTACTCTCTTTAAATTGTTTCTATAAAGTTATTCATTTTATTCCTATTTAAAAAACTCATCAGGAATATAAACAATAACATTTCGCAGCGCCCTCCCTGCAGATACGGTGAACGATGGACTTAAAACCAAATAATTAATTAATATTCATTTACGGGTGTTAGTTAAATATAAGACGAATAAACTCTCGCGTATGTACAACTAAATACTGTCTCTTAGATATGATGAACTGAGTACAATTGTTACTAACAACATTTTCATTATAAAAAAGGCATTATTTATAAAATTTACTGCCTATTCAACCTCCAACTAGGTAGATATATTTAATAGTAGTGTAAATTAGGTTGTACTATGTATTACTCTACTCAGATACCGTATAATTAGAACAGGCTTCAGTGCATACCTTCACCTCTGCTTCAAGCGATTTTAATCTTCGACCTGATCGCTCACAAAATCTAATGAAATGGTTCCTCCCATCAAATTTCAGGCAATTTGGTTGAATATTTTTTGAGTTATGCAAATAACAAGATTGCCATTAATTTTCAATAACAAGATTACAAATAAGTATTGCCGATCAAACCATAACCTTTTGCGATTTTGTGAAGGTTTATTGTTTTCTGTTAAACTTAAAACTGTAAATAGCCATATACTTAGTTTAAATAGAATGAGTTCATCTTTGAGGTTTTCGTGTAACTCTGATTCAACTTACCTAAATTCATCAATAAATATTTCTTCCTTATATTATATCAATATCAAAGAAAATGAAGAGACTTTTAAATAGTATAGCCGCTACCGTTACATGCTTTTTCACAACATATCTGAACACTCTCAGGAGTACAAGATATCACTCGAACCTATCAACAGTGTAACTAATAGGTTTCTATGACTTGGATTTGTCAGACGCAATATAAACTATCCATAATTATACAGAATTAGAATTTATGCAGTATTTTTGTATAGACATTTGAGGAGAGAATATAATATTATGTCAATAGAAGTGCACACACGAGTAGCGAACTAATGCATGAATGTCAGTATTTTACCCTTTAAAATCTGTATTGTAATCAATAATTGATTGATACCTTGTACTGCTTTGAGGCAATTGGAATCAGAGACACTTTTGGACTTTGTGTCACTCTACCGTGACAGGCAGTAATATAGCGTTAGGGTAATGACACACTAACTAAAATGACACACTAACTAAAATGACACAGTAGCTAAAGTGACACACTAACTAAAATGACACACTAACTAAAAGGACACACTAACTAAAATGACACAGTAGCCGATAGCAAGTTACAAAAAGATGACGCATGTTAATCCACACACTACCTAAAACTATTGAGTGATATTTCTAAGGTTTAATAATATAGCTACTGACCAACATTGGTAGGTACTGACCAACATTGGTAGGTACTGACCAACATTGGTAGGTACTGACCAACATTGGTAGGTACTGACCAACATTGGTAGGTACTGACCAACATTGGTAGGTACTGACCAACATTGGTAAGTACTGATCAAGAGTACCTGTCCATTTCGATCTTGGGATATAATATCAATAAGACATATTGTTAACCTCTATGACTGCAAATGTTAACCTCTATGACTGCAAATGTTAACCTCTATGACTGCAAATGTTAACCTCTATGACTGCAAATGTTAACCTCTATGACTGTAAATGTTAACCTCTATGACTGCAAATGTTAACCTCTATGACTGCAAATGTTAACCTCTATGACTGTAAATGTTAACCTCTATGACTGTAAATGTTAACCTCTATGACTGAGAATGTTAACCTCTATGACTGTAAATGTTAACCTCTATGACTGTAAATGTTAACCTCTATGACTGTAAATGTTAACCTCTATGACTGCAAATGTTAACCTCTATGACTGTAAATGTTAACCTCTATGACTGTAAATGTTAACCTCTATGACTGCAAATGTTAACCTCTATGACTGTAAATGTTAACCTCTATGACTGCAAATGTTAACCTCTATGACTGTAAATGTTAACCTCTATGACTGTAAATGTTAACCTCTATGACTGAGAATGTTAACCTCTATGACTGTAAATGTTAACCTCTATGACTGTAAATGTTAACCTCTATGACTGCAAATGTTAACCTCTATGACTGTAAATGTTAACCTCTATGACTGTAAATGTTAACCTCTATGACTGCAAATGTTAACCTCAATGACTGTAAATGTTAACCTCTATGACTGTAAATGTTAACCTCTATGACTGTAAATGTTAACCTCTATGACTGTAAATGTTAACCTCTATGACTGTAAATGTTAACCTCTATGACTGGAAATGTTAACCTCTATGACTGTAAATGTTAACCTCTATGACTGGAAATGTTAACCTCTATGACTGTAAATGTTAACCTCTATGACTGCAAATGTTAACCTCTATGACTGTAAATGTTAACCTCTATGACTGTAAATGTTAACCTCTATGACTGTAAATGTTAACCTCTATGACTGTAAATGTTAACCTCTATGACTGTAAATGTTAACCTCTATGACTGTAAATGTTAACCTCTATGACTGTAAATGTTAACCTCTATGACTGTAAATGTTAACCTCTATGACTGTAAATGTTAACCGCTATAACTGTAAATGTCAACCGCTATGACCGTAAATGTTAACCTCTATGACTGTAACTGTTAACCGCTATGACTGTAAATGTTAACCTCTATGACTGAAAATGTTAACCTCTATGACTGTAAATGTTTACCTCTATGACTGTAAATGTTAACCTCTATGACTGAAAATGTTAACCTCTATGACTGTAAATGTTAACCTCCATGATTGTAAATGTTAACCTCTATGACTGTAAATGTTAACCTCTATGACTGTAAATGTTAACCTCTATAACTGTAAATGTTAACCTCTATAACTGTTAATGTTAACCTCTATGACTGTAAATGTAAACCTCTATGACTGTAAATGTTAACCTCTATGACTGTAAATGTTAACCTCTATAACTGGTAATGTTAACTTCTATGACTGTAAATGTTAACCTCTATGACTAAAAATGTTAACCGCTATGACTGTAAATGTTAACCTCTATGACTGTAAATGTTAACCTTTATGACTGCAAATGTTAACCTCTATGACTGTAAATGTTAACCTCTATAACTGTTAATGTTAACAAGTGTAATTGCGTGACACTGTACGAGGTGTCTATAATGTTGGTATTGTGATTGTTACCCCATTCACTCCCCATTCACTCCCCATTCACTACCCATTCACTACCCATTCATTACCCATTCACTACCCATTCATTACCCATTCATTACTATTCACTACCCATTCATTACCCATTCATTACCCATTCATTACCCATTCACTACCCATTCACTACCCATTCATTACCCCATTCACTACCCATTCATTACCCATTCATTACCCCATTCACTCCCCATTCATTACCCATTCATTACCCATTCATTACCCATTCACTACCCATTCACTACCCATTCATTACCCATTCACTACCCATTCATTACCCATTCACTACCCATTCATTAACCATTCATTACCCATTCACTACCCATTCATTACCCATTCATTACCCCATTCACTCCCCATTCACTACCCATTCATTACCCATTCATTACCCATTCACTACCCATTCATTACCCATTCATAACCCATTCACTACCCATTCACTACCCATTCATTACCCATTCATTACCCATTCACTACCCATTCATTACCCATTCACTACCCATTCATTACCCATTCATTACCCATTCACTACCCATTCACTACCCATTCATTACCCATTCATTACCCCATTCACTCCCCATTCACTACCCATTCATTACCCATTCATTACCCATTCATTACTCATTCATTACCCATTCATTACCCATTCACTACCCATTCATTACCCATTCATTACCCATTCACTACCCATTCATTACCCATTCATTACCCATTCATTACCCATTCATTACCCATTCACTACCCATTCATTACCCATTCATTACCCCATTCACTCCCCATTCACTACCCATTCATTACCCATTCATTAACCATTCACTACCCATTCACTACCCATTCATTACCCATTCACTACCCATTCATTACCCATTCATTACCCATTCACTACCCATTCATTACCCATTCACTACCCATTCATTACCCATTCATTACCCATTCACTACCCATTCATTACCCCATTCACTACCCATTCATTACCCATTCATTACCCATTCATTACCCCATTCACTCCCCATTCACTCCCCATTCACTACCCATTCATTACTACATTCACTACCCCATTCATTACACGATTCACTGACCATTCATTGCCTCATTCACTCATATTCACTGCCCCATTCTTTGCCCCATTCTTTGCCCCATTCCCTGCCCCATTCATCATTACTCCATTCACCACCTATTCATAACCCCATTCATTAAACGATTCACTCCCCATTCATTGCCCCATCCACTACCCATTCACTGCCCCATTCATTACTCCATTCCCCACTACTTCCCCCCCCCTCCCGGTGGATCAATACCAGGGGGAGGTGGCACAGTGTTCCCCATAACCTCAGCTCTACCCTACCACTGGATGCTTTCCAACCACTTTATTTGGCACAACATTTTATAGTGCCTCTCCCTATATTTAATAGTGCCTATTCTTCCTATATTTTATATAGTTTCTTCATCTACTGATATAATATATAGCCTGTTCTTATCGCTCTGATAAACTCCTCTGTTGCAAACACTTTTACTCGTCAGTGTGTCGTCTAATTATGTACTGTAGGGTAAGTTACGAATTATTGGTAAGTTTTACATCTTCGGTCATATAAGAAAAAACTATATAATATTATTATTATTTATATTTTATTTTTTTGGGTATTCATGATACCTACGCGTATTTTAATACATACATGATAACTGCTAGTATCATGGATACCATTAAAATTTATATGATAATAATTATAACGTGTTTTCTTTTATGACCGAAGATGTGAAAGCAACTGATAATACGTAACTTACTTTATGTTGGATTGTAAATACTATCTATTATTAAAACCAATTGAATGTCAAAAGGCAATTACATTTTATGTCTCTCATTGCTAACGATTAGTTAGTCACAGTGAACAATCAATGAACAATTAGATTGGCATTAATTAGCATTAACCTGAATACAGAAGTGGGAATTGACTCAGCTGACTCCAAGACTCGGAATCATTCCTATTCCCACTAAAAGAAGTACGTGACTCACGTAACATTCATGGAATTGGATCTATATCAACTACAGGGAATTCTATCATTTACGTCTATTCTTTAAATAATTGATAAGCGTTGAATAGTTAAAGAAGATAAATACGAAGATGCAGATTACAGGCATAGGGTTAAAAATAATAATAAATTCTATTAAGTATGTGTTCTTCTTCGGCCACCATACTTCATATTATAGCGAGTAATATTTCACCAAAAAAAATTCTGTTTTTAAATTAACTATCACTTATTTGTTGCAATGCAAGCAATTAGGTATAACCATCATAATAATTATTTATGTGTTATTATGATGTTCTAATTATTGACAGTTATCTTGTGAATAGTAATAATACCTTGAATAGTAAATATATATAATTAAGCAAGGGAGATAAGAGATGCATGAATAAAATTAACATTTTAAACTTTTCTCTGATTCGATTTTCAGAATAAACCAGTTGTAAAATATAAGTTTGTAACGAGGAAATTGATTCAGCTTATCCTTAAATCGATGGTAAAAAACATATTACACGCAGTTAACATGGATTAATTTCCAATTAAGAACATCGCAGCATTAAATAGACTAGAAAATAAATGTATTGTGAAATAAAAATACAAAAATAACTACAGGAACAAACGATAAAATAACTTGAAGCCTTTCTGAAAAAGTGTAAAATAATTAGAAACTCCGTAACTTACACATATCTCATTTAGATACTATCTAGGTATATTGACTCATTTGATTCAATATCATATTTTCAGATGTGTCAAGTTTGATACAATATTATTATCTTAGTACTTTTATACTTTTCCATGCATTTATCATGTGCCAAGCCCTGCCTATGCAGTCCGAACACTCAACCCATTTCTCGTGATGTCTTCAGAATTCATTCCCCCACACACCATTTCAGAAGATCTTCATCTGAACTTCCAGTGTCCGATTGCATTTACTATCTTCATTAATTGAAAACTAGGTTGTGTCTTGAGAATTGCCTTCGCGCAAAAATGACTTTCACTTATCGTTAATCTGGTCGTTAATTATTCCTATAAATACAGAATGGTTTCACACGATGAAAGTAAAATCAATGGCGAGAAAAATGAGACAACAGAGAAGTTTTTCCGGTCTGTACTTTAGGAGTTATAAGGATTTGAAAATAGGGGATTATTTTTATCCATCCTGTAACTTTTCACATTTTATATCAGAAAGATGATTCCTTGTCTTGTATTATGAAATTTTTGTATAGAGTGACTGTTTTTTAGTAAAAACTTTCTGTTCGTTATTTATAGATGTTAAAGTGATTCGTAGTTAAAATAATATTAAGAAATTAAAGACTTTAATTACCTAAGAACATTGCAATGAAAGAAAGCTCTGAAATTTAGCAATAAAATAGCAAATTAAAAGTTAACATTTAAATCATAATTTAAATAACTAGATATAGAATTCGTATAGATTGTTCATTAGAATTTCTTATTGTTCGTATTTGATAACGTATTCTTTTTTAAATTTTATTCGTATCCAGTAGATTATAAAAAATATAATGATATTCCATAGGACAATACTGCATGCTTCATATATACCTCATATCAAATTTAGAATTTATTTGATCATCATGGATAACATTACTAAAAAATGTAAATCTTTTTTGAGATACAAAGTTAAAGCAGAACGACAATTCGACTGTCTGCTAAATAAGTGGGTCAAAATTTGATAAGAAATAGTCCTAAATTGAAGGTTTTTTAGTTTCATTATTGTCAGTGTTACACAACTAATGTTTAAATCACCATATCACCATGTTAAATAATTATTAATCGAAATAATTGGAAATCAGTTTATTTCAATTTTCATTACTTTTTATTTTGCCTGAGAGTATTTGTTACTATTATATACTATATAGGCTTGTATACGTAAATAAATATTATCATTATCACATATGAAATGTTGATAAAATGCTTGATCGTATGACAATATGTATCTGTGTCAGAAAAGAACGTAATCGCTTAAGATGATTCACGAGAATCATGTGTATCTAAATTTACTGACTTCTGATGCTCTTTCGATTAAGTAATATTTAAAAAAATGGTATTTGTTGATAATTTTGTGATTTAGGTAAGAACTCCATATGAAATTGTATTTAAAATATTCCAAATATCATCTTCGTCTATGTTGCCGCACTGATAAATAAACATATATAACTGTGCACGCTCAGTTCTGGAGCAAACATTATAATATGATTGAAGGTCAAGAATTTAGTAATTTGAATAGTTATCTAACAATCATTGAACGTCAATCCTTTATCAGTTATTAATAGTTACCCGATACTGAACTGTAATAGAGTCATCTATTTTTATTAATTGAATGAGGGTAATAAAGTAAAGCCACAAATCCATAGAAGATAAGTATAATATAGCTGTGGATTCGATGTGTTCATCATTTGGTTCATGCATTCATGACACTAATCCATATCACCGTCATGGCACACTGAAGGCTTTGTTTATTATTCGTATATGATATGGTAGAACTATTTCAAATATAAATATATTTGAATTTCTTATATATATATATATATTAATATTCATTTCGTATTCTCGAACGTAGGAATGGTTTCATATTTTTATCAGTAGCTACATGCGAAAATGATAATCAGTGTCGAATTTAGAGAAGGGAAGGTGCATGGTGATGAGGGTGATGGTGAACTAATCACAATAACACACCAGTAGGGACTGAGTCGTGATGTAGGTTGGCTGAACCTTGTACGCTTGACGAATATTAAGAACATTGATAAAACAATTCTAGTGTGTTAAATAATGTGTGGTTATGAAGATATTTTATACCCAGTAATGAATGGTGAGTTCAAAGTTGCGATGCAAATCTGTATCGGTATGGAAACTAATATTTAAGTATGAAATGTAACGACGCATTCAGTGTTTATCCTCTCATTCTTAGAAGACTTCTCCATGTCTTTGTTGGTGTTATTTTTAAGGCTTTTAATCAATGAATAGTGTCAATTTTTCATCATTCATCAAGGTAAAGTGTATAGTTCTCAGTAGGTGGTTTTATTAACTAGCTAACTTCAGCAGCTGAGTAACTATAACTAGGTGACTGGTGTCAATAAAGCCTCTCTTAGCTCTAAGTTGTTATTCCTCTTATTATTTTCCAAAAAAATTACCAGCTAGGTATGATAAAATAAAAATAATTTAAAGTAAAACTATCCCTTTAACTAATGTAGAGTGTAGACACCGTCTACCTACCTACTATGATTTATTTTAAAGCATAATGTGTTATTTCACTTAGAAAACTCCATTATTTTCGGTAGCTTCTTCCAGTTTTTAGCGATATCTTGCGCCTTCCTCAAGTACTTTCTAGTTCAGAGTGCACCTCTTAGAAACAAACAAAGGAAGATCTTTATGTTCTCTCCTATCTTCATAGGGTAGAAGTTAAATGTCCAATATTGTTATCACTTAACCTAATTATCTGCGATATCTTCACTGACATCGCAAACCATAACAAAGAAAGAGGCAGCCGTCAGCTGTGAAGAGACAAAGTAGTGTTATATTGGCGAGCGTGGCAACTAATATGGCTAGCTACCTACTTCTAAAATAACAATAACATTGACCAGACCTATTGCATAACAGCGATGAAACACTCTTCAAGATAGGCACTACAAATTATGAGAATAGGGTTAAATGAAAAATAGCTAAAATGTTTCTATTCGTCTCGTAACTTGAATAAATTAAATCTAATGTAAGAACGCAGTATCTTTTGTTTATTATGGAGTTGGCAACATAGCATGAGAGAGCGCGTGCGACTCTGTGTACGTCTGTGTGTGTGTTTCAGCCCCTCCACACCAACCAAACCAGCTGAGAGGTCGTCAGTCGTGTTTCAACCGTTGCGAGAGCGGGAATCGTGTCTTGGTAGTGCGGTGCTGCTTGCTTTTTCTAGGGTGACTTGTTCCAAACAAATCAAATGATTGCTTGCGCCCCCTCCCCATTCTCTAATGATATCATCACGTAGCCAGCTGATCGATACTCTGCAATAGGCTTCAAACTACCCTAATTATTTAAGAGCTTCAATAAGAGATTTTAGAATTGATTTAGGCAATGCAAATGCTTGCATATGTATGTTGTCCGATAAGAATGCATGAAGTTTATCATCTGTAGAGTACGGCGCAATAGCATTAATTGGCTAAAACATACAAAGCTGCTCTAGTTCTAATTTGTACTCTTTGTTCTCCAGTTCTTAATCCAGTTAATCCTAAAAGTCTCAGCTGCTTCCTTACGATAGTGTGATATCAAACTAAGAAATTTTCTAGCCATCTTAACCAATGAAACCCAGAACTAATAAAGAGGGGTTTTGCAACCTTATCCCCTGTGTCTCCTTTCTTCAAATGGTTGCAGTGTTGCCTTAGTTTTTGCTGAGTCTCATCCCTCGGTGTCATTTATTCTTTAGACAGTGCTGATCACCACCAAGCTGTCGCAAGGTAATTATTGCTGCATTGAAAGGCTACCTTAGTGCTAATAAAACTTACTACTTACAGTCTATTTGACAGATATTGATAGGTATGTACTTTCTAATTAAGTGCAAGGATTTCCTGCGTCTGTGTATTAATATTATATGAACTAAGTTTATTTTCGGTAGCATATTTCGTTCAATAGAATTCGATTCCCCAATAAAAATATCATTTCTATGTTTTGGAAGTCTATTCCTTGTCTTGTAATTTTACTAATTCAAATATAAATGTACTAATCATTGCGATATGTTATGAATTATTTACCCAACTGATATGGGATATATTAATCTATCAATTCATTTTGAATAGACTCCTTAATTAGCTATTGTTTAAGTTATTTACTTTACTAATTTTATTCCATATTTCTTTTCATTAAATTGAAATTTCGAAACATTCCACCTATTTGTAAGAATAATTGAAAATATTTATATTTAATCCAATTTATTCTATTATTAAGAAAAAGTTTCGTCAATTTCTAGTTGCATAATCAATAATAATAATTCTATAGATAATTATTTTAGAATATCCTCATTTGTCGTTAATAATGATTCTAATTTTATTTCCACTTAACAAATCGAATAAAAACTTTTAATATTGATATTTATGTGAAAAGCTTGCTCCTTATTCGTAAAAACAAACAAATGATAAACGTGGATATGAATATCATATGATACCCATTAATAACCACTGAAAGAAGTAAGAGTGAATATGATAATCATTACTCATCACATAGTATATACGGTAAATCATACTCCTTCCACAATTGCATATATTCATATCTATTTTATCAACGTAATTTCACAGAGAGAAGATTACATAGAAAATCACAGCTGATTTGTTGATATTTCGTACTGCACAAATAAAAACATGGTACTATGCATACTTAGCCCATCGTAACGCAGCTTATAATATAAGATAATTGAGGGAAAACTCATCAATGATAGTAATATAATAAATAATATAGATTGTGTACAATCGGAACCTCAGTCAAGCTTTGGGGTACCGATTGTACAGGTGTGAAATCTTGGGGTACCGATTGTACAGGTGTGAAATCTTGGGGTACCGATGGTACAGGTGCGAAATCTTGGGGTACCGATGGTACAGGTGCGAAATCTTGGGGTACCGATTGTACAGGTGTGATATCTTGGAGTACCGATTGTACAGGTGCGAAATCTAGGGGTACCGATTGTACAGGTGCGAAATCTAGGGGTACCGATTGTACAGGTGCGAAATCTTGGGGTACCGATTGTACAGGTGCGAAATCTTGGGGTACCGATTGTACAGGTGCGAAATCTTGGGGTACCGATTGTACAGGTGCGAAATCTTGGGGTACCGATTGTACAGGTGCGAAATCTTGGGGTACCGATTGTACAGGTGCGAAATCTTGGGGTACCGATTGTACAGGTGCGAAATCTTGGGGTACCGATTGTACAGGTGCGAAATCTTGGGGTACCGATGGTACAGGTGCGAAATCTTGGGGTACCGATTGTACAGGTGTGATATCTTGGAGTACCGATTGTACAGGTGCGAAATCTTGGGGTACCGATTGTACAGGTGCGAAATCTAGGGGTACCGATTGTACAGGTGCGAAATCTAGGGGTACCGATTGTACAGGTGCGAAATCTTGGGGTACCGATTGTACAGGTGCGAAATCTTGGGGTACCGATTGTACAGGTGCGAAATCTTGGGGTACCGATTGTACAGGTGCGAAATCTTGGGGTACCGATTGTACAGGTGCGAAATCTTGGGGTACCGATTGTACAGATGCGAAATCTTGGGGTACCGATTGTACAGGAGTGAAATCTTGGGGTACCGATTGTACAGGAGTGAAATCTTGGGGTACCGATTGTACAGGAGTGAAATCTTGGGGTACCGATTGTACAGGTGCGAAATCTTGGGGTACCGATTGTACAGGTGCGAAATCTTGGGGTACCGATTGTACAGGTGCGAAATCTTGGGGTACCGATTGTACAGGTGCGAAATCTTGGGGTACCGATTGTACAGGTGCGAAATCTTGGGGTACCGATTGTACAGATGCGAAATCTTGGGGTACCGATTGTACAGGAGTGAAATCTTGGGGTACCGATTGTACAGATGCGAAATCTTGGGGTACCGATTGTACAGGTGCGAAATCTTGGGGTACCGATTGTACAATCTTGGGGTACCGATTGTACAGGTGTGAAATCATTGTCGTGCGAATTCTACATGTGATCTAAAAATAAGGTCGACGATTTAGAGTACCGTATTTTCATTCTCATCACTGAATACGAGTTAAACTGTTAAATTCAACCTTAAGAATATTTTTAACAGGCAACTGTGAGTGCTGCTCTAATGATGTTATATACTCTCTATATATTGCATATCAAGTCATAGACAGTTGTTATGTTTATTCACATGTGTTCTTTTATCTAATTAATAAAATGATGAGCTCTGTAAGCAGTAATTAAGTCTAGATTTTCTGCGTTCAAATTTTAAATGAATTTATCTATAATTAATTATTGACAATTACTTGATAATCATTTAGGTACAAAGCTCCATTTATTTTCTTTCTTTTGCGCATTTCAAACTTATTTCAATTTCTTTTCATAAAATATATTCTACACCTACTTGCTATTATCATTTTCATGCGTAAGTTAATTACTATTGCAATATTTTTCTTCTTTGTCCTTAAGCTCGTGGAGCCTGTGCTGCAGCACGTTCGTTCATGCGAGTTAGGGTTAGTTCCGAATTATCGGTCGGATTCACATCTTCGGTCATATAAGGAAAAATTATATAAAAATTATAATTTTAATTGGTATCCATGGTAGCAAAAAAATATTCTAATTGGTATCCATGATACCTGCAGAGCCCTACCTATTAATTCTGCAAACCCGGGTTTGCAGAATTAATAGGCAGGGCTCTGTAGGTATCATAGATAGGGATGGGACGATACCAAAAATTTTGCTGATACCGATACTTGCCGATACCGATACTTGCAGTTTTTTAAAGTTTATATTTATAAAACTCATTGATACTTGATGAGTTATTAAGTATCAATTATTCTAGTAAGTTTAATGAAGTTCTAACTCAAAACTAACACAGTTATGCTCTTTCAATGTAGTATAACAATGTGATTTACATATTTCAAATTAATTAAAATACATAGATATTAAATAAATAACTTTTCTGATGTGTGATATCATCTTTTGGTACTTGTAATAAATAGGTGCGAAAATAGTCAACAGTAGCTGAATAATTCTTATCTTGAATTTATAGTCAGACTCAAAAACCTATTGGTAGATTCCGTATATACTTTAAATTTTTTATTAATAATGTCATGCAAGTCATACTTATACTTAGTACTCTAGTCGGTAGATGGTCAATTATTAGAGCAGTACTTATAATGATTTTTTAAATTATTTATTTCATTTATGACTATAGAATAATAGAAATTTATTTAAAAAAATATCAAATGAATAAAATTTAAATAATCATACAAGTATCGGCTAAGTATCGGCCGATACTTTTCATTATATGCCGATACCGATACCATTGCCGATGCTCCAAAGAAATGCCGATACTTGCCGATGCCGATACTTTGTCCCATCCCTAATCATGGATACAAATTGAAATATAATTATCATATCGTTTTTTCTTATATGACCGAAGATGTGAAACCGACCGATAATTGGGAACTAACCCTAGTTTTTGTACCCTAGTGACGCACCTCCTTTAGTAATTACCTATTATATTGTTAATAGAAAGAAACGTCATAAAATCAGCTCAATGACTTTCTGTAAATAATTAATTATGACTAATGAAAAGTTGGTCTCATTTTGTAATTACTGAGGCAATGTCATTTATTATTAAATTAGGTCATAACATAACACTGTTCTATTTAGTGCAATAAATGTGTATAGAAATTTAGTAATGAATATAGACGCTCGAGTAAATGCGTCTCAACATTCTCTTGAAGTTGATATTAATTATAACCTATGGGATTTATTTAAATGTATTATTGTGTTTTTATTGACGTGTAATTGTGCAATAATACTTACTGCATATGAATGCATCTAGTTCTTACTAGTGTGTGCAGTGATTGTTGTTAGTGGTTTTGTTTGTAAGCTACCTATTGCTTTTCTTTCTGCAGATTGTTTGTTTTTACAATGGTGTGTGTACAATTTATATTTGTAAACAATTTGACTGCTCTGGACTTCCTGTAGCTAATTGGTTAGATTGGCACTGCAGGCAGTAGTGCGGTGAAAATCCTGTTAGCTTGAGACTTAACTACCATTAGTAAAATAGGAACTACTATTAGTGAAATAGTAACTACCATTAGTAAAATAGTAACTACCATTAGTGAAATAGTAACTACCATTAGTGAAATAGTAACTACCATTAGTGAAATAGTAACTACCATTAGTGAAATAGTAACTACCATTAGTGAAATAGTAACTACCATTAGTGAAATAGTAACTACCATTAGTGAAATAGTAACTACCATTAGTGAAATAGTAACTACCATTAGTGAAATAGTACTACCATTAGTGAAATAGTAACTACCATTAGTGAAATAGTAACTACCATTAGTGAAATAGTTACTGCTATTAGTGAAATAGTAACTACCATTAGTGAAATAGTTACTGCTATTAGTGAAATAGTTACTGCTATTAGTAAAATAGTTACTACTATTAGTAAAATAGTTACTACTATTAGTAAAATAGTTACTACTATTCAATATCAACATATCATTTTATTTGTTCTAACTATCCCCAGGGGCTCTATCTTAAAGCTGTCTGTGGTGAATAGAAGAGAAGTGGGTGGCTTCTTTTAGGCCCCGAACTGTTGTAATTTGGTGTATTGTTAGTCTTTTAACTTAGACGAAGCTGAAGCTTTTATCTTTGATGTTGGTATGGCATCACTTAAATTCTATTATCTCTTTTTACGAATATCTTTGGAACAGTAATGAGCATCTGTAATTAAAAACATTTTTTTGTTGGATTCTCATCAAAAAATAATGATTGTATTTTTGAAAAATTTAGTCCGGTTTCACACGAGGCGTTTTTTCAACAAAAATGCAGCATGAATTAACACCCTATCTGAGTGTACATGCAAAACACATACGTTCATTCATTCGTAGCGTCTTTTCATGCACTATTTTGTTTGCTGCGGCATGAAAATGACGACCGTGTGAGAGGGGCCTTAATGAAGCCAAAAATCTCTTTAATAGAAAGAATTCAAAGAGCTCAGATCCAGACTCTAATGGCTTCTCACCCCTTTAAGTGCTTCTGACGTCTGTCCATAATTGCTAGGCTGTACTTCACTTTTTACATTTGAGCCATTAAATAGCACTTTTCTTTCTTGTAATTGTTAGACAATATGAGTTCTAATGCAGCGAAAAGAATCACCTGATCTAATTGATGCCAAATAAATGCAGTAATTGCCACTAGGGATCACACAGGCCCATTGAGTTTGAGTCTAGTGTCTGTTGGAGATTTAAGGTAATTATTACCAAAAGGTTATGTGTTGGCTTTATTTACTATCACCTCTTCATTTTCCTCTTCCATCCGTGAGTGCAGCCACCGGTGCTTGTGTCCATTTTCGTCCCATTCTCACTACATTCACGGAGTAGCTTATCTGCATCCATGAGCATTGTCACAGACTCTTCTTCCAGTCCCTTGTATTTAATTTCCTTTTGACGTTAGGGATATTGCCCTTGGTTCCGAAGCAGACGTTAAACCCCTACTATCTAAAGTTACAAATGCATACTGTATTAAGTTGCCTTACGTACATTGAAATAAGAAGACATGCAATATAGTTAGGGTAAGTTACGAATTATCGGTTAGTTCCACATCTTCGGTCATTTAAGAAAAATAAAACTGATGTAATAATTATTGTTTCATTTTAATTTGTATCTATGAAGGTATGATCGATACCAATTAGAAAAAATATTTAGTTTTTTTTTTCTTATGATCGAAGACGTGGAGCTGACCGATGATTTGTCACTTACCCTATCATTCGAACACTATGCTAAGAGTGATAATAAACGTCATTTCTTTATCACATCCTGAGGATATTAAAATGATGTCCCATCCTTAGATAATAGTAACTATGTTCTAATAACTAATTTCGGAATTAGTAAATTATTTTGCTGCTATACCGACCATTTTAGGATATTTGAATTCATTCTTTTTAGCAGAAATTCCCTGTTATGCGCGTTGATTTACTTACAAGTTATTTCTTTATTTTATTGGCAGTATTGTATGATATAAATGATTATTGCTCGTGACTGCAGAAAAGTTAGTCCCCAATAATATCAGTTATATAATTGATATTATAGAATGTGGCTATTTAGAGTTAATTTTCGTCATTTCAATTAGAAATTGCTATTGAATATATTTATATGAATAAAATTAGTTTCAATTTACCAAATGGTTACATCATCTGATATATTTTACTTCTGTATTATAAATTATATAATATTTTCTCATTTCCACTCTTCATAAATCTTAGAAACCTCTTGTTACACCTCTTACCACCTCTTGTTACACCTCTTACCACCTCTTGTTACACCTCTTACCACCTCTTGTTACACCTCTTACCACCTCTTGTTACACCTCTTACCACCTCTTGTTACACCTCTTACCACCTCTTGTTACACCTCTTACCACCTCTTGTTACACCTCTTACCTCCTCTTGTTACACCTCTTACCACCTCTTGTTACACCTCTTACCACCTCTTGTTACACCTCTTACCACCTCTTGTTACACCTCTTACCACCTCTTGTTACACCTCTTACCACCTCTTGTTACACCTCTTACCACCTCTTGTTACACCTCTTACCACCTCTTGTTACACCTCTTACCTCCTCTTGTTACACCTCTTACCACCTCTTGTTACACCTCTTACCACCTCTTGTTACACCTCTTACCACCTCTTGTTACACCTCTTACCTCCTCTTGTTACACCTCTTACCTCCTCTTGTTACACCTCTTACCTCCTCTTGTTACACCTCTTACCACCTCTTGTTACACCTCTTACCACCTCTTGTTACACCTCTTACCACCTCTTGTTACACCTCTTACCACCTCTTGTTACACCTCTTACCACCTCTTGTTACACCTCTTACCACCTCTTGTTACACCTCTTACCACCTCTTGTTACACCTCTTACCACCTCTTGTTACACCTCTTACCACCTCTTGTTACACCTCTTACCACCTCTTGTTACACCTCTTACCTCCTCTTGTTACACCTCTTACCTCCTCTTGTTACACCTCTTACCTCCTCTTGTTACACCTCTTACCTCCTCTTGTTACACCTCTTACCTCCTCTTGTTACACCTCTTACCTCCTCTTGTTACACCTCTTACCACCTCTTGTTACACCTCTTACCTCCTCTTGTTACACCTCTTACCTCCTCTTGTTACACCTCTTACCTCCTCTTGTTACACCTCTTACCTCCTCTTGTTACACCTCTTACCTCCTCTTGTTACACCTCTTACCTCCTCTTGTTACACCTCTTACCTCCTCTTGTTACACCTCTTACCTCCTCTTGTTACACCTCTTACCACCTCTTGTTACACCTCTTACCTCCTCTTGTTACACCTCTTACCTCCTCTTGTTACACCTCTTACCTCCTCTTGTTACACCTCTTACCTCCTCTTGTTACACCTCTTACCTCCTCTTGTTACACCTCTTACCTCCTCTTGTTACACCTCTTACCACCTCTTGTTACACCTCTTACCACCTCTTGTTACACCTCTTACCTCCTCTTGTTACACCTCTTACCTCCTCTTGTTACACCTCTTACCTCCTCTTGTTACACCTCTTACCTCCTCTTGTTACACCTCTTACCTCCTCTTGTTACACCTCTTACCTCCTCTTGTTACACCTCTTACCACCTCTTGTTACACCTCTTACCACCTCTTGTTACACCGATAGATGTGGCAGGCACTTTACCTTCAAGTATGTTATTCATTAATTTCTCCCCAAGGTTATTTGCCGTTAAAGTGCTCTAACAGTTCAAACCACTGACTCTATTAATAGTCTAACTCATTAGCGAATGTAAGATGGTTGTATTTGTTTCTAATTATAGCGGATAACTCTATTATATTTGTGATGGGTGTTTCTTTGCATTGGCTGTCCCCCTCCTAGCCAACAGTCGGGGGTATTCGCTCTCTGGGAGAAGCCTTAGAGCCTCAAGGACATTCGCTGCTCAAGGTCACAACTAAGGGAAAAAGAATAGGGGAGTGAATGAGGAAAAGGGGGAATTAAAGGGGTGAATGGGGAATAGGTTACCTACCTGTACTGCTATGTCTTTAATTTAGTAATTAATTACAAACATACCTATAGATGTTATATTTGATTCACACCGAGCTGTTCCATTTATTTTCTTTATTGCCTCTCTTTCAAATAATGCATCTTATTCTCTCGACAACTACCATCTTTGCCTCAATATACAGTGTGTCCAGATAAAATGTATCCACTGCCTTGATTCTACAGTCTACTTATTCATCATTCTACGATAATATGCATAATATATTGGTACCATAGATAAGTAGGCTACATTATTATCTTCGCAGAATGCGGGAAGGTTATATTTTTTGTGAAACGATTGTTTATTGTCCAGTAACCTGCTGGTAGAATTTCGGGAGGGACCTGTCAAAGGTCAAAGTCATGGACATTTATAACTCAAAAAGTATTGAACCATATTGCATGAAACTTGGTAATACGATTGGTCACTATCCAGTCACCAGTTTATTAGATTTGGTAGCAAACGGATAAGCGGCGGCGAAAGTATGCGCTCTACCGAGTGCACGTAATCTAGTTTAATATATTATACATAGTACTTCATTCAGTGGCAGTGGATACATTTTTTGTGGACACACTGTATTATGCATGTTATGTGACATTACTCTATTTGTTTCTTCATTTATTTTGAATGCCATGCATTGAGTGTATGTTTCAATGTGACACATTCTGTGTTTGAAAGCAGTTGAGTATGTCACTCACTGTGGTGCAAAAACCACACTCAGTAGAGTATATCTCACTCTGTGGTGCAAAAACCACACTCAGTAGAGTATATCTCACTCTGTGGTGCAAAAACCACACTCAGTAGAGTATATCTCACTCTGTGGTGCAAAAACCACACTCAGTAGAGTATATCTCACTCTGTGGTGCAAAAACCACACTCAGTAGAGTATATCTCACTCTGTGGTGCAAAAACCACACTCAGTAGAGTATATCTCACTCTGTGGTGCAAAAACCACACTCAGTAGAGTATATCTCACTCTGTGGTGCAAAAACCACACTCAGTAGAGTATATCTCACTCTGTGGTGCAAAAACCACACTCAGTAGAGTATATCTCACTCTGTGGTGCAAAAACCACACTCAGTAGAGTATATCTCACTCTGTGGTGCAAAAACCACACTCATTAGAGTATATTTCACTCTGTGGTGCAAAAACCACACTCAGTAGAGTATATTTCACTATGTGGTGCAAAAACCTCATGCAGTAGAGTATATTTTACTCTGTGGTGCAAAAACCACACTCAGTAGAGTATATTTCACTCTGTGGTGCAAAAACCTCATGCAGTAGCTAGAGCAGTGGTTCTTAACCTTTCTGGAGGTACCGAACCCCACAAGCTCCAAATATGCATCCACCGAACGGGTCCGAACCCTTGTAGTTGGAAAAATAAATGTTTTTCCCCATCCAAATATAAACATATGTAATACATAACTATAGCATATACTGAATTAGTAAACAATCAGTGCCATGCATCATTCTCACACTAATTCACTCTGTTAAATGATCAAAACGAGCAAAACATGAATTTTACATATGAATAAAAAACATTATGAACCAAATGGCCGAACCCCTGAAACTGACTCACCGAACCCAGGTTAAGAACCACTGAGCTAGAGCAGCAGATCTAAAAAGAGTGCAAGTAACTCCCACTACTCTAGAGTATCTTCTAATCTTTTTGAAGACTTTCAAAATAGTGTGAATATTGTAATGCAACTCCTAGAAATAACAAACTTTAGTAGGTTCTCTAATAGCTTTTGCCAAAGGTTTCCAATAAGTTTTGCCAAAGGTTCTTCAATAGCTTTTGCCAAAGGTTTCCAATAAGTTTTGCCAAAGGTTCTTCAATAGCTTTTACCAAAGGTTCTCCAATAGCTTTTACCAAAGGTTCTCCAATAGCTTTTGCCAAAGGTTCTCCAATAGCTTTTGCCAAAGGTTCTCCAATAGCTTTTACCAAAGGTTCTCCAATAGCTTTTACCAAAGGTTCTCCAATAGCTTTTGCCAATGGTTCTCCAATAGCTTTTGCCAAAGGTTCTCCAATAGCTTTTGCCAAAGGTTCTCCAATAGCTTTTACCAAAGGTTCTCCAATAGCTTTTGCCAATGGTTCTCCAATAGCTTTTGCCAATGGTTCTCCAATAGCTTTTACCAATGGTTCTCCAATAGCTTTTGCCAAAGGTTCTCCAATAGCTTTTACCAAAGGTTCTCCAATAGCTTTTACCAAAGGTTCTCCAATAGCTTTTGCCAAAGGTTCTCCAATAGCTTTTACCAAAGGTTCTCCAATAGCTTTTGCCAATGGTTCTCCAATAGCTTTTGCCAAAGGTTCTCCAATAGCTTTTGCCAAAGGTTCTCCAATAGCTTTTACCAAAGGTTCTCCAATAGCTTTTACCAAAGGTTCTCCAATAGCTTTTGCCAAAGGTTCTCCAATAGCTTTTGCCAATGGTTCTCCAATAGCTTTTGCCAAAGGTTCTCCAATAGCTTTTGCCAAAGGTTCTCCAATAGCTTTTGCCAAAGGTTCTCCAATAGCTTTTGCCAAAGGTTCTCCAATAGTTTTTGCCAAAGGTTCTCCAATAGCTTTTGCCAAAGGTTCTCCAATAGCTTTTACCAAAGGTTCTCCAATAGCTTTTGCCAAAGGTTCTCCAATAGCTTTTGCCAAAGGTTCTCTAATAGCTTTTGCCAAAGGTTCTCTAATAGCTTTTGCCAATGGTTCTCTAATAGCTTTTGCCAATGGTTCTCCAATAGCTTTTACCAAAGGTTCTCCAATAGCTTTTGCCAAAGGTTCTCCAATAGCTTTTACCAAAGGTTCTCCAATAGCTTTTGCCAAAGGTTCTCCAATAGCTTTTGCCAAAGGTTCTCCAATAGCTTTTACCAAAGGTTCTCCAATAGCTTTTACCAAAGGTTCTCCAATAGCTTTTGCCAAAGGTTCTCAAATAGCTTTTACCAAAGGTTCTCCAATAGCTTCTTACAATTGGTTGTCCAGTCTTTTGTTCCGAAGCTTACGTTTAACATCACAGAAATCTTAATATCTTTTACTAAGGTTTGGGTGAAAGAAAGTTACATTACTCTTTTAGTTATCGCCTACTTAGTTCTAATACACGTAACTATGACGTCATTAAGGGGGTTAACGCACTTTGCTTACCCCCCTCCAACCTGCTTTATTCATGGTCCAGTATACGAGGCAAGCGTGACAATTTAGTAGACATTAAGGAACGTACAAAGGGACTGTAGTTTAATTACTCCCAGTCCTGCAAATTAGCTCTGTTAGATTATTCTAAATCTGCTGCTCTTCCCTTATATCATTCATATTAACGCTATTGTCAACCTAAATAGTAAATGGCATTAACTATGTGCTGTTTGTTAAAAGTGTTAATGTTGGTAATAAGTTTGAAAATGAATTAAATTCTAATACAGGAAGTGGCGTAAATATGGAAGCAAATAAAAATGGATAATAAAATGCAACGAATCATATAACTAACACTTTACAGATGTGCATTATTGCGTGAACGTCGTACAAAACTAAAATAATAATTTTATTCAAAATGTCCCCCTTCGTATTTGATTATCGCTTCTAGTCTCCTGTGAACACCTCCTGCCACGGCACGCAGCTGTTCTTGTGGAATTTCTTGCCACGCTCGCTTAAGAGAGTTTTAAGTAGTCTGCAGTGCAATGAATTTTCCACAGGTCTTGGCTTCGAAGATTGACCACACCGAAAAGTTCATAGAATTCAGATCCGGGAACCAAGGAGGCCACATTTCTTTGAACCAACACCTGGTAATATGCTCTCTGCACCAGTTCTGAGTAACATTCGCTGTGTGTGACGTGACACAGTCTTGTTGGAATGTCCCTGTCCTAATTCCGAAGGTGTCATCAACGCATTCCAACATTGGTTTCAGAATGTTTTCCTACATAACAGTAGACGTTAAATATGGCACCTTGATCGTCAAAAAAAGAGGGAAGAGTAAGACCTCCAGGTTTTTTAAATGGCTGCTCAGACCATCACGGCAGCTGGTTTCATGGTTCGGTACAGTTTCGCTAGCCGTGCCAGTTTTGAATTATTTCAGAAGAAGTTAGCTTCTGTCCAATCCTCTTTGCTTTGCAGCTGCTGACAGGGTTCTTCTCTTTTGAAGGGTGAAAAGGGTTCTTCTCTTTTGAAGGGTGGAAGAGAACATTTACAGGTTTTCGTGGACAAGTCGTCTCATGGTTCTGGGACTCATGTCAGCTGTTTCCGCTAGCAACCTAATCAATCTTTTTTTCCTAATCTTCTCTCGAATGCGTTTGATCATTGTAAGGGCTGTACACACGCAGTATTTTTTAATTCTTTCCACCAGACTTTTTGCTAAGCTCCTCCTACTTTTTCCACGGGAATATAAGAAAAAACGACATATTCATTATTTATTTTAGTTGGTAACCATGATACCTGCAGGTATCATGGTTACCTGTGTACGGCCCTTAAGACTTTAGACCGTTATAGTGGTGGTCTTCCACTCCACAGACGATCAGAATATTCAACTCTTTCAATGAATCACTCAATGTTTTACAGACAGTCGATTTCGCAATTGAAAGTTTCTTTGCTATAGTGGAATCCGACTATAGCTGATCTTAGTATTTTCTTATTAAGAATAGATTGTGATGTGATAATGAAGTGCCTTGGTTATTCTATAAACTCAATTACTTACTTATGAACAACTTTTTTCGAAAAGATAAATATGAGAATTTTATTCCATACTTACGCCATATCCTGTCTATACATTCATACATCCTGTGTGAATGATAAAAGTAAATTTTTAAACGAACCTCTTATTTAATGGTAACATATATAATTGATTAAATTGAGTAACTATTGGATTTTTAAAATATCCAATTATTAATAGATCAATTATTCTTGGTTTATATATCTATCAGGTTCAAATATCTATCAGGTTCAAATATCTATCAGGTTCAAATATCTATCAGGTTCAAATATCTATCAGGTTCAAATATCTATCAGGTTCATATATCTATCAGGTTCATATATCTATCAGGTTCATATATCTATCAGGTTCATATATCTATCAGGTTCATATATCTATCAGGTTCATATATCTATCAGGTTCATATATCTATTAGGTTCATATATCTACCAAGTTCATATATCTACCAAGTTCATATATCTACCAAGTTCATATATCTACCAAGTTCATATATCTACCAAGTTCATATATCTACCAAGTTCATATATCTACCAGATTCATATATCTACCAGATTCATATATCTATCAGGTTCATATATCTATCAGGTTCATATATCTATCAGGTTCATATATCTATCAGGTTCAAATATCTACCCAAGTTCATATTATCTATCGGCTCATATCTACCAGGTTCATATTATCTATCTGATGAATCAATTTTGTCGAGTATAACTATAACCCATAGTCAGTTCTCACTATCCGTTGAAGCTGTAAATCCCTAGCTGTTCCTGTACAAACCAGATAGGGTCACTATTCCGTTATGGCAGTTTGTCTCCTCTAGGAATAGCCTATGTTATTTGTACCGTAACTAACTGAGTAAAGTGTAGGCTAGGTTACAAATTATCCTACAGTGCCACATCTTCGGTTGTATAAGAAAAACTATATAATTCAATGTTTTAACCGGCTATTTTGATTGTTATATCTATGAAACCTGCATTTATAATAGATACCAATATTAAAGTAAAAGTTAAATATTAATTATTATATAACTAGTGTACTTTCCCGTTAAAAATAACGGGTCATCATCAATACCAATACCAATTTATTTCCCATTATTAGGTTACTTTTAATGAATTAAATTAAAACTAAGTTTTCTGCATAGTCTAATTTATTTTACGGATTAAATAAATTAAAAAATTGAATAGAAACATGATAATTAAATATCAAGTCAATATATTCCCGTGCGTATCATAGTTACATTCTTCAGGTTTAATACCCGTCGTGTAAAAGCGGACACCAAATAAATAAATAAACACACTAAGGAAATTATTAGTATGGATTTTTTTTACATGACCGAAGATGTGAAACTGTACGATAATTCGTAACTCCCCCCCTCTATTATCACCACCCGTACACACATACTTTGTGAGACAGTATTATGAACTTTCGTATATTAGTGCAAAACCTAACTGTCGCTCTCTTGTAATAATTGTTCTTTTTGTTTCTATTGCAAAAGTAAGTAGGTCATACACCTGTGTGCATTCAATGTATAATCACGTATCTTATGCTATTCGTACGAGAAAAGATATCCAATGCTATTCGTACGAGAGAGAGTATCGCTAGTGTTTTGCTAGCGCTAAAGCTGAAGTCCCTCCCTCTACTTTAGAAGATGCATCCATAAATTGCGTTTTAGATTTAGTAGCCACTCTGTTCTTTTTCTGAATGAGAATTTAGAAGTTATTAGATTAATTAATACAAAATAATTTGTGATGCAGCTTTAATCAATCGTTAATTCGATAATTAAAATAGTCTGTACAATTATGAATGAAGTTAATAGTACTTTTATCTTCCCAATACTGGCTTGTAGATTGGGAAATGTAAAAGAGAAAAATTGCATTGTTCGAACAGTTCATTTAAAGTATTACCAAGTTTACTTGCATATAATGATAATCTTAACCATCTGTTATAGAATTCCTTCATCTTGTTAATAATCAGTATTTCACTGGACAGTATTTATTAGCTATTTTACTAACTGTGTCCTGATTAGACATTGAGATTGGCTTTAAAGGTGTAAGTACGAAACCTCATGACTGAGGTATGTGTGGCGGTGTGAACTACACTCATACCTTCCTGGAGCTGATTCATTCCTATACTCCAAACACTTAAAATCTACTCGATAGAGGCCCTCCACTGGAATATGCAACTAAAGTTGCTGTAGAGTGTTGCAGCGGTGTTCTCACGGTATCGTGGGAGCTAATCTTTACCTCTTTAAATAGTGAGTCATTTTAATGTTTGCGCCTTTAAATCATAACTCATTTTAATGTTTGCCAATACTTTGCTGATGTGTCACATGTTATTCGTGTTTAAAATGAAATAGTGTTATTGTTTTTGGATGCCTTTGCCTCTCTTCTCTATCTCGATACTATTATTACCTCCTAAACTCTATTATTCATTGATTACATAAAATAGTGATACTTGATAGGACGTACCAACTAGTATATACTGATAATATGTGTGAATTTCAGTCTATTGTTATTGGTGCTGTGGAAATTGCACTCTGTAATAGACTTCCATGTGAAGCATATTACTTCTGGTATATTATACAACACTTGTCTATTACTAAATAATAAAACAATAACTGTTCATGGTACATTTGCCCCCAGTTAATTACTTTCGTTGATATTTAACTGCCACAATACTAATACTTTGTTAGTTTGTTACACTGGTATATTTGCTGTGTGATATTCTCGTCTAATAAGTTAGACTCTTGGGACAATGGCCTCAGCATCTGACTTTTATGGATGGCAATAGAAAATGTTACTGTGTGCCATTGCAATATTGTCACACTCTGTGACTACTCATCACCTTCTCTATCTCCTCTCTTATTCTTTCTTCTTCTTCCACACCCCCTCTTCTTCTCCTTGTACACCTCTCCTTCTCCTTATAACCTATTTTTCTCCTCTTCTCTCCCACACCTCTTCTCTCCCCCACACCTCTTTTCTCCTCTTGGTGGTCGGGGTTACTGACACTAGCGAGACAGACTGACTATTTTCTGCTGTCTGAATAAAATGCACTGGAAAGCAAATGAGTTTATCTAATGACTAAATATTGGCAAATTGCCAACAGTGGACAGTAGATGAAGTGACTGATATAAGACAGAGGTAACTAAGAAGATTGTGCTGCGCGTTTTTTAGAAATTGCTTGGCAATTTCGAGATAGCGCTATGGTCGGTTGCGCGTTTTATCAAGACCCCATGGACCCTCTTGTTTTATCCAGACCCCATGCGCTCTACGACTGCCCGTCATCTAGTTTCTTCATATTTGCTATATTTTTTTTATGTGTGCAGAAAATAAGAAGCCTGCATGTGTATATGCATTATTAGGCATTATATCATCAAATGACACGTTATGCCAATGGTGACAGGTGGTAAATATCTGATATAGCCTCATGCATGTCCTGCTGAAATAGGGTACTTTAAGTAACTAATGCTATATACTGCAATGATTTATTGTAACCTGAGTAACAATTAATAGTTCATTCCAAGCAGTAGTTATGTACCATCAGAATTACTGCCGTCAGTATCGGAACATTCTTGTTGTGTTTGTAATATTAATGCGATATATAGATTGAAGTTTTGCATAGTATATAATCATGGCACACTGCTGAGTGTACCAAAGCTAAGCATACCTCTAGTGATGTCGCACAACTACTTCACTTCTATCCGTTAGTGTCCCCAGGAGAAAAAGTTTGTGTCCACTTTTAGTGGTGTTAGTGCAATGGTGATAAAAGTTCCTGTCATCTCACAGATCAATGACGTTAGACTTTTCGCCTTGAAGGGCCGTACACACGCAGGGTTTTTAATTCTTTCCACCGACTTTTTGCTAAGCCCCTCCTACTTTCTCCACGAGAATATAAGAAAAAATGACATAAATGTTTTTTATTTTATCGTTTTTTCTTATATTCTCGTGGAAAAAGTAGGAGGAGCTTAGCAAAAAGTCTGGTGGAAAGACTTGAAAACCCTGCGTGTGTACGGCCCTTCGAACAACTACTACTTATCTTCCTGCTTTATTTAGACATGAATGGAATGTCATCAAACTTTCAAACTGCTGTCACAGATGCTTATCAAGCTAACTACTTCATATTGATACTTATACGTTAGAACTACTGTTTGTTACAATGTGAACATAACAATTATTATTGTTAAATGTTAAGTTTGAAACATGGCCATAACTTTATATCACTGTTGGTGGAGTTTAGCTAGTGAGGACTAGGGACACTAATATATAAACTAAGGATAAGTCGTAAAGGATTGGATTGGTTGAAGACTGTGCGTGAAGAGCACTTTGTGTTATGGATTCACTTCAGTTATTTATACCCTAAGTAATGGTACAAAATTAGATGTTTCGTTGACGCTGATAGAGGATCCAAAGTCCATGCCTTGTTCATATCTTGGACTAATTATTAATTTATCATTTATATTATATAGTGCTAAATAGTTAAGATCATTTAAAGGTAATGATATACCATTGTGAATACATTAACTATACTCTCTATGTAAACAAAATAACATTATATGGCTTTATATTGGAGTTAATTCAGTCATACTCAACAATTATCATTGGTTTATTTTCTATGTGTTATACTCCATGGAATACATTAATAAAACATCAATAAAATTAATAAAAACATCAATAAAAACAATTATACACTGGTTGATCCAAACTTTCATTTCCTGTTTAATTGATAGACAATAATATGTATAATCAGTTGATATAGCAGGAAATAGACATATAAGCATTTTAATTCTGAAGGGATAAATTCACACATAATCCCATTAAAATCTGAAGTCTAGTGTCAGTTCTTAAGCCTTAGAAGAGGCACATGATACATCTCAACTTTGTAAATGGATTCAACTTTTTTTATATCTTTTTATTGTATTTTTTAAAAGTATTACTTTTTTTATAGTTTATTTTTTTTTATAGTTTACCTTTTGTATAACTGTTTTTTTTTAAAGTATTACTTTTTTATAGTTTAACTTTTTGTTTAAATAATTTTAGGTCATTAAAATTATAACCTTTGCCTACTTAATTAGTCTCCAAAGTTTCGACTCACGCAAGTGGTGTTCGTTTCTCCAAGATGAGATAAGGGGAGTGCCGAATCCTGGAAATTTCGAACCCGCCACAGCAGCTCTTGTGAGGAATTCCCACATTTTATTCGACAATGGGGAGGGGGGGGGGTGTTGTCAGTTTGGTTTGAAACTCTTCCAACTATAGTGCTGATGTTTAAAAGAATAAAACTATAATGCATTGTAACTAGTTTACTCTGTGAGAAGGCACTTTGTAATGTAGTTTAAAGGAGATGCATTTTAGAATAGAATTACAGTTTTGAGGACTGTGTTCCGCAATTATAGTAGTTCATTATTTGTCTCAGTCGGTTTGTGTATTAGTGCAACAACAGGAAGAATATTAGTGCAACAACAGGAAGAATATTAGTGCAAAGACAGGATAAATATTAGTACAAGAACAGGAGGAATATTAGTGCAACAACAGGATAAATATTAGTACAAGAACAGGAGGAATATTAGTGCAAAAACAGGAAGAATATTAGTGCAAAAACAGGAAGAATATTAGTGCAAAGACAGGATAAATATTAGTGCAACAACAGGAAGAATATTAGTGCAAAGACAGGATGAATATTAGTACAAGAACAGGAGGAATATTAGTGCAACAACAGGAAGAATATTAGTGCAAAGACAGGATAAAATATATTAGTACAAGAACAGGAGGAATATTAGTGCAAAGACAGGATAAATATTAGTACAAGAACAGGAGGAATATTAGTGCAAAAACAGGAAGAATATTAGTGCAAAGACAGGATAAATATTAGTGCAACAACAGGAAGAATATTAGTGCAAAGACAGGATAAATATTAGTGCAAAAACAGGAGGAATATTAGTGCAACAACAGGAAGAATATTAGTGCAAAGACAGGATAAATATTAGTGCAACAACAGGAAGAATATTAGTGCAAAGACAGGATAAATATTAGTGCAAAAACAGGAGGAATATTAGTGCAACAACAGGAAGAATATTAGTGCAACAACAGGAAGAATATTAGTGCAAAGACAGGATAAATATTAGTGCAAGAACAGGAGGAATGTTAGTGTTAAAACAGGAGGAATGTTAGTGTTAAAACAGGAGGAATATTAGTGCAACAACAGGAGGAATATTAGTGCAAGAATAGGAGGAATATTAGTGCAAAGACAGGATAAATATTAGTACAAGAACAGGAAGAATATTAGTGCTAAGACAGGATAAATATTAGTACGAGAACAGGAGGAATATTAGTGCAAGAACAGGAGGAATATTAGTGCAAAGACAGGATAAATATTAGTGCAACAACAGGAGGAATGTTAGTGTTAAAACAGGAGGAATGTTAGTGTTAAAACAGGAGGAATATTAGTGCAACAACAGGAGGAATATTAGTGCAAGAATAGGAGGATTATTAGTGCAAAGACAGGATAAATATTAGTACAAGAACAGGAGGAATATTAGTGCTAAGACAGGATAAATATTAGTGCAACAACAGGAGGAATATTAGTGCAAAGACAGGATAAATATTAGTACAAGAACAGGAGGAATATTAGTGCAAAGACTTGATAAATATTAGTGCAAGAACAGGAGGAATACTAGTGCAACAACACCCTCTATCGTCAAATTCAATGCTCTCCCTAATAAATAAGCCAATTTTAGTTCAATTCAAGTTAAATAATGATTAATCTCAACTTAAAAAATAGGCGATGTTCCTCCACCAAATGACTATATTTTAATTACATTTCTTGGTATGAGACACTTTACCGAAAATATATAAGATATTGTAGTGTTGTTGTAAATTACTCTAATAATATTTTGTGTTGATGACTGTGTGTGCTGCAGTATTAACTGTGCTGCTATACGTAAGATTTGCTGATAAAACCAGACATTCTCAGTAAAATCCTCTGTCTAACTTCTTGTGAGTGAAGAGGCCATGCTAGTTGCTGTGTCAGATTTGGTTCTGTCACGCTAGTTTAGATTTGACACGCAGCTGACGTCAGTGGTGACAGAGGTGCATTGCAGTCATGTTACTGGTCAACTCAATAATAGGGTTATAGTCTCATAGATAGCTGTAAAATTATAAATGATAATTTCATCGCATAGCTGTATGTTTCTAACCTATCTATCAGTTTGAAACTTAATGAATGTAAATAAATAAGTTGTTATAAAGGTACTCGTTCACCTTTGTGATTTTTATTAATTTTCATATACCATACACCCCTCTTTTTCACGGTATATTTAGTGTGATTGTCATATACCATACACCCCTCTTACTCACGGTATATTTGGTGTGATTGTCATACCGTACACCCCTCTTATTCACGGTATATTTGGTGTGATTGTCATACCGTACACCCCTCTTACTCACGGTATATTTGGTGTGATTGTCATACCGTACACCCCTCTTACTCACGGTATATTTGGTGTGATTGTCATACCGTACACTCCTCTTATTCACGGTATATTTGGTGTGATTGTCATACCGTACACTCCTCTTATTCACGGTATATTTGGTGTGATTGTCATACCGTACACTCCTCTTATTCACGGTATATTTGGTGTGATTGTCATACCGTACACTCCTCTTATTCACGGTATATTTGGTGTGATTGTCATACCGTACACCCCTCTTACTCACGGTATATTTGGTGTGATTGTCATACCGTACACCCCTCTTACTCACGGTATATTTGGTGTGATTGTCATACCGTACACTCCTCTTATTCACGGTATATTTGGTGTGATTGTCATACCGTACACCCCTCTTACTCACGGTATATTTGGTGTGATTGTCATACCGTACACCCCTCTTACTCACGGTATATTTGGTGTGATTGTCATACCGTACACTCCTCTTATTCACGGTATATTTGGTGTGATTGTCATACCGTACACTCCTCTTATTCACGGTATATTTGGTGTGATTGTCATACCGTACACTCCTCTTATTCACGGTATATTTGGTGTGATTGTCATACCGTACACTCCTCTTATTCACGGTATATTTGGTGTGATTGTCATACCGTACACCCCTCTTATTCACGGTATATTTGGTGTGATTGTCATACCGTACACTCCTCTTATTCACGGTATATTTGGTGTGATTGTCATACCGTACACTCCTCTTATTCACGGTATATTTGGTGTGATTGTCATACCGTACACCCCTCTTACTCACGGTATATTTGGTGTGATTGTCATACCGTACACCCCTCTTACTCACGGTATATTTGGTGTGATTGTCATACCGTACACTCCTCTTATTCACGGTATATTTGGTGTGATTGTCATACCGTACACCCCTCTTACTCACGGTATATTTGGTGTGATTGTCATACCGTACACCCCTCTTACTCACGGTATATTTGGTGTGATTGTCATACCGTACACTCCTCTTATTCACGGTATATTTGGTGTGATTGTCATACCGTACACTCCTCTTATTCACGGTATATTTGGTGTGATTGTCATACCGTACACCCCTCTTATTCACGGTATATTTGGTGTGATTGTCATACCGTACACCCCTCTTACTCACGGTATATTTGGTGTGATTGTCATACCGTACACTCCTCTTATTCACGGTATATTTGGTGTGATTGTCATACCGTACACCCCTCTTACTCACGGTATATTTGGTGTGATTGTCATACCGTACACTCCTCTTACTCACGGTATATTTGGTGTGATTGTCATACCGTACACTCCTCTTATTCACGGTATATTTGGTGTGATTGTCATACCGTACACCCCTCTTACTCACGGTATATTTGGTGTGATTGTCATACCGTACACCCCTCTTACTCACGGTATATTTGGTGTGATTGTCATACCGTACACCCCTCTTACCCGATCGATTGTGCTAAAAATAGCTCTGCTAACACAAACTGTCTAACTTCTTCATATCGTATCTGATGACTGATGAGATCTAATGATATACCAGTTATACATGAATTATTGATGTACTATTTATAGCTACAAGTTTATCTTTTATTTTAGAAATGATTATTTTAAGTATTTAATTGCAAATGGTGAAATATGACAAGTAGAGTAGATAGAGTAACGTGTTCTCATTTGTGGCAATGAGTTGCATGATATTTAGTATTATTCACTCCTCTACCCTCACAACGAGAAAACACTGTACCATTTGTTTAAGTTTACGTACGATCTGTTGCTCGGTACGTCGCTGGGTACGAAGTGTTGTTCCCGATGCCAAATGTTACGGTGGTGCAAGAACCCAATGCTCTCTCTATGTTACTGACTCTCTGCTCTATTATTAAAATGCTGCTCTTTGAAGGTGATAAATACTGATAGATTAGATTACTTGGCGTGCTTTATCAATTATTATATTATTATTAAATAAAGCTCTCCTTGACATTTCCGTAAATGGCGTGCGAAGTCACGGTTACGAATTACGATGCCTATTGGTTCTATTTTAGAATTTGAAGCGTAATGCCTAGACTTGAGGTTGTAAAATAGTGTTTCATTAAAACTATTAGGGAGTTTGCCGTGTTCAAACTTTAGCTCGTTCATTTTATTGAATGAAGTTTTGGGCATGTCTATTACTTGTAACTTGATACTATTAATGTAAATCATCAATTAATTATGATGAGCAAACTCAGGCGATTTGATATGATGATTGGAATGATAGTTATTAATTATATTCGCTGAAGTTAACGAAATCTTTTTTTGCTGCTTTCTTACCTTTCTCAGTCCAGCACAATCATACGGCTTTCATAGAGCTCTACTCGTTCTAAACACCCAATAATCAACTAGTTTATAATAACTAGGCTCTCATTGAAATATAGAGTTACTAGCTTTAGCATTGGTATAGACTATAGGGTATATAGACTGTAGACACTAAGTGCCACTGCCCAATGTATGGTTTGTTTTAATTCTCTTTGGCACCTACTAACTAGAATACTAACTAGGTAGATACTAGTTGTCTCTATGCCTATGTGCAGAGCAAGTACTGTTTTGTTATCTCACTTCGTATAGAGAGTTTCACACCTCTGTGTTCATTCCTTCTGCTGTCACTTACTCTCGTATTTTCATTTTCAAAACGAGGAAATAGTATCCAAGTAATAATTATATACAAAGAACAATTCAATTCTTCTCATTCTGTAGACACACCTTTAGATAATGTTATAGTTACAATTAGCATTTAATGTTAAGAATTAACTCTTCAACCATCTAAATCTCTATAGTGAACTCTACTGTTTTTTTTTTTTTGCTGTTGATGTCTCATTTTTTTACATATTTATTTATTTATTTATTTATTTATTTATGACTATATTTAAATTCACGCTACATAAATTAGTAACATTAACATGTAGTTCTTAGAACCTCATAAAAGAACTTTTTCTTAAGAATTTCTACTGATTTGGTTATTTTTAGTTCTATATGGGCAATAGAAAAAGTTGAGAAGGTATATTTCGTTGTAACTAGGGGTGTCTTCAACTTTCTTGTAACTCTTTTTTGTATATTGTCTCATATTGTACAAGCTTAACTTAAATATATTTATAAGAGACAATATTCTATTCATAGATATTATTCACTACAAATATTATCCCATGCAATTGGTACATTCTTTTACTGATGCTATATCCGTTTAGACCAACAGACACCTTTTCCCTAGTGAACATAACTAGGTTGTTCATTTCTAGGTTTTACATCACTAGGTTGTACTCTGTACACCACTAGGTTGTACATCACTAGGTTGCACATCACTAGGTTGCACATCACTAGGTTGCACATCACTAGGTTGCACATCACTAGGTTGTACATCACTAGGTTGTACATCACTAGGTTGTACATCACTAGGTTTTACATCACTAGGTTTTACATCACTAGGTTTTACATCACTAGGTTTTACATCACTAGGTTTTACATCACTAGGTTTTACATCACTAGGTTTTACATCACTAGGTTTTACATCACTAGGTTGTACATCACTAGGTTGTACATCACTAGGTTGTACATCACTAGGTTGTACATCACTAGGTTGTACATCACTAGGTTGTACATCACTAGGTTGTACATCACTAGGTTGTACATCACTAGGTTGTACATCACTAGGTTGTACATCACTAGGTTGTACATCACTAGGTTGTACATCACTAGGTTGTACATCACTAGGTTGTACATCACTAGGTTGTACATCACTAGGTTGTACATCACTAGGTTTTACATCACTAGGTTGTACATCACTAGGTTGTACATCACTAGGTTGTACATCACTAGGTTGTACATCGCTAGGTTGAACATCACTAGGTTGAACATCACTAGGTTGAACATCACTAGGTTGCACATCACTAGGTTGCACATCACTAGGTTGCACATCACTAGGTTGCTAGGGTATATTTCTTCTAACCGGACCTTGAGCAGATGCTCTGTTCTCTAATTGCCTGAGAGGTTACATATGGTTTAGTGTTGAGGAAATGGTGTGGTTGGTTGTTCTTTGAATTCAGTCAGTCATTACCGTCTGTTTGTCCAACTGCATGTGTTTATAATTTACTAATTACACATCAGTGCAGTGGCCTTCAACGTTTCAAGTTCAGTCAACTTTGTTCAATATATTCAGGGGAACTAGTTCTTAAATTGATTGTTTTATACGTTAGCATGCTAGTGTATGACGCATCTTAATTAAATTTACAATCAATAAAATCAATAGATAAGTTGTTGTTATCATAGGAAGTTATATACTTCATTTATTATCAACCAGTTTTCCTGCTGCATCTGCGAGTGCATTGCTCTCTGTTTGTCAGTCTTATAGTCTAACAAACAGAGTAGCTTTTCTTCTTCCATGAGCATTCTTACACACTAATGGTGTTAGTTGACGCAGTTTTTAGGGCCATTTTCCTGTGTGACATTTTGTTCAAAGTCTCCTTTAATTATTAACATCTGCGCAAGACTTTTCAGTCGCTAAGTGAATTGATTAGGTAATCATTTCACTTCATTAACAAAAAGACTATTATTTAAATTAGCTCAACAAAGCTGAAATAATTCCCTCGTATAATCTTTAGCTTCTAAATCTCTCTTGGTTCTTTTTGTTTCTATTATAGCATTAATTGCAAGGAGAGCAATATTACAGTATATATAACTCCTCTATAGTGAATGGGTTAGGATATACCGCGTATAGTGAACTAATTTTCTTCATCGCAGACTAAAGATAATTAGTTCACTATACAGGGTATATCCTAACTCATTCACTATAGAGGAGTTATACTGTATACTATTCCATGCACCCGAAGAAATTATTCATTTGACTCATATATTGAGCTGCAGTTTTCTGTTCGCTTTTAATTCAGATCTACAGAAAATAAGATTTTCTCGTGCAAATTTCCTATCACACAAAGGGAAAATCTGTAATAAAATGAGTTGGATTAACTGATAAACTAAAAGGATTAGTCTTCTACTAAATTACTGATTTCAGGCCATTTTATCTGAAAATCCAGTCTGACTTCTGTTATTTTTATCTCCAATTTTTCATTAGTTAATATTGCACTATAAGTTGGAGTAGGATATTTTTCATCGAGGTTTGTGTGTTTGTTTCTTGCTGGTTAATTTTCCCATTTGTATATAAGTAAGCAAAGAAGTGTTAATCGTTAGACTGTAACATTGTATAATACTTAGGAAGAATAGAAGCTTTTTCCAGTGACTGTACTTCTACCACATGTTGTATTTTTGTTTGTTTGTTCGTGTGTACGTATTGCAACCGGTCAGCTGTTTATTCCGATCTAACAAAGAAAAGTGCGTATTCGTTTGGTTTGTCTGTCATTTAGTGCGTATTTGAAATGCATTTTTTGTTGGTAGGAATAACACTGCAAATGAGCAGATACTCTTGCATAGCAACAGGCAGGATAGTTATCATTTTATCGCAAAGTCTAGTGTGTATCTTACCCTTGCAACTAACATCGTAATTAACTGACCAAGAGTGTAATAATTTGACTTAAGTTTTTATAACTTATCTGTTGTATTGGTGCTTTTGATTAGCATAAAATATGAGCATTGAAATATGAGCATTAAAATATGAGCATTAAAATATGAGCATTAAAATATGAGCATTAAAATATGAGCATTAAAATATGAGCATTAAAATATGAGCGATAAAATATGAACATTAAAATATGAGCATTAAAATATGAGTAAGCATTGAAATATGAGCATTAAAATATGAGCATTAAAATATGAGCATTAAAATATGAGCATTAAAATATGAGCGATGAAATATGAACATTAAAATATGAGCATTAAAATATGAGTAAGCATTGAAATATGAACATTGAAATATGAGCATTAAAATATGAACATTGAAATATGAACATTGAAATATGAACATTAAAATATGAGCATTAAAATATGAACATTGAAATATGAACATTGAAATATGAACATTGAAATATGAACATTGAAATATGAGCATTAAAATATGAACATTGAAATATGAGCGGTAAAATATGAGCATTAAAATATGAACATTAAAATATGAGCATTGAAATATGAGCATTAGAATATGAGCATTAGAATATGAGCATTGAAACATGAGCATTGAAATATGAGCATTAAAATATGAACATTGAAATATGAACATTGAAATATGAGCGGTAAAATATGAGCATTAAAATATGAGCATTGAAATATGAGCATTGAAATATGAGCATTGAAATATGAGCATTGAAATATGAGCATTGAAATATGAGCATTAGAATATGAGCATTAGAATATGAGCATTGAAATATGAGCGGTAAAATATGAGCATTGAAATATGAGCATTGAAATATGAGCGGTAAAATATGAGCATTGAAATATGAGCATTGAAATATGAGCATTGAAATATGAGCATTGAAATATGAGCATTGAAATATGAGCATTAGAATATGAGCATTGAAACATGAGCATTGAAACATGAGCATTGAAACATGAGCATTGAAATATGAGCATTGAAATATGAGCATTGAAATATGAGCATTGAAATATGAGCATTGAAATATGAGCATTGAAATATGAGCGGTAAAATATGAGCATTGAAATATGAGCATTGAAATATGAGCATTGAAATATGAGCATTGAAATATGAGCATTGAAATATGAGCATTAGAATATGAGCATTGAAACATGAGCATTGAAACATGAGCATTGAAATTTGAGCATTGAAATTTGAGCATTGAAATATGAGCATTGAAATATGAGCATTGAAATATGAGCATTGAAATAGGAACATTGAAATAGGAACATTGAAATATGAACATTAAAATATGCTGTAATGTTATTTTTAATAATTATACCCATTGAAATTTTTATCCGATATTTATTTCGTATTTGGTAATTAATGCTTTACTCTATATACATATAGACTTATTAGTTTTTTTTAATTTCTATGTGTATTTACATGAGTAATTACTTTAAATTACATTAGCCAATGGTAAATGTGTATTTATTTATCGAAATTTAAGTTCTCTGTAGATACAGGAAAAACTGTTAGATAATCCTTATGTAAGTTAATATGCTAACTCAGTGATCGTACAAAGTAAATGATGTCATTTCGCTTTACCGATTAGCTCTCATTAGTGTACATTACTATACTTCCAAAAAGATTCCTTATCTATATGTGACTGTATTCTTTGTGTCATTCATTTGGCTGGTATTTTCAAATGATTTATTAGGCTTATTCGCAAATAATAAAGCTGCAACTGGACATTTCATTTAACTTTTCGAAAGTGATAGAATAATGATTGAAAGTTGCAATAGATTTCATTGGCAATGAATTAATTGGAGCGAAAAAAAGCTATACTAATTACTAAATCATTTTTTTTCTCATGTGTAACTGCAATGTTTTCCATTGACTGCTTGTGGTAGTCTATACGCGGCTAGTTTTTCCTGTATGCAATATGTTGCGTAGTTGCAATGGTAGGTATTAGAGTACCAACAGTTCAGTGACCGCTGCAACCTATGTGAGTGTGCAGCGCCACCTAACGGCACAAAAAGAGATAACACTCTCTGTGATAATTACTAGAAAGCAAACATTATACAGGTTACATGTTACTGCTTCCGCTAATGCGGAATTATATAATGTGTACATAATTATATAGTATAATTACGTACCCTACATTATATAATTATGTGAACATATTATATTCCAGGATAATGTTCTTTATTGTTTTTATTAATTTTACTGTTTATTTTCAGGTCGGACGAGAGTGTTGGACTGCCTGGCCCCCTGGCTGTGTCTAAGTCCCCCTCCATGGGGTTCAGCGGGACCCCCTCAGCACCCCCTTGCAGCAAATAACAACGGGCACGGCTGGTTAACACCCCCTTTGAGGTAAGCCTTAAAAGCTACACTCTAAAGTCTAAACTTTAGGGCCGTACACACGCAGTGGATTTCTAAGTTTTTCCATCAGATTTTTTTGTAATTTCCTCCTACTTTTTCATGAGAATTTTGAATCATATGAGAAAAAACGATATAATAATTATTTGCGGGTATCCATGATACCTGCAACTAATTATTATATTGTTTTTTCTTACATGATTCAAAAATCTCGTGGAAAAGTAGAAGGAACTCAGCAAAAACTCTGGTAGAAAGACTTGCAAACCATTTCGTGTGTACTGCCCTTTACTGTGTGCTGAGGGTGAAAGTCTATCCCTTTTCCTTGTGTTGCAGGCAGTCCAGTTCCTCTTCAGACAACCCCAACTCCACTTCATTGAATGGCAACCCAAACTCTGAGCCTAATAGCAAAAACTGCAGAAACATGGTCAAAACTTTCCAGGTGGGTGACTTGGGAATTAGTGTGCAAAGATGTTCAATGGTGACTTTCTCTTCGAAAAAACTGTTAATAGTTCAAAGAACTGTTCACTATTGAAATGATTCCAAATGTATTTTGATTAATAATTCAGCTTCTGATTGGTTTAAGTCAAACCGATTTTGATGAACCGCTAACGTAAATTAAATCAATACTCTAACTATATCCTTCTGCCTCTATATCTTCTGTCAACAGTTACCTATGTGTGCAGATTATTGCTATTGATATGTCTAGAAGTCAGTCAACAGCTGGAATATTCTATTGATTTTCTATTAACATTTTTTCGGTATCCAGTATATAAGTAGCTACTTCAAAATAGGTACATCAAGATGTTTAGTACACAAAACATTCTGAGTTACAGTGAATAGTTAGATCACGAGTAAGATTTATTCCGTCACATTTCACCTGACTTTTAACTTCTATGAAATATTACTAATATTTATAAGGTGACTAGTTGGTATGTTATTAGATATGCGTCCTGTATTGATTCTTGCTTGGTAGTTCTACTGAATTATTTCAATAGTCTATATCTATTCCCAGTGTATTTCCTTTTAAAAGTAACAATTGTGAAGGTATTTGCCTTTAATATTCTCAAAGAGGATTTGCAGTCTATTTTTACTGTGTCTAGGAAGCCCTATTTATGCTTTGTCCCATTTTAACCTCTATCATATGCCGTGACAGTTACGTCAACATTGAGATTTCAATCAATGAGGATATTTCCAAACGTAACTGAAAGAAGTAACTTATCACTTTGATGATTAAAGTATTAGCTTTAATCTCTTTAACAAAAAAAGAACAGAAGATTATTTCACCATCATGGAATTCTAAGATTTCTACAAATAATTCTAAATTTTTTTCATGATTTATCTGGCGTATATGTTCAATTATTTTACCAACACTTAAAGTAGTTTTAATTGGCCAATCTGCTGATTCGTAGAAACTTCTCTCATTCGGTCTAAAGTTGGCCCTAACAATTTGCAACAACCCATAACGCGCTAATGTTTTCTTTCCCTTGTCATACAGTGTAAAAAGTTACCTTTCGATCACTGTCAGTTATTCCCTTAGCGACTCATCACAGTTGTCAATGAGGCAAAAAGGCTATAGTTTTTGTAGTGTAGTAGAGTGTGACAGTGACTCTAACTGACGTCTGTGCGATGATTAGAGAATAACCAGTATTTCATGTAGGGTAAGTTACGAATTATCGGCCAGTTTCAAATCTTCGATCGTATAAGAAAAGACTGTATAATAACAATTATTTGATTTTTATTAAATTGTTTTTATGACCGAAGATGTGGAACTGACCGATAATTACCTCAATCTTTTAATTAGGTCTTCATACTCTATTAATTCATGCCGTTCTTATAAACACCTACTCAATCTATTTGTTAGTTCTTTTATTTATTTAATAGCTTTGTATTGAGTTCTGGGACAGGCTCAATGAGATCGAATTCACACGAGTTTAACTTTTGTGTAACTGTTTCTAACATGGCGGGGACTAAAGTTTCAATACTCAATGACAGAGCTACACAATAGGGTAACTCTCGTCTGAGTTTCCCTAAAAGTGACTTCTAATGTGAAACTTGCCTGCAAACTTACTGTATAAACAAACTTTTAGAAATACTTTGATAGTACACAAGAAATTCTCATTTTTCAAGAACATAATAACAATACCAGATTATTTATTTTTAAGCATAACTTGCTGTCATATTACATACACAGAGTTCTGTAACTCAAATAATTTTGATACTATTTTTTTTGTGATTCAGAATACTATTCTTTTATAGCTAATTATTTTTTACAAAAACATTTTTTATCTCGACAATGGTCTCTAAATTCTCGAGACTCTTTCTCGTGTACTTTTTTGGATTAGTATCTAAGTTTACAGAACTGCTTATTGATGAAATAATAAACCTTGTTTATGTAGCACATTGAATGCAGAGAAAAAAAATGAAGAGAAAATAAATATATTTTCTCTGTAGTTAATGATCATCAAATGAAGGGGATTGTTCTTAATTAACTCTACTCTCCAATATTCTCCATCATACTTGTTACTACCTAATCACTATTCACCAAAGTTCTCAATCTTACCTCCTACTACTTACTCCCCATTCACCAATGTTCTCCATCTTACCTATTCTCCACTGTCAATCTGTGTTCATTTTTCAGACTACAAATAATACTTCACAGTTCATCTCAGTTCTAATTTTAGACTGAAAGCTCATTAATTTGTCGATGTTTGTTTAAGAATAAAAACTGAGAAGTGACATTTCTGACGCTAGGCAAACTTTACCACTTGTTGTCATGCAGTTAGGCACTATACCTAACTATTACTTAGTTGAGAGATTTACTTCTACATCACCAAATTACAGTACCTAATGTGTGTCTAGTAAATGAGGCTATATTACTTTATGTTCATCTTGTTACTAACAAGTATAGGAAAGCTTTTGAAGTTATGCCAGCTTTCTTAGGTTAAAAGTTTCTGAGACTATTTTGAAATGTTAGTGAAGATAAACATTGCTTTCACATTCGGACAGTGTAGTGAATATCAATTACCAAATTGATAAATAGTTTATCCTCTTGTTCTTTACATTCTGTGTTTTTTCAATGATATTCCTGTTAAATTTTATTTCTTTTTGTCTACGTAGTTCCTATATATATAAATTGATGATTTGTAAGGAAAGTTAATCAGGTAATCATTCACTCCTCAGCAAGTTTCCAGGAACTGTCAATTTGACCATCTGAATTGAGAATACAGAATTTTTTTCATGCATAATATAAAATGTCTTTATTGTGTTAAATAATTAGTTATAGCTAACTAGTGTGACTATTGATTGGTATCTGTGACTATTGGCCACTGTGGCTATTGGTCACTGTGGCTATTGGTCACTGTGACTATTGGTCACTGTGACTATCAGTCACTGGGACTATTGGTCACTGTGACTATTGGTCACTGTGACTATTGGCCACTGTGGCTATTGGCCACTGTGGCTATTGGTCACTGTGGCTATCAGTCTCTATAACTATTGGTCACTGGGACTATTGGTCACTGTGACTATCAGTCTCTATAACTATTGGTCACTGTGACTATCAGTCACTGGGACTATTGGTCTCTGTGACTATCAGTCTCTATAACTATTGGTCACTGTGACTATCAGTCTCTATAACTATTGGTCACTGTGACTATCAGTCTCTATGACTATCAGTCTCTATGACTATCAGTCTCTATGACTATCAGTCTCTATGACTATCAGTCACTATGACTATCAGTCACTGTGACTATCAGTCTCTGGGACTATTGGTCACTGTGACTATTGGCCACTGTGGCTATTGGCCACTGTGGCTATTGGTCACTGTGGCTATCAGTCACTGGGACTATTGGTCACTGTGATTATCAGTCTCTATAACTATTGGTCACTGTGACTATTGGTCTCTGTGACTATCAGTCTCTATAACTATTGGTCACTGTGACTATCAGTCTCTATGACTATCAGTCTCTATGACTATCAGTCTCTATGACTATCAGTCTCTATGACTATCAGTCACTATGACTATCAGTCACTGTGACTATCAGTCTCTGGGACTATCAGTCTCTATGACTATCAGTCTCTATGACTATCAGTCACTGTGACTATCAGTCACTGTGACTATCAGTCTCTGGGACTATCAGTCTCTGGGACTATCAGTCTCTGGGACTATCAGTCTCTATGACTATCAGTCTCTATGACTATCAGTCTCTATGACTATCAGTCACTATGACTATCAGTCACTATGACTATCAGTCACTGTGACTATCAGTCACTGTGACTATCAGTCTCTGGGACTATCAGTCTCTGGGACTATCAGTCACTGTGACTATCAGTCACTGTGACTATCAGTCACTGTGACTATCAGTCTCTAGGACTATCAGTCTCTGGGACTATCAGTCACTATGACTATCAGTCACTATGACTATCAGTCACTGTAATGTTCTTTTTTTTACAGGCGTACCTGCCAAACTGCCACAGAACTTATTCCTGCATCCACTGCAGAGCGCACCTTGCTAACCATGATGAGCTGATATCAAAGGTAGGGATGCAGGGATGCTAGATAGGGATGCCTTATTCAAGTTTATATAGCTTAGTCTTATTATCCTGTCAGTTCCCACCTTGGTTACAGTTCCTGAAGAGGGTAGTGTCTGTACTTTTGATTAGAAATGCTAAGTGCAGACTGTGGGATTCAGAGGAAAATTTCACGAATACTTAAACTTATGACAGCAAATGTAATTTGAAATTAGATTTTTTTCTACGTAGCTCTACTTTTAGTACAATAAGAAGGAAGAGGTCTCGATAAGGAGGGATCGTAAGAAATAACTTACCTTGATACGACCACTTGAATTAATTAACTGTTTGGTATTTTAGTGGAATATTTAACATTAATTGAATTGTACCTTTTATTTCAGTCATTTCAAGGCAGTCAAGGAAGAGCATATCTTTTCAACTCTGTGTAAGTATTTCCTTACTTTATTTCTAATGCATTAATTACAGGTCTGAGGTAGCTAACTTTATTCTAACTCTCTTATTGAAGTTAGTGCTATTTATTTACCTTCCTAATTACTTCACTTGTATTTCGCTTTAAAAATATCTATGATATAAAGACTTAGCTCTTCTGTTTCATGTAAAACTAATTTAAAGTAAATCAGTGAGTAGAGATGAAGGTGCAGGACAATTATCCCCAAGAAAAAAAAAACAATCATGCCCTAGGTGTAGAACTAACTAACTGCTTTTTTTCTCATAGTGAAAAAAACATTTCACACTCTAGGAAATTATCACTTTTCCTCAATGGTAACTTTAACCTATCTCCTCTCCTCTCATTCTCCTCTGATTCCAGAGTTAATATTGGTTGTGGTCCTGCTGAGGAGAGAGTACTGCTCACTGGTCTCCATGCTGTGGCAGACATCTACTGTAAATGCTGTGAAACCACCCTCGGCTGGAAATACGTAAGAAACTAGCACTTTCCACTATTTAGCTAACTAATATATTAACTAAAAATAATAAACTAAATAATTAAAATTGAACACTTCAACGTTTACTATGAGATGTTACTGTCATCATTTTTATGGCATCGCTAAGCACTATGAAGAGAATTGCTAGGTACAGTTTTTATAACTCTTATTTCTTAAGGGCCGTACACACGTAGGGTTTTTCAAGTCTTTCCACCAGACTTTTTGCTAAGCTCCTCCTACTTTTTCCATAGAATATAAGAAAAAACGATAAAATTATTATTTATTCTAGTTAGTATCCATGATACCTGCAGGTATCATGGATACTAACTAAAATAAATAATAATTATATCGTTTTTTCTTATATTCTTGTTGAAAAAGTAGGAGGAGCTTAGCAAAAAGTCTGGTGGAAAGACTTAAACAACCCTACGTGTGTACAGACCTTTACATAGAAGACAGTCTGTACTTTGGGCAACGCTCACATCTTCTGCTAACTGACTGTACCTTTTCCCTCAGGAACATGCGTTCGAGAACAGTCAGAAGTACAAGGAGGGCAAGTTCATCATAGAGTTGGCCCACATGATCAAGGACAATGGCTGGGAGTAGGGATGTAGCTGTAAATAGCTGATGGTTCTCATTAGAGCTGGTGTAAATAGTTTGAAGTGGAGTATAGCCCTTGTGGTGCCTGTCCATGCAATTGTACATAAGTAGAATATTTATACCTGTGATCCGCATGTCAATGCACAATGGAACAATACGAAACAGTTCTCAAAAAGAGACTCACTGCTATACCCTATGTTTAACCTTTTACTCATTCACAGTTTCTTCAATAAAAGTTCATTGTTGCTGCGATGGCTTTCATTCTGTGATGAATATGTTCAATGTAGACTATTAACAACTATTGGTTTCTAAGGAATTACATCTCTTTTCTATCCTTTCCATTCAAAACCCTAGAATGATCTTCCCCAGTGAAAAGTGTCTCATTTTCTTGTACTGTCATTTGTTAGCTGTTCAGACTCCTTTTGAGGACTGTTTCTCTTATTTTGATAGCAATGGACGACTTAAGTGTAAATATTTCATTATCATCATATCTCTTCATGTTTCAGTGTGTACATATTCTATCAATGTAATAGTCACATCTTTTGTCAGTTGGTATGTCTGTCAAACGTTCGTCCCAATCATTTTTCTCTCGTTAAAATAAGAACGTTTGGAGATGCGTTCGTTCATTGAGCCACATTGTAAATAGGTTTCATCTGTGGTGTACAAATGTAAGCAATGCAGGTCATTGCTATGACACATGCAGTTTAAACAGAACATCTAATTCACTTTCATTTAAAGCGTATATACCCTCCTACCGATAGTTATTGTGATGATATCACCATCATGTTTGGACATCCTAGAAAACACTTCTATTATGATTTTGTCTTTGATAATTTAACTAGTTTGTAAGATATATTCTTGAATGGGCTTTTTAACAGAAGAATTAAAGAGGCTTTATCTCTTCTGGAACTAAGCTAGTGAATAACTGTTCAATAATTTATTTAACTGCTTTTCCACTGAGTGTCTTATTTTACTAAAAGAAAGAAAAATGTTTAACCGAGTTATTATTGATATACTTACAATGCTTTAGTTTCTGAATTTTTAAATGAGTTTGTATTTTGTGTATCTGAGGCCATATCCTCATCTATCTACCTTGTCAGTCTTTCACATGCTTAATACAACTTGAGGGCCGTACACACGTAGGGTTTTTTAAGTCTTTCCACCAGACTTTTTGCTAAGCTCCTCCTACTTTTTCACGAGACTTTTAAATCATACAAGAAAAAACGATATAATTTTTATTTTATTTCAGTTGGTATCCATGATACCTGCAGGTATCATGGATACCAACTGAGATAAAAAGTAATTATTTCGTTTTTTCTTATATTCTCGTGGAAAAGTAGGAGGAACTTAGCAAAAAGTCTGGTGGAATGACTTAAAAAACCCTACGTGTGTACGGCCCTTTACTCTGTTTAACTTATATCTTTATTTAGAAGTGTGCAATAGTGTATATCTGTTCAGTTTGTTCCCATTTCATTTGGTGTCAAGGAAATGGTGTTTTCCTTTCTACTATTTTACATCTTACTCACTATCCTGTAATTGATGTGTTAAGTAGACCCCGTGGTTGGGGCATTATTCCCCATTATCTGTAACCATTATGTGGAATCTGCACTTCCGCATATGATCTAATTATTGTAACTAGTGCGGTTATTGTAACTCCACTAGTGTGGTTATTGTAACTCCACTAGTGTGGTTATTGTAACTCCACTAGTGTGGTTATTGTAACTCCACTAGTGTGGTTATTGTAACTCCACTAGTGTGGTTATTGTAACTCCACTAGTGTGGTTATTGTAACTCCACTAGTGTGGTTATTGTAACTCCACTAGTGTGGTTATTGTAACTCCACTAGTGTGGTTATTGTAACTCCACTAGTGTGGTTATTGTAACTCCACTAGTGTGGTTATTGTAACTCCACTAGTGTGGTTATTGTAACTCCACTAGTGTGGGTGGATATTGTACAGAGTAAAATATCTTGTATAAAGTATATCTTTTATGCTACATTAATTTGAACGTGTCAAGTTTTATTTATATTGAGGGACAATATGGATTTCCCTTCTATTTAATTTAGATGACCTCTATTTTTGTTAACTAAGTTTTATTAAAAAAAAATTGAAGATTTTTATGCGTACAAAATATTTGTTTGTGCCCCTGCCTTTTCAAGCCAAGAAATTAATGTTTTAATATTTATTTAGTTACTCTTCTCAATATCATTTGAAAACCTTGTATGAAAATATTAAAAGCACCAAATATTATAGGGTAAATTCCGAATTATCGGACTGTTCCACATCTTCGGACACATATGAAAAAGTTATTATTTAATATACTTTTTCCTTACGTGTTCGAAAATCTGTAACCGTCCGATAACTCTGAAGTTGCCCCAAGTCATTTGACTCATCAACTTGTACACTGACTTGAAAATGACCTTCATTTGTGTCTGCACTCCTTTAAAATTAATTAAAGATAGTTTATAATGTACCTGAAGAAATAATAGCAAACTATTACGAATATAAAATTAGTAGCACCTGGAACCATGAGTAAGAAATTAAAGTAAGGATATTGGTAGTTAATAAGGCGGGGAACAGTTGGTACTGGTAACATTAAGCTAAGAAAAAAATGGGGAAAAATGTCAACCGCTCACAAGATTCGAAAATACTAAATTCTGTTGTAGGGTAAGTTCTTAATTATCGGTCAGTTCCATATTTTAGGACACGTAAGAAAAAACGATATAATAATAATTAAATAATTATTATTATATTGTTTTTTCTTATGTGTCCGAAAATGTGGAACTGACCGATAATTAAGAACTTGACTATTAATTTTAACTTTCGACACTTTAAGAATCTACGAAGTGATGACAAGTTATCTCTACTTGGTAATGGTAAATTGATGTTCAAAATGACCGCTTTATTTGCGTTGTTTATTGTAAATGGCGTAGTTATATGTTGGTGTTGTATTTGGATGAACAATCGCTAGGGTTGTAGAAGATGTACGTAAATTGTGTTATTTGCTAAATGGTACATTCACTTCTTTGCATTTCTTGTATAATCTTTTGCTAATCACTCTATATAAATATATAAAATAACTGTACATACTTATATATAGCTACCACTGAAGATATAATAATCTTGAGCTAATCTCACCAAATATCTAAACTATATCCAACACATGGAAACTAGTTTGAGTAGTTAGGTTTACATTTGTTTATTGTCTATGATGAAAAATTAACATTGTTAATTTTTATTTCTTTTTATTTTCCTTTTTTTGGATTAAATCTGGATTTATCTTCAGAATTTTTCTCTTAAATAAAAAGTGGAAAAAAAAATACTAAACTATCTTTTTAACTTCTGGATAATCAATTAACATTTTATCTGCATAATATTTTCTTATCAAGTCTATTGGCAATAATAGTTACTAAACTCTTCAAAATGGCAGGCAATAGGAAATATTCTCTAACTCTTGTATTTAGGAAATCCATTACTGAAGGGAATGTGTGATGGAACGGTTTGTAATAAAAATATACGTACTTAAGTCTTTTATTGCAAATAAAACGGTAAAGATAATTTATTGAATTGGCTAAAAGTGAATAAAAAACATTTATGTGACTATAGGAAAATAATTATGAAAAAGAGTACCTACTATTAGGTGTATGTATTTTTGGGCATTGATGAATTTTTTAAACTTAACTACTTTCATTAGTCGTTAAGGCTCTTTACGAAATATTTGTATTTTTCATATAATTGCAGTTATATACTTTGTCTCTTACTAAGATTTTATTACTATAATTGTTACTATAATCCTTTTACCTGGTCTCTGCCATCAAAATGTCAAATAAGCACAATTGCTCTAAATAAAATATGATGCATCTAAAATATATGCTCTTCTTACTTATTGAATATTATGAACAAATCCTTGAAAATTGATACATTGATGAGTCACATTAAACAACATCTTTGTATTTTCAAATGCGCATTCTCTGTTCACACGGTGTCCCTTAATAACATCTGACGTCTTCCTCCGCCATGAGTTTACCATCTGGTAGGCGCCAGTAGCCCTCACGACACAGCACCACTACGCTGTCTCTGCCGGCAGCCGTCCTCAGTCCAGGCTTGCACTCGAACTGCAGTCTCTTGAGAGTGCCGCCCAGGGAAGCGCGGAGATCTGATTCGAATCTGGGAGTACGGATGATATCCATTATATTAATATTATATACTAACTTACTGATATATCTAATTATAAATTCAGTGAAGTTATGAATTTTTTGAAGCGCATCAGAAACAGGCTGAAAAGATTCAAGTCTATCAAAAATATGAAATTCATCACATATATTGGGAATCGAACCATGTAATAAGCGTATAACAACCCAGCAAACAAAATTCTTTTGTCCCACGTCTTAAGACGCCTAATTTCCCTCGATTTTGAGTTATTTAAAACGCAGGACATCAGACGTCTAACCCTCGCCGTTTGCACAGAGGTCCCTCTCTGTTCTACGTCTAATGCAGACGTGGGACAGAGAGGGATGTCCTGCGTCAAATCCCACTTCGTTTTCTAGACGTCTTTAGATTTATGAGCTTTTCGAAGCTGAAATTTTACCAACTGATAGTCGTTATTATCCATAATAACTTACTATTTAAAGTTAGGAAAAAAGTTATAAAAACAACTTAATAAATTTTGAGCGTCCAAAATTAAGGGACAAATGTGTTTATTAGTGTAATGTGTAAATTAATGAAAATACAAATAAAATAATATTTAATTAATTCACCTTTCCTTGATGGCGTCTGTTACTGCAAGAATGAATATTATTTTGATAATCTTCGAAACTGAAGATTCATAAGGAAAATTACACCTTTCGAAAGATTTCATAACTGGAAGAATTGTTGAATACTACAGTGATAAACACTAAATTGTTATCAAGTTTTAATTTAAAAGCAGCCTAAAATTATTTAGAAAATTGAATACAGTGCTTGGATTTAAAAGACTATTTTAAGTCTATTGCAAAAATAAAATATGGTTATCAATCATACTACATCTGTAAACGTGTCAAGAAGCACTGTCTCTAGACGACTTAAATAAATAGGGTTAATTAATTGAAGCCGACAGGAAAAAATCACTTGTATTGTTAGATGGAAGAAAATTAAGGTTGCAAGTGGAAAATTGAGCTAAATTAGTATTTAGTGACAAAAACAAGTTTCATTTGATAGAAAATAATAGTAAGAACTATGTTAAAAGATATGAAAGTAAGAGAAGTGGTAAATGTACTAAGAAGACTGTCAATTATGGAAGAAGTAATGCCAAAGTATTTGGAATATTTTCTAGCCAAAATAAGAAGCCTCTTGCTTGCGTACAAAATCATGCGAACGATCATATACATTAAAAATTGTTCAAGATCATTGATGGAGTTATTATCATGCAAGATAGTGAACATTGCCATAAGGCAAAGAAGTAGGGTTCGTACACAGAGCGCCATTAATGTTGTTGTTTGTTTGGAGCTCTACTCGCAGTGTGAACAACCAACGAATACCTTAGCGAGCAGAAATTTTAAATTATGTATTGACCACTTGACTTAAATTTCATAGAAAATATTTGAAGGTTATGACAAGAAATTCCACTAACACGGAGGATTTGTCGGAAATTTCAGGAAGGATAGTCTAAAGTTTATATCGAAGAATATTGAAAATTTATTCGTTCTTAGATGCGCAGTTGTCATCGAAAACATAGGTTCATCAACTAAATAAACATATATTACCTTTTTAACTAAATGATTTTTTTTATTTTTTATTAATTATCAATACCTACCTAGGCTACTATGTTGTGTTCATCAATACCTACTATTGGCTACTAAGATCCTATCAGATTTTATCGGCTGACGGATACTTGGCTAAATGACACTTAAAAAAATGAAAATATAATAATTATTATTTAACTTCTATTCTAATTCGTTGAATTGAATTGAAATAAAATTGAAATAAAAGTTAAATAATGATTATTTCATATTTATTTTTTAAGTGTCCGAAAATATGGAACCGTACGATAACACGGAGCTTACCCTAAAATGAGTCATGTTGAATTTCTGAATTCTAACACAAGTATAACGTACCTAGGGTAAGAACAGATTCTGGTGAGGCACCGATTGCCCCAAAATCCACGGGGGCAACTGCAGGTATTCGTATACACGCATATTCCTCCGTTGGCACAAGCGGGGGTACAGGAGTACTCTGATTCCTTGGAAGGCTTCGTCACGAATCCAATGGTGGGTCGAATCAGATTTAATGGGCGATGGGTAGGCGATGGTTGAGGTTTGACTGGTTGAAGAGGTTTTCTAGGAACTGTGGTGACTGCTGGAACTGTAAATATTAGTGATATGATTATGTAAACAGAATTCATGTAGAAAAGACATTGTCTCTTACAATTTCGATATGTTCCTATCTATAGCTAGCCTTTTTAAGTACTCATTAATGACATAACAGTACAGGTATCGAAATAATATTTTTTTATGAGACATGAAACATTTTATGATCAAAAGAGAAAAGCTCCAATTTAAAATTCTTAATCAACAATTAAGGTTAATAAAATATTCATAAATTAATTTTTAACCTTGTGAACAAGTGATCGAGTCCACTCCTACAAGAACTCGCCCATCAGGGTAGAAATAGTCACCGTTCTTGTACGTCAGGGTTACTGAAGTTGAGCCATCAGGCATGCGTTTTCCATCTGGGCACTCTACACGACGTTGATTCTTGTTTGAGATTATAAAATAAAATTTACTAATTGAAAATAAAGTTTATTTCCTTTATAAATAAGAGTAGGGAATAATAGTAGGTTGTCAAATTTCAATCATGAAATTACTAGCTTCTAAAAAATATTTGTGCTGATGTATTTCTAGCGACTTCGTCAATCTATAGAGTTCTAGACTCAAAAGGGTTATTATAGAAATAATCTACTAGCATTCAAACACTCAATTGGATGGGTAATATAAGCTTTTCAGAGGTTGTTGTTCCATCACGCGTTCACCCAACAGCGGGTGAACGCATCAGTCAGCGGCAGCCAATGGAAGTTTATGCGGTGAAAGTATAATACATGCGCTGTTTTATCAGCAGTTCATTGAAGGTCTGAGTTGTCATTGAAGAATGAATGAAAATAATTGGGCAGCGCTAAGCAAGATTGCTAGTTCACCACTGAGTCCCATGCCGAGACTATGAGAAGTTATTTATGTCAACTGGCTATTAACTTAACAACAGCCTCCAAAGTTACTGGGAGACACTTATGCGGCTTCTAATACTAAAACTTCCTTGGTTACTCTTAGACCTTCATCGTGAAAACATGTTCCTTCGTCTAATTCCTATATCATTTTCTGTTTTCACTGCGTTTCTTCTCTGACAACGGGTTTGTGTTGTATGTCTACCTTTTTGAATATATGACTTAGGTGTGATTAAACCCTTTTCAACCGAATACCCCCACATTTGGTACTTACCAAATGTTCAGGCAGAACCAAGTCTTCAGGAGCATCATCCACTATTATTTCAGTCTCGCAGAATTTGCCGGTGTATCCTGATTGACAAGAGCATGTGTCCGGGGCTGAGCAGGTGCCTCCATTCTCACATGTGTTAGCGCAAAATACTGTGCAAGTAAGAGGGGCTTTATATAAAAAAAATTATATTGAATACACAATACACTGTGTACGAAATTTGCCTACACCAAATTTTTAAAGGTGTATACAAATTTTCCGTGGATGAATTTTCCGGCCACGGTAGGTACAGAACGGGATTGAGCAAGCATGAGAAGAGAATGCATAAAGTTGTAGAAGTGAGGGCGAGTTACGAGTGATGTGAATATGGATTGGCTCACGAGACCTCCAACCACCTCTGGCTGGGCAAAATCTCTACGCACAATATGCCTACAGACAAAATGTCTAACGGACAAAATGTCTAACGGACAAAATGTCTAACGGACAAAATGTCTAACTGACAAAATGTCTAACGGACAAAATTCCTAAAATGTATTGTAAGCTAAGTGGAATAGTGGACATAGATTTATTTTTCCAATTAGTGAGGCCATGTGAAAACTAAGAGCTTTGTCTCAGTGAGAGTTATTAAATCATTGCAATTTTTTTAATAAATGCCCCCTGCCAGAAGAAGCAAACCTTCTTTAAATAAAGTATTGCGAAATTGAATATGAACATTTATAACTCAGCGTACTTAGTGTAAACACTTGATTATTTCACTGTTTTGTGATGTTTTTACTAAAGTGTTTGTTTTATATAACAAATCATTCAAATATAATCATTTTCCTCTATTTTGATTTGAGGAATATTTGATATTTATAATCATATTCTTCTACTTTGATTTTTTTCATTAAATATCTATAATCAGTGCTAGGAAAATTGCCACCTGGACAACTGTCACGTGAATAATTGCCATTCGGACAATTGCAACCCAGACAATTGCCACCCGAATGATTATTATTAGAGTTGTTATGATATGCTTTAAGTCATAGATATTAAAAATATCATAGACGACGAAAAATTGAATCGTATTGAATTCTATACACCCTTTGTTTAAAACGAATCAATAGTGTTTAATCCTCTCTGTTTATATTATTTTTAGGATCTATAATTATGAAAGCATATTGTTACAACCCTAATTGTTATTATCAGGATTTTTCACTTGAAAATTTTCTTAATTAAGTAGTAGTAATGTAAATACATATTGTTTGTTCATTATCAATTAATAACATATTTAGAACTTTACTGGGTGAGATAATAAAGACTTTTATCAACAATTGATCAAGAATCAATAATGTTGTACATTGATAACGTTAATTAAACATATTTTTACAGTGAAATACTAATAACAGGTGGTATAGAATATAACCGGTCACTAGAACAGAAAGAAAAGTATGAAAATTCATAATTTATAATGTAAAAGGAGTGTAAAATATTTAAAATATGTACATAATTTGAGCGAATGATTTCAAATACTGTAGCTTGCCATATTTTAAATCATGAATATTTGCTTGATAATGATAGTGGTGATAAAGAAAGAAATATTTAATTTATAATGGAAAAGACCAATTGTTTAATAGAAATATAGTGTATGATGGAAATAAATCGTATAAAAAACAATATGTAATTTATTATATCACACAGTGGAATAATTAATTTTATAAAATAACAATAAATGATGATTGAAGAAATTTGTATCTTAAAATGTAAATAATTAATGATTAATCGTAAAATAATACTATGCATATTTTATCACTATCTTGATATGAGGCCTGATAATAATTATTTGGGTGACAATTGTAAGGGTGGCAATTGTCCGGGGGTCGCAATTGTCCGCGTGTGGCAATTGTCCGGTCACGCTATAATCATATCTTATTCGATTTTAATTTTAAAATATTGTATCTTTTATAAGTTAGCATCTATCGCTGTTTGAAATTCTGAAGGATAAAGGAAAATCACAACAGCAACGTAAATTGCACATTAAAATAAACATATTGAGCCAAATTATAAATGGTTTGCAGTTTTATCACCAGCAACCTTATCTCTAAGGTTATAATGAATAGAGTATCAAAAATTGTAATGAGTGGATTAACCTTTAAGGTTAATATAACAGGCTAAAATTAACTTTTACCTTGTGAACAAGTGACCTTTTCCACTCCCAAAAGAATTCGGCCATCAGGGTAGAAATAGTGACCGTCCTTGTAGGTCATTGTTACTGAAGTTGAGCCATCGGGCATGCGTGTCCCATCCGGGCATTCTACACGACGTTGATTCTTATTCTGAGAATATTAAACAAAATTAACTATCTGAAAATAGTTCCTAATTTCATATCAAAATAAGAGAAGCCAATATCAGCAGATTATCAAATTTCAACGAATTTAAATTTACTAGTTTCCAAAAAAAAAAAAAATTCACACACCAATTCTGCGATTTGATATCCTCCGTATGGAGAATCACCCAACATCCGCTCAGTCTCGCAGAATTTTCCAGTGTATCCAGACTGGCAAGAGCATGTGTCCGGGGCTGAGCAGGTACCTCCATTCTGACAGGTGTTACCGCAAAATGCTGAGAAAATAAAAAAGGGCTTTAATATGATATATACATTTATAAAACACACAATGCATTGTTCTGAATATTCTCTACATTTATATTGTTGATTACAAGTTGAGAACCAAAAATAAATTTACTTACGGGAGCAGGTGGTCATCTTCGGACTCCAAACCTCTCCTCTGAAATTAAGTTCCCCCGTGTGGTGGTCACAACTGAGGGTAACCTTGCGATTGCGTTCAGTACCTATGAAGTGGTACCCAGGTAGACACCGCAAGCGACATCCACTGTAAATGGTAAGCGGTATGTTAATTATTATGGGACCAGGACAAAAGCCCACACGACAAAATCCCTAGCGTCAAAAGCCCATATACCGACGAAAACAAAATTACTATTCCTGCATTCTACCGAATCATTGTAAATTTGGGTGCACCGACAATTGGGCTCAGGACAATTGGTCCCCGACAATTGGGCCCCACGACAATTGGGTCCCGAACAATTGGGCCCCAAATCAATTAAGCCCAGAAAAAGACTAGGCAGAAGACACAATGAAGAAGTGTTACTTTGTTAATACTAGGGAAGTGATAATATTATCTTTGAAATACAGTATGCTTTATATTCTCTAAAAATATGTTTATAATTTTTTAATTTGATTGATATACTCGATAAGGTATATATTAGTAAGCCCCTTAAATCACATTTGGATGCTAATCTCTTGTTTCAATGAAATGAAAATCTTTGAGGTATTCAAATAAGTCGTATCAGCTATTTTGAATCATGTCATATGGATCCAATGTGTTGTGTACATCGTCTGACAAAGACAAATGTTTAGTAAAATAATGGGTACATTTTAAAGGTTATACGTTACATTGAACAGTTGTTTGAACAGTTGTTGGGATAAAATGAGATTATGAGAATACATTTTGTAATAATAATCCATAAAACTCTTCAATATTGAACACTGAACAAGATTAAAAAAATTCACATTAACTTTAATTCAATTTGTGAGTTCCAATAATTTGGGCATGTCTAAAGTAGCTACATTCGTACTTTCTATTGGAAAATTAATCTATTCTTTATTAATCTATTCAATTACATCCTAACTCATTTACTATACAGGAGATCACTATATAGATGTACTATAATTAGGAAATTTGTTGCTTACATGACCTATCTCAGAACAGAAAATTATTGTAGTTTAAAAGAATAATAATATTTATTCATGAAAAGAATATGTTCTATAATAAAAAATATTTATTTCATGTTAAGAATATCCTTCATTTTAAATATGCTCCAGACTATATTTTTATGCAAAAAAGCATATATTATCACAACCCTAGTAATTACAGTAGCATGGGTCTTTAATCAAGTTAATACAGTAAACTCTTGAAAAAATAAACAAATCATATAATTGTCTTGGGCCCAATTGTCCTGGGCCCAATTGTATCATGTACTAAAATTTCGCCATTATATCCTGTCAATAAGTAGAATGTATTTCAGGTAACAATTTCGAATGGACAGCCTACGACTAATTTTTGTGAATCCTGGAACAATTCATTCAAGTCTCTTGTAAGGTGTAATCACCCATCGGTTTGGGTGGCCATTGATGCTATACAAAAAAAATCACAGGTTGTTAAACACCAGACAGAACTAAGTGTATAAGGTGAACTTCCTCAGAAGAAATGCAAACGAGTCACACTGCAGTTACAGTCACGGCTAAAAAAACCTATGTTTTGATTTTTTTCAGGGTAATAGAAATGTTGATGAATTTATCAATAGTATCGCTAAAAATATTCGGCAATACAACTGTCATAATTAATTCATTAGTTATACAAATAGTGAAAGCGCTATGCACCTTTGTGTGCTTTTTACGATATTTGACGTCGTTACAAATAATAATTACTGTGTTCTGAAAACATTTCGAAAACATTCATCATGTAGAATTCTCTACGCCACATTGGTATTTATCAACGGTTATAATAACTGTATCTTATTATAATTAAATGTTTTTCGTTATAAAGGTGGTTCATTTTTCCGTATATTTTAAGTTCTATACACTCTAATTCATCATAATTTGATACATGCTATACTCTGCTTTTGCCGGCTAAAATTTTGAAATGTACTGTTTATAACTCTACTTCACGGTCGAAAAAATTATTTTAATTAACTTTATGAATAGCATAATTCAGGCATTACCATTCAAAAATATTCGGCTGCAATTGTTTTATGCTCAATGGAACAGCACTAACATTAATCATATCCTTATCAGACAAAGATAAAAGTGCTATGCTGGTTATGTACTATCTGTAACCAGAACACGTTAAACACCCACAATTACTTGTCCATGTCTGTCGCAATATTTAACATTTGTTACGTTGCAATTATTTGACAAAGAAATATTTTGATACCATTGATAAGCTTTTGTCGATGTGGGCTTTTGTTGGTGTGGGCTTTTGTTAGTTTGGGATTTTAACGCTAGGGAATTTGTCATATGGGCAGTCTATACTATACTATTGTTAAATTTTACTTAACTGTATCTAATTAATAAGTGTACCTGTAGGCACATCTAGCCTGTCCATTAGCCAGTTGGTGAACGTTGACGCATCTCTTGATGTTAGTGAGGGGAGAGGGTCGGGAATTCAGTTGGGAAGAGTCTCTGCGGTACGCTGCGTCAGCACCATTGCTGTACTGACGCCTCTCTCTGCGAAAAAAGTAATAGTTTTAGTAAGCCACAATGGAGTGTGTTATAGCTAAGTATAAGTCAGAGTGGAGTGTGTTATAGCATGTGTAAGTCTCAATAGAGTGTGTGGAGCAACAGTTACTATTGCAACAAGATCCATCTCAGCGTCCACATGCGTTTCGTACACCAGTGACTTTATTGATTTCCATTAACTTCCATAAATAGATATCCAATGGTGACGAGTCTGGAGATCTTGGAGGCCATGCCACTGGCCCACAGTGCCAGATCCATCTGTTTCCAAACGTTTTGTTGAGAAATTTGCGAGCTCTGACAGCACGACAGGAGCTCCGTCGTGCTAGAACCACATGCGTCGGTGTACATATAAAGGGAGAAATCTTCCAGCAGTAAATTCAATGTCTCTCTTAAAAAGTGGCGCACCTTCGCCCATTTAGAGGGGATAGCATCAAATACGGTCAAATAAGAAAGTCACCAAAAATGTAGGCCCACTCATTGATAGAAAACCCATGCTGCTATCGGAATCGAAGCACTTCATGAGAGTTCTCCTTTTGCGGGCTGTGCACATTTTGCGTGTTGAAGAGTTCAGCGTGGGTGAAGAATGATCATCTGTGAACGGAGCGCGTTTTAAAAAATGTTCATCATTATCTACCTGCATCAGGTACCAACGTGCAAAGTTAATTCGTGGGTTGTAGTCATCGGGGAGCAGATCTTGAATTTCCTGGAAACGGGAAGGATATAAATTGTTGCGATGCAGAACACGCTAAGCATTTACGTGATTTATTATTCTTAAATCAATTTCTGCAGCTCTTGTGCTTGTACGAAGCCTGTCATGGAAGTATTGCAAAGCACGTTATCTTCAAAATCATCCTGCCTCAGCCGGGACCAGCTATAGACTCTCCTGTCTACTCGAAAACTTCCATGTTCACGTGGGCGACGATGTATGGCTTTAAAAAGGCAAATATCTATTCGGTAACCTCTCTTGGTACAATCTTGCAGCCTACGCCTTAAAGTTGTAAACCATATGCATATCAGCAAGATATTCATTTCATAAATTCCATTGCGACATAGAACAATGAACTGAATTGTAAACAATCTAAACCAACCTTTATATGTTAAAAATCATTCATCATAGAATATGGGTATCAATATTTCAATAAAGAAGCATTTTGGGAAATTTTGTTATTCTTAAAAAAGTTTTTAGTTTTTATTCAACCTGTCAAATTTTGTCGAATCTGAAATGAATTACCCTGTATTCATATAATTGATAATATAGGCCTAGCTACCTAATGTGCTGTTTATACTTTTTCGAACTAGGCCTAAGATTGTATCGGCTCTTGTCTTGAGACTTACTTTACCCTCGTTAACATCTAATCAATAACTCTATGATGCTCTTACAACTTTCCTACGACTTATCCATAAGCCATATTTGCTAAACAGGATATTTTTATATTTATTCCAATATAATAAATAACCGGCTGTTTTCATTTCCTGTGTAATTGATAGACAATAATTGAATTATTTACTAAATTATGGAAATAGAAAAATAAATCTTGTGTCTAATTCCTCATAATCTTTTGTCCAATTCCTCATTATCTTTGTCTAGTTTCTCATTATCTTTTGTCATATTCCCCAATACTTCTTACAAAAACTGAGAACATTTTAAACGACTAACATCTAATACGTCCAAACAATTCTGTCTTCCATAATGCAAATTCAGTTACATTTGTTATTAGTCTGTAAGGTGATAGACTGGTGAATGCACTCACCCTGGATGAGTGAGTGCATTTGTATACCTGGATAAAGTGAGTGCATTGGTGTACGTACCTGGGATGCGCTGCCTGTGACGTCACCAGTACTGTCACTGCTAGAATTATTGCCTGTAGTCTCATCCTTAGTATGGTCTGTCAAAATAACAAAAAATCTTTAAATACATGTAAATGTTGTATACAAATGGTCAGCGGAACACTTAAAGTTATCAAAAATATTGTTGATGCACTTAAGTGTCTCGTTTTTGTGACAAAACTTATAGGGTAAACATGTAACATTTGTTTATTTCCAAGTGTGGAAGCTGCACTTCGATCATTAATCCTTTTTTAAATATTAAATCTATTTTCAATCAAATTTAGATTTTGACAAACTATTGAGCCCTTGAATGATCTCTGTCCAGTTATGGTGGGGCTACAATAGATTGAGAGGTATACCCTACCTCAATTTTCTATCTGGGTATAGCATAAATCTATTAAATAGTTAGAGTTACATTTTTTTTAAATATAAACCAACATTTTTGACAGGGTGATATCCGTTATCGGTAGGAAGCTTTTCCTCTGATATATTTTGCTATCAGTGAAGACAAGTGAGGCACAGTGCAAATAGAACACTAATACCTTGCTGTGATAAGAAAAGACAAAAAGAGCTATCTGCATCCGGTAAAGTGGGTGAGGAGCTAAAATTTTGAGAAAGATATCCACTTTGCAAATTGCGTTCATTTGGGGCAAATATATAAAATGGTGGAAATAAGTATAAGATACCCCCTAATTTTTTGTTAGTTTTCTTTTTACACCAATATATCCTCTAAGAAACTTTGAATAATATATCTAGATAGCATGAGTGCCTAATTACATATTAAATTTAATGAAAAAATGTAAAAAAATGGTTTATTTCATAAGTAAACTTTCAGGGCTGGAAATAAATATGACACCTTTGAAAATATAGATTTAAAAAAAAAGGCTATTCATATTTTATTAATTTCATTTACTCCCTTTAGATTGCAAAAATTCAACAGAGAAATTTCATTGGGATTTTCATTCCAATGTTGTTTAGGGGCCGTTTATTGGAAGTTTTCATTTACCGTGTAATTTTGTTGTTATATGTAAATATGAATTCTTAGGCATTTTTTGTTCGTATACATTTATTGAAATTGTTGATATATTTTGCGTTTTTGACGATTTTCTTTTTATTGGGGAAACTTATCGAAACCTTATTCCTAGGTGAGTTGTCGATTAATCGTTTTGGCTTATGCGTGAGAGCATTGGTAATACAAGAGCCAGAAATCGGTCGATCCCTATTGTTTGAATTTCCTTAGAAGTTTTAGAAATTTGGAAAAGAGAAATCGGATTTTTTTTCGGCGAAATTTCTCAAAAAACTAGAAATAATAACTGTGAGTACAGAAAATGAAGTTCTTTGATTGAACTTTTATCCCTGACATTTTTCTATTCTTTTTTAAATTGAATTGCTTAAATCTGTCAAAAAATGACGAAGAAGAAACAATATAAGTATGGTACATTATCCTGCTGAAAAATTGCATGATTGTTATTTACATAATTCAATAATTGGACGGGATTTTCACCCAACTCATTGATATATTGAGCAGAGTTTCATCTGATTTCCATTACTGTTAACTCCGCTTTTCTGGCATCAGAAAAAGCTCTTCAAATCATAACAGATCCTCCCCTGGAAAGTCACTTAGAAAACCACTGTTCTTCCTTTCTCATGTCATGCCTGGTAGTACTGGTATTCATGGAGCCTACCCAAGTTGGAAAAATGTATTTTTTTTTCTGACGAGAAAAAGTTCAATTTGTAGTTCACGATGGATCCAAGTGCTACTGACATGAATTGAGAAAAGAAGAACAGTGGTTTTTAAAGAGAATTTTCAGACGAGGATCTGTTATGATCTGTGGATCGTTTTGTGCTGCTGGAAAAGCGAAGTTAGTAGTGATAAAATAGAGAAGAAACTCTGCTCAATGTATCAGTATGTTGGGAGAAAATCGTGTCCCATTTTTTGAATAATCTGAATAACAATAACGCAATTTTTCAACAAGATGATGAAGCCATACACACCTTCACACAAGCTTGTTTAGCAACAAAAAAGTTCAAGTTTTGGGCTGGCCTAGTAAGTCGCCAGATTGAAACCCTAAAGACGGTTTTTGCGATTTTTTCTTAATTAATTTAACTATTTAACAAATAAAGAAACATTGAAAACTTGCTTTAAACAATATTGGAAATAAATTCCCAAATGAAACTCTAAAAAACTTGAATGGTCCAATGCAAAACATACGTGTTGAAGTTCTGCAATCTAAAGGAAGTTATGTAAATACTAAAATAAGTTTATATAAAATGTATACGTATGCAGCCTTTTCTTAAAATATATTTTTTCAAGTGTGTCTTATGTTTATTTCCACCCATGAAATTCTATTTTGGAAATAAACTATTTTCTGATTAAAAAAAAATATTCTATTTATTTTGAATTGAATACGTATTAAGGCACTCAAATAATCCCGTTAGTGAACGAATTAAAATATAGGTACATGCAACACAATACCAAAGCCTTACCTCTTACCGCTCTCCTCACTGTAACTATTAACTGATGAACTCAGCAAACATTTATATAGTTAGTGAGGAGTAGTGTGATGTCATAGTATCCGCTGCCGTGATAAGGGGATCGTCTAGGACTTTATACCATTCTAGTGGTTTTGCTAGCTACCAATAATTCACGTCCGACTGAGCTGAGATTTTGTAATAAGGTGTAAAATGCTCCAAATGTTTGAAGTTGTTCTCGTAAATTTTTCATTTGCCCCCCCCCCCCTAACGAAAAGTCTATATACTCAATGGGGGTTGGTCCTACAGAAAAATTTATAGAAGATAATTTGTTTAGCTGGACATTCGTACGATCGTCTAGGTTTTTTTTTGGGAATATCGATCTAGATATTTTGCTATTTCATTTTATTTTTTATTTTTCAGCTTTTTTCAGTTTTTTCACTATATTTTTGAATTAAAAGAAGTTAGAGATCGAAATTAAAAAAAAAATACTCTATGAGATCTTAGGAATTTCGAGCTAAACAGATTAGCTTCCATAAATTTTTCTGTAGAACCAACCCCTATTAGGTCTTTAGACTTGGCACGAGTACTATTTGAGTAAAAAAGTTACCGAGATAATGGAGTAAACAAAAAAAGTTGAAAATTATAAAAACACACAAAAAAAAAATCAAAAATAGAACCAAAAAAAGGGAGCTTTTCGTCCCTGCCAGAGAACTCAAAGTTCCCAAGGCAACGACGAAGCCTTCTACCAAAAATGGGAGGCTAAGCTCATTTTAGCAGGGGGGGGGGAGGTGTCTACTAGCTGTGGCACACCTATCTTTCACCCCCCTCCATTATTCATCCCCCCCACACTGATTTGTAGTTGGCAGACCGAGATGAAACTTTTTGTAGGTTTTCTTTGGAATGTTCACTGGGTAACTAAAGTATAAAAAAATATCTGTAAAAATTGTAAAAAAAACACACTAGACGATCCCCATAAGCTCTCAAGTCACTGTCACTGCTCGCAAATCATGTTCACTGTATACAGTGCATGTTCCCCTTTTGTTGATACAAGTCTTGGAATGCAGAACTCACTTGAGAAAGACACTACATATATCTTATCTGCTCTTAATCAGAAGAAAACTGTCCTGTGCGTATCTTTGATATCGATAAAGTAGATGACACGACCTGGAGACATCTTATTCTAAAAACACTGAAAGATTTTGACTTCAAAGGTAACACACTAATATATATTGGAAACTTTTTATTCATGAGATACTTCAAAACAGAATTGAAATGACACTATCATCAAACCACATACAAGCACGAGGAGAACCTCATAGAAGTGTTAACCTTAGCTCTAAATGGCTAATTTTCTGTGTTCTAATTGTGAGTTCACTCTATGTGGATGATTTGCTATAGCCTATAGTATACTACAGAAAACTACCATACCTCACTGGAAAGGCGTATGGAACTTGCTGGTAATTATGTGAATAGCTGGACTATTTCTCACGGATACAATTTCTTCACTGAATGGACAGTGTGACAACACTTTTTCTCCGAAACCTCCATAAATATTTCTAGACAAGCTACCTATACCGTCCAAATCATCAATAAAATACTTAGGTATGATTTTAGATGAAAACTCACTTGGAGAGAAACCATTAATAAACTAGAAATAGATTGTAACAAACGGCTCGATCTACTCTTTCACAAACCAGTTGGGGTTCAGGCAGAACTACTAAGCTCAGACTATATCGATCAATAATCAGATATAAAGCAGACTATGGCCGTTTCATTTATGCCACGGCTAAACCAAATGTTACTGAATTTTTAAATTCTATACATCATTCAGCCATAAGGCTTAAGCACTGGAGCATTCATATTTTCATTCGCAGATACTCTGATTTAGAAAGAAGAACAGTCGCTTTGTAAACGCAGAAGGCAACTATGTATTACTCCTGTTTTCGTATGCTTCCAACAACTTCACAATACTGCGGTCGTACCCATCCAATATAATTTTTTTGTTTTGTACATATTATTTTTTTCAATTTTCTTTGGCCGAAAGCCTTAGGATTCATGTTATGGCCCTTATGGGGTTACTGTGATTGGAAATTAAAGTTGTCATAAGTTTTATATAAAAAATTGTATTTTAGCGATTGTACATTTAAGTTACTTATTTAATACATCATTGAAAATTGATAATTAACTTAAATCATCTATTTATTTTTAAATGCGCATTCTCTGTTCACACTGTGTCCCTTAATAACATCTGACGTCTTCCTGCGCCATGAGTTTACCATCTGGTAGGCGCCAGTAGCCCTCACGACACAGCACCACCACGCTGTCTCTGCCGGCAGCCGTCCTCAGTCCAGGCTTGCACTCGAACTGCAGTCTCTTGAGAGTGCCGCCCACAGAAGCGAGGAGATCTGATTCGAATCTGGGAGTACGGATGATATTCATTATATTAATATTTAAATATTTTATTATAAATTATCTATATACATAAATTACAAATATCTTTAAGCATTAAAACCAGAATGAAAAGATCAAACTCTATATAGAAATATGATGAAATTTGTCACCAAGATTGGAATCGAACCATGGAACAACTGTATAACAAGTAAGTTAATTAGACTATTCTAACACAAGTATGTACCTAGGATAAGAACAGACTCTGGTGAGGCACTGCTTGCCCCGAAATCCACGTGGACAGCTGCAGGTATTCGTGTGAACGCATATTCCTCCGTTAGCACAAGCGGGGGTACAAGAGTACTCTGATTCTCTGGAAGGCTTTGTCACATATTCAGTGGTGGGTTGAATTAGAGGCAACGGGCGAGGTGTTGGCGATGATTTACGTTCTACTGGTGGAAGAGTTTTGCTAGGAACTGTGGTGACTGCTGAAACTGGTTCAAACGAGATGATTAAATTCGAGAATAAACGAAGAGTAAGCAATATCTCTTACAACTTTATCTGTTCATTTCTATAGACATTTTTATAAGTACTTAATTTTCACATTTTTACCTTCAGAACAAGTGACCTGGTCGACTCCCAAAAGAATTCGCCCATCAGGGTAGAAATAGTGCCCGTCCTTGTACGTCATTGTTACTGAAGTTGAGCCATCGGGCATGCGTGTTCCATCTGGGCATTCTACACGACGTTGATTCCTAGTCTGATATTACAAAACAAAATTAAGTAACTGAAAATAGACATTAATTTTCCATTGAAATAAGAGAAGCCAATATCAGCAGGCTATCAAATTTCAAAGAATTTAAATTTACTAGTTTAAAAAAAAAAAACACACCAATTCTGCGATTTGATATCCTCCGTATGGAGAATCACCCAACATCCGCTCAGTCTCGCAGAATTTGCCGGTGTATCCAGACTGGCAAGAGCATGTGTCTGGGGCTGAGCAGGTACCTCCATTCTGACAGGTGTTAGCGCAAAATGCTGAGAAAATAAAAAAGGGCTTTAATATGATATATACATTTATAGAACACACAATGCATTGTTCTGAATATTCTCTACATTTATATTGTTGATTAAAAGTTGAAATAAAATTCACTTACGGGAACAGATGGTCATTTTCGGACTCCAAACCTCTCCTCTGAAATAAAGTTCCCCCGTATGATGGTCACAACTGAGGGTAACCTTGCGATTACGTTCAGTACCTATAAAGTGGTACCCGGGTAGACACCGCAAGCGACATCCACTGTAAGGGGTAAGCCGTAAGTTAATTAGTCTAGGTAGTTAGGAACTAACAAAGCTAGTTAATTAGTAATTAACTAACTAACTAAGCTAGGTAGATAGTAGTTAACTAACTAAGCTAGATTATTAATAACTAACTAACTAACTAATCAGTAGTTAGTAACTAACTTACTAATCTAGGTAGTTAGTCACTAACTAGCTAAGCTATGTGGTTAGTAACTAATTAACTAAGTTAGGTAGTTAGTACCTAACTAATTAAGCTAGAAGGTGAGTTACTAACTGTCTAACCTAGGTAGTTAGCAACTAGCCACATAGGTTAGTTAGATAGTACTACCTAGTAGTTAGTCACCTCGTATTCGGGGGTTGGATTAGCTATGATATTATGTATAGGTATGGACCGTATAGCTAATCTGGAAATAATAATTTTTCAATGATCATACTTTAATTGTGCATCTTATACTAATATTAAAGTTTGCTTCACTGTATCTATTTAGTAAGTGTACCTGTAGGCACAGGTAGCCTGTCCATTAGCCAGTTGGTGTACGTTGACGCATCTCTTGATGTTAGTCAGGGGAGAGGGTCGGGAATTCAGTTGGGTCTCTCTGAAAAAAAAGTAAAAATTTTAGTAAGTCACAATGAAGTGTGTTATAGCTAAATGTAAGTAACAATGTAGTGTGTTATAGCTAAGTGTAAGTCACAATGGAATGTGTTATAGCGAGTATAAGTCACTATGTAGCGTATTATAGCAACAGCCCAGATCACACCGCCCGAACTTTGTTGGGGCACGCTCAGTGCGGTGAAATTTTTTTATCAGCGCTCGTTACCGTTCACAGAAGTAGCACCCCGTTAAAGCAACGGACCAACGCGGTATGCGCTTGGCCAACGCTTAGTTTTCAGCTATACAAAATATTGCGATCGGCGAGGAGCGGGCAATTTTTAGCTGCGGCAAAGTTCACCACCGGTTTAGTAATAAAAATATTTGGCACTGCTAGATGCATGTTCGTGGATGCTGGATTCCCCGTTAAATCAACGCTCACTACCGTTAAGCCAAACCCTATGGCAACTAAGGCCTTAGCGGTGCACAACGCCCGTATTTTAAATTTCTTCCTATTTTGTACAAAATTGCTTATTTTTTTCCGCACCTAAAATGGGGAAACTATTGAAAACTTGGTCATTACCACAGTGGTGGACTGCTGCAGCCGGCGTTGCTATAATGTTGGCTTAACGGTGGTCGAGATGCAGTGACCGTTGGTTTAGCGGTAAGGAGCTGTGCAACCTCCACACCAATGCCAAACCAAAGTTCATCACCGTAATGGATCACTGCTTCAACGCCCGACACAGTTCCAGCAATCCTGTGTCCGCGCGTAAAAGGCTTACAGCCGCTCCACCAAACTTTGTGCAACGTTTAATAACTGCCCGACCAAAGTGGACGGAACAACGGTGGGTCATGCGTTTAATATTTTTACGTTGACCTAGCGGACCCAAACGTCCATGAGCTTGCGTCTAATGGTTCCAAGTTTTGAGTGGGTGTTAATGGGCGGTAGTGAACTTTACTGAAACGGAAAGTTAACGCTCCTCAAAGCTCGTAATTTTTTTTATGCATTTCAAAACTTTCGGAGCGGTAGGAGTTAACATAAGCGGTAGTCTAGCGTATACGGCGTTGTCTGACTGGGGGCCAACTACTGGTGAACGTTAACAAGCGGTGATGATATTTTGTCCTCACTTCAGGAACGCTCCAGCACCGTTTCTCCGGTGTGACTGGGTCTTCAAATAATGAATTTCAATTATTGATTTCTATCAAAAATCTATCAGAATTTCTGATAGATTTCATCCGCTCAGCTCCGTAATAAAAAGTAGGGTACCGCTATACCAACTTTAACCAAGCCAACACCCACACACGTAGATAGCCGCTCTACCAACGCTCCCGTTACCACGATTTATCTTCCCTTTTGTGCGCGGTTACGAGCGCTGTCGAAATTTGATCCATTCTCCTTCCTTTCAAGGAACGCTCCAACAAATTTTGGACGGTGAAACCAGGCCTTAAGTTTAAGTTACAATGGAGTGTGTTATAGCTAACTATAAGTCACAATGAAATGTGTTATAGCTAAGTGTAATTCACAATGGAGTGTGTTATAGTACAGGGTGAGCATTGAAAATAGCTGGTTTTAAAACGCTTATTATACAAAGAATATATTGATTAACGTGGTTAGTTTACTGTACTGTAAATTTAAGACGCTAGATGGCCACCAAAAACTGCTACACATTCATGCGTTCTTTCGATTGTCGGTGACAATCTCTGTAAAAAATCAATCAACTCGCTGTATCGTACAAAATCAATCAATTCTGTTAAGTTCTTCCCATGATGTTTTCTTTGAGATCTGCAGTTGTGGGGGTGTTGTTCCTTTATACTATGTTTTTCAAATTACCCAACATATAAAAATCAGGGATTGCTAGATTGGAACCCATTCAATATCACCAAAATTTGAAATTAACTTACCTGGAAATTTATACCTCAGAGCAGCCATTGAAACTTTTATTGTGTGGCATGTGGCATAATTACCAATCTCTTTTTCTGATACTAAAGGAAAAAATATTCATTTGCATCTTTAAATAACGCTCTGAGTTAACAGTGACTGCAATGCCAGTGAGAGCTTAGAAAATAGGGTCGAATTATTTCATGCGCCGTAACTACGCACCAAACTTTGACCCTATGAGAATGAAGTGGTTACGCATGGATATTTTCAGGGTTTCGTTCAATCTTTTGAATTTTGTTTGTTAACAGTACCATCTAATGTTAAGCAGAAGTGAGATTAATCTGCCATGATAAGTTCTTTCATGAAATTAGAGTTCATTTTGCTTACTTCAATAAACAACGAAGCAAGTTGTCTTCTTTTGTCGAAGTCTGCTGCTTGCAGTTCTTGAACAATTTAGCTCTTTTATGGTTCCAACAACCAGTCTTTTCAAGCAGAATCGTATGTAACACCCACTTTTTGTGCAATTCGTTTAAGTGATAAATTCTGAGTACTTTCAACACACCCCTGATCGCATCAACGTTTGGCTCTGTCTGTACCGTTCTAATAGTCTTGCAGTTGGTTTTCGATTTGAAATTTTGCAGTCGATTGGGACTTTTGACACACTGCTTCATAACTGATACAGAAGGAGCATTAGGTAAGTTAACCTTTGGGAGCATTATGTAAGTTAACCTTTGGGAGCATTAGGTAAGTTAACCTTTGGGAGCATTAGGTAAGTTAACCTTTGGGAGCATTAGGTATGTTAACCTTTGGGAGCATTAGGTAAGTTAACCTTTGGGAGCATTAGGTATGTTAACCTTTGGGAGCATTAGGTATGTTAACATTTAGGAGCATTAGGTATGTTAACCTTTGGGAGCATTAGGTATGTTAACATTTAGGAACATTAGGTATGTTAACCTTTGGGAGCATTAGGTATGTTAACCTTTGGGAGCATTAGGTATTTTTACCTTTGGGAGCATTAGGTATGTTGACCTTTGGGAGCATTAGGTATGTTAACCTTTGGGAGCATTAGGTATGTTAACCTTTGGGAGCATTAGGTATGTTAACATTTAGGAGAATTAGGTATGTTAACATTTAGGAGCATTAGGTATGTTAACATTTAGGAACATTAGGCATGTTAACATTTAGGAGCATTAGGTATGTTAACATTTAGGAACATTAGGTATGTTAACATTTAGGAGCATTAGGTATGTTAACATTTAGGAACATTAGGTATGTTAACATTTAGGAGCATTATGTATGTTGAATGGTCGTTGAGAAGCAGTAACACTTTCAGATAGAAGAAACTGTTGTATTGCAACTACCAGTCAAAATGAAAGACGGTTAGAATTTACTGTTCTCGTTGTACATCTGAACATTGATGTACTTACTATAAATACGATTGTATTATCAAAAAACTACATATATCTTCTTTTGATTGGCATATTATGATTTGTTGAAGTCATATTGCCATTCTTAATGCTCACCCTGTACTTTAGTGGTGCTGTCAAAGAATACATTTTGTCTCATTCCCCATTTTAATCTCTAATTGTGGAGGTGAGTTCTTACAATTAATCACCTCATAGTACTATAAATTATCCTGCTAAATTAATGCTAATCTTAAGATAAAAACTGAGGATATTTTTTAATGACCAATGAC
>CANNZV010001066.1:0-185869 GCA_947561585.1 Caprella mutica
GTGAAGTTGGGACTTTAACATTTCGATAGCTCTATTTGTTCGATTTGTACTATTCGAATTGAAGATTCATAAAAACAGTATTGTAATTATTACTCATTCTGATACTAACATTAAATAGAATAACAATTGGATGACCAAATTAGTGTTTTTGCCTAGTATGATGGTTTTTCCTGTACAGTTTCACAAATAACTTGGTCTGACAGAGGTTTGTCTCATACGAGATTAGTCAACTACGAGGGTTTGCTGTAATTTATAAGTTAGAATATGAGTGAATCAATAAAATACCTATAGAAATACAATCAATTTTCAAAATATTAAAGAAATGAAGAGATGACTGGCATCTTTTTATACACTTAAGGTTCCGAGTTATCGGATGATTCCAAAAAAAGTATATTAAGACAGAATTAGAGTTAAATCTATTATATTTTTCCATAGATTTGAATGATAGGCTTATATCTTTTACTCATTGTGGGATATTGATGACTCTGCTTACTTCTAAAGCTCAACAAAATTTAAGTGAGATATTAAACTTTAGATATTAATTAATTCCCAAAAGTAATTATTTTATGATTTTTCTGTGATATTAAAGTGTTAAGATTAAACTTTAGATATTAATTAATTCCCCAAAATAATTATTTTATGATTTTTCTGAGATATTAAAGTGTTAAGATTAAACTTTAGATATTAATTAATTCCCCAAAATAATTATTTTATGATTTTTCTGAGATATTAAAGTGTTAAGATTATACTTTAGATATTAATTAATTCCCCAAAATAATTATTTTATGATTTTTCTGAGATATTAAAGTGTTAAGATTAAACTTTAGATATTATTTAATTCCCAAAAATAATTATTTTATGATTTTTCTTTCATAATTAAAAATATAGAACAGTCCGGTAACTCGGAACTTACACCACATATATATAAAATAAAATAAAATATAGCTTATTTTATTTAATAAAATAAAATCAGAAATAGGTTCTTTTAAATGAGTAAATTCTTATAATTGTCGCAACGTGATAAATATAAATCTTTTCATTTATTTCCTTATCATATCAACCTATTAAAAATAATATCATTGTAGCGTAAAAAAAATATCATAAAAAACAATTAAATGAATTATATTCTAGATCTAGAATCTTTTAGTATTCAATCATAAATTTTAAATTAAATAAATATTCCTATTAACTGACTTAATTTATCAATTATTAAAACAAACATTAGAATGTCCATCAAGCTTATTGTTTATTTTTTTAACTAATTCGGTAAATAAATATGACTTATTCTTAAGTTATTCAACGGCTATTTAATTCAAATATGCATAAAAACAAATTAATATTTTTCAGAGCGTAGAAACATATATTAATTAAATAGACTTACAGTATTTGTAAAATAATGTATAAATATATAAGAAATTAGGTTTTACATATTATACATTTTTATTATTTTGCATATAGTGTTCAAAAAGATATCTTTGAATAGAAGGAGTACTTGTATATTGAGCAGAAATATTCTATAGTGTAGAAATATTCTATAGTGTAGAAATATTCTATAGTGTAGAAATATTCTATAGTGTAGAAATATTCTATAGTGTAGAAATATTCTATAGAGTTGAAATATTCTATAGTGTAGAAATATTCTATAGTGTAGAAATATTGTATAGTATAGAAACATTCTATAGTGTAGAAATATTCTATAGGGTAGAAATATTCTATAGTGTAGAAATATTCTATAGTGTAGAAATATTCTATAGTGTAGAAATATTCTATAGTGTAGAAATATTCTATAGTGTAGAAATATTCTATAGTGTAGAAATATTCTATAGTGTAGAAATATTCTATAGTGTAGAAATATTCTATAGTGTAGAAATATTCTATATAGTTGAAATATTCTATAGTGTAGAAATATTCTATAGTGTAGAAATATTGTATAGTGTAGAAATATTCTATAGAGTTGAAATATTCTATAGTGTAGAAACATTCTATAGTGTAGAAATATTCTATAGGGTAGAAATATTCTATAGTGTAGAAATATTCTATAGTGTAGAAATATTCTATAGTGTAGAAATATTCTATAGTGTAGAAATATTCTATAGAGTTGAAATATTCTATAAAGTTGAAATATTCTATAGTGTAGAAATATTCTATAGTGTAGAAATATTGTATAGTATAGAAACATTCTATAGTGTAGAAATATTCTATAGTGTAGAAATATTCTATAGTGTAGAAATATTCTATAGTGTAGAAATATTCTATAGTGTAGAAATATTCTATAGTGTAGAAATATTCTATAGTGTAGAAATATTCTATAGTGTAGAAATATTCTATAGTGTAGAAATATTCTATAGAGTTGAAATATTCTATAGTGTAGAAATATTCTATAGTGTAGAAATATTGTATAGTATAGAAACATTCTATAGTGTAGAAATATTCTATAGTGTAGAAATATTCTATAGTGTAGAAATATTCTATAGTGTAGAAATATTCTATAGTGTAGAAATATTCTATAGTGTAGAAATATTCTATAGTGTAGAAATATTCTATAGTGTAGAAATATTCTATAGTGTAGAAATATTCTATATAGTTGAAATATTCTATAGTGTAGAAATATTCTATAGTGTAGAAATATTGTATAGTGTAGAAATATTCTATAGAGTTGAAATATTCTATAGTGTAGAAACATTCTATAGTGTAGAAATATTCTATAGGGTAGAAATATTCTATAGTGTAGAAATATTCTATAGTGTAGAAATATTCTATAGTGTAGAAATATTCTATAGTGTAGAAATATTCTATAGAGTTGAAATATTCTATAAAGTTGAAATATTCTATAGTGTAGAAATATTCTATAGTGTAGAAATATTGTATAGTATAGAAACATTCTATAGTGTAGAAATATTCTATAGTGTAGAAATATTCTATAGTGTAGAAATATTCTATAGTGTAGAAATATTCTATAGTGTAGAAATATTCTATAGTGTAGAAATATTCTATAGTGTAGAAATATTCTATAGTGTAGAAATATTCTATAGTGTAGAAATATTCTATAGAGTTGAAATATTCTATAGTGTAGAAATATTCTATAGTGTAGAAATATTGTATAGTATAGAAACATTCTATAGTGTAGAAATATTCTATAGTGTAGAAATATTCTATAGTGTAGAAATATTCTATAGTGTAGAAATATTCTATAGTGTAGAAATATTCTATAGTGTAGAAATATTCTATAGTGTAGAAATATTCTATAATGTAGAAATATTCTATAGAGTTGAAATATTCTATAGTGTAGAAATATTCTATAGTGTAGAAATATTCTATAGTGTAGAAATATTGTATAGTGTAGAAATATTCTATAGAGTTGAAATATTCTATAGTGTAGAAACATTCTATAGTGTAGAAATATTCTATAGGGTAGAAATATTCTATAGTGTAGAAATATTCTATAGTGTAGAAATATTCTATAGTGTAGAAATATTCTATAGTGTAGAAATATTCTATAGAGTTGAAATATTCTATAAAGTTGAAATATTCTATAGTGTAGAAATATTCTATAGTGTAGAAATATTGTATAGTATAGAAACATTCTATAGTGTAGAAATATTCTATAGTGTAGAAATATTCTATAGTGTAGAAATATTCTATAGTGTAGAAATATTCTATAGTGTAGAAATATTCTATAGTGTAGAAATATTCTATAGTGTAGAAATATTCTATAGTGTAGAAATATTCTATAGTGTAGAAATATTCTATAGAGTTGAAATATTCTATAGTGTAGAAATATTCTATAGTGTAGAAATATTGTATAGTATAGAAACATTCTATAGTGTAGAAATATTCTATAGTGTAGAAATATTCTATAGTGTAGAAATATTCTATAGTGTAGAAATATTCTATAGTGTAGAAATATTCTATAGTGTAGAAATATTCTATAGTGTAGAAATATTCTATAATGTAGAAATATTCTATAGAGTTGAAATATTCTATAGTGTAGAAATATTCTATAGTGTAGAAATATTGTATAGTATAGAAACATTCTATAGTGTAGAAATATTCTATAGGGTAGAAATATTCTATAGTGTAGAAATATTCTATAGTGTAGAAATATTCTATAGTGTAGAAATATTCTATAGTGTAGAAATATTCTATAGTGTAGAAATATTCTATAGTGTAGAAATATTCTAAAGTGTAGAAATATTCTATAGTGTAGAAATATTCTATAGTGTAGAAATATTCTATAGAGTTGAAATATTCTATAGTGTAGAAATATTCTATAGTGTAGAAATATTGTATAGTGTAGAAATATTCTATAGAGTTGAAATATTCTATAGTGTAGAAACATTCTATAGTGTAGAAATATTCTATAGGGTAGAAATATTCTATAGTGTAGAAATATTCTATAGTGTAGAAATATTCTATAGTGTAGAAATATTCTATAGTGTAGAAATATTCTATAGTGTAGAAATATTCTATAGTGTAGAAATATTCTATAGTGTAGAAATATTCTATAGTGTAGAAATATTCTATAGTGTAGAAATATTCTATAGTGTAGAAATATTCTATAGTGTAGAAATATTCTATAGTGTAGAAATATTCTATAGTGTAGAAATATTCTATAGTGTAGAAATATTCTATAGTGTAGAAATATTCTATAGTGTAGAAATATTCTATAGTGTAGAAATATTCTATAGTGTAGAAATATTCTATAGTGTAGAAATATTCTATAGTGTAGAAATATTCTATAGTGTAGAAATATTCTATAGTGTAGAAATATTCTATAGTGTAGAAATATTCTATAGTGTAGAAATATTCTATAGTGTAGAAATATTCTATAGTGCAGAAAGCTTCTAAGAATAACAGAATCCCATTCGAGAACATAAATCTCCGATGTACGCATTGAATTCCCGAGTTTCGCTGTAAGTTGGAAAAGGAACAATAAATTCTCCATATAGTTAATATATATTTACTATATTTCAATTCGTAGAATTAGTTTTTCTGCAACTTGGTATTATAAATGATGTAACTTTGCTAATTTGTACTTGAATGGATGGTCTCATGTTTTTTTATAAATGATAATATTAAGTAAAATTATTTATGACGAGAAAACTAAGGTCTCATTATAAATTAGTATAATTATACCGATATATTAGTTAGAAATTTTTTGATATCTATTATATTATTCAAAAAAAAATCAAAAAAATTAAAGCTTCAAATCATCAGTTAAATCTATAATAAGAATTCATAACTCAAAGTTATGAGTACTTTGTATCTTGCATGGCTTCAACTCCAAGAATGGATTACACATCAGAACTTTGATGATGAATTACAAGTTGTTGACAGTCGTGTTCTAAAAATCTACTCCTTCCCTATCCATAGAAGCCAAAGTTGGCATACCCAAACACTGGCACCGTAAAGAAAAAAGCCCTGAACTGTGAAGTCTTTTTATGAATGGACACTAATGAGTTTCAACTCGCTAAACAAAGTGGTTTCCATTTAATAAATGACTGTGAGCTCTAGGAAATAACTTTGAGGATCACTTGCTATTGTAATATCATTCATGTCGTTAGAGAATGTTGAGTTTTCAAAGAAAATCCAGTTGAGTGTTAAATTATCGGAAGTTATTTTAATTGAGGAAAGACATATTTTTACAATTCACTGTTCCTAATTTTAATATTTCACATGAAGTAATGAACTCGATATATTTAAAAAGGTGAAAGAATTTGAAGCATTGTGTAACTGAATAATTTATTTTATTACATATTAATTCTATTTAAAATATACATAAAATACCGGATAGTTGACTCTGGAGGTGCAAATTTCGTGCTCTAAAAAACTTTTTGGGGTTCCAATTTAGTTTTTACAGATAAACGATTTATACGTATTTAAGTTGAAGAACCGAACTAATACCTTTTAAACACCTCTATCAAGTGTCTAGACACTTATTAGAAATAATTATCATATGTTTAGAATCATAAACTAATATATTCGAAGCTTTTGACAAACTTTTTTCATCCTGTTTCCCCAAAGGTTAAGTGTTTAACGTCGTGATTTTTGCGTTCTATTCAGGAATAATTAATGCTTCTAATATTGATTGATCATAAGTAGAAGACTGAAAAATATATAAATATGTCTATAAATGATTATAAATCAACGTTTTGAAATGTCAAATAAATCATAGATGTATAACGAATTTAATAAACGTACCTACCACCTTGTTCAAAAATTCTGATATATGTACTTAAACATTTATTTTCTATTTAAGGGGATCGTCCCACTTACAAAACTTTTTATTTTTTATGAATCGTAGAACATTGAAATTTGATACACATATTTAAAATCATATTTAGAATTTATTTTGTTGAAGGAAAAAATCAAATTTTTTCATAGAAAACGAAATATGAAAGAAAACGTGATTTTTGGGGAGGCTGCTATAATTGTATCTACTCCGTCAATTTTCAACATATAGTAATAATATTGATATCATTGAAAGCGAAAAGACTTGGGCAACAAAAGAAAGTTCGTATAAAAGAGGAAATCTTACTCTGTAATTAATGAAAATGAAAAACATTCTTATATTTGTTTCGAATTTGTTTTAGTTGTGACGTCATCACATTCGAATAGAGATGAATTCTGAAAAGCATGAACTCAATTTTGTTGCCCTAGTCTTTGCGCATCCAACGATGTCTATATTTTCAATCTACGTGAAAAATTGACGGAGAAGATAGATTTTGAGTCCCAAAAAATATAAAAGGGCTACTTTTCAGGAGAGCCAAAATTGCAAAAACATTTTTAGAATATTTTCTAAATTTTTCATTTTCAGAGTAGGTATTTTGAAACGAATTAGACTCTATTTTTGGTTACCCAAGTCATTGCGCATCCAATGATACCCATATTATCTCTGAAGATCAAAAATGAACGGAGGAGATACATTTCTCTGGCCCACCTTAAAAATACGTTTTCTTCCATAAATCTTTTTCTAAAAAAAAAATGATTTTGACCATTCACAAAAGGATTCCTCTTTGGATGTTTTATATGTGTATCAAATTTCAAAATTTTACGATCAACCATTAAAAAGAGAAATACCTTGGAGGGACGATCCCCGTAAGTCTCCAAAAGTAAGATTTATAGGTAAAAACATTTTAAACACTATAATGTTTTACATGAAGTAAAGATCACAACATATTTAATGTATTTAAATAGCTAAATATAACTTTATATAAGTTGACTAAAGATGTTCGAATCTTGTGCTTTAAAAACCTTTTTTGGAGTTCCAATTTTTTTGCAGATAAACGATTTATATTAAACATGCAGAACCTCACGCACCGGACACCTATAGTTTGATAAGAGGATTTCGTATATTTCTTCCGATTTAAGACCATGGCTACTGAATAGTAAAGTAGTACTTTTCTTGGGAGGAAGAGCTCTTTGATTTGTCTGCAAGAAGATATGTTGACCCACAGTTTGCATGCACTGTATGGCACAGGTGGAAAGGCCATTCCAGTCCTGCGCAAAGAATCTTTGCTTAGAAATCATTATTTCGTTAATGATAAAAACGTGAACCTTAATTCGCAGAATGTTGACATTATCGAATTATTTCAGGGCGTCCACATATAAAAATGATAAGGTTTTCATTAAAATTTTCCTTCTTTAACGTTTCTTTGAAAGGCTGTTAAAGAAAAGTTAAATACCCAACTGAATAAAGTCCTTAGTTGCAGATAGAGTCCATTGCTCGGCATAGCGGACACTTTTCTGTTACATGTACTGTCCATTGTATGAGCAATACCAATCTAAACATATTTTGTTCATACGAGTTTTTCAATTTCAAAAGAATTGAGGTCTATGAATTTATATAGTAGAACAAAAACTAAGACAGTTATAGAATCCTTTCAACATTTCTAACAAAATTTCGTAACATTGGTAGAAATCTTTTGAGAATTCTAAAACTGGCTTTAGTTTTGAAAACTCATGGACTTTAGGTGGAAAGTTCACATTTTGTAACCAAAAACGTACGTATTATTTGGCAAATAATGTAAATAGGTAATTAAGTAATAGTAAATAACGTAAATACCCCTTTGGTTTGGGGTATTTAGTCTAGCCCCGCCTGACCGAATCTCTTTTTATATTTTTGTTATTTTCTTTCTATCAGATTTCAAGTGTAAGGTCATAATATGGATACAAGAAGCTGTGGCAACATCGTTCATGGAATGTTATAAATACCCTTAAAATTAGTTTGATTCTGTATTGGCATTATTCTTATATTTAATATATACGCCATTATATTTTGTTCCAGCTTCTGGCGGGAAGAAGGGAGTATAATTTTATTCCCTACTTCCTATAAACAATGATGAAAATAATTTGTTTCTTGGATATTGCGTACTTGATATTCTGTAGTCTTTCATTGATATTTCGTGGTTTATTCTTGCAGTTTCTCTGCCGTAATATTTTAAATGTAAACTGTATGTATAAGTTCTAACCGTTTATTCATATTTCTTTTTGAATTTGATCTGGAAGACTTTGAGCTTAAATGATCGCAAGTCGAGTGCAAATATTTTTGTAATTTTATTATTCTATAATAAATTAGATTGTATTTGAATCGTTTCTTGAATAAATTGGTTCATTTTGAATAATTGTAAGTAGTACAATGTCTTAAATCAGATCGAAATGTTATTTGATATTGTATTTTTTGTCACACTGAAAATACAAACATTACAATTGAATGATAATTTTCTTTTACTCAACGGATATATGCTGGTCCAATTTGTTGTGGGTAACTTTAGGACAAACCAGAGGTGATTTTAAGAACAATATATACTATACATGTTGGACCGTAGGTATAGGGTTTGTAAATGAGATTTGAAGGTATCTTTCTGGAAGAAATAACAGGATATTTAGAAATATCACATGGTATGTTACAGAAGATTGAGTTCAACTTATTTATATATTAAACAATTCAGTCGGACGAAGAGTTAGTTATAGTGGAGTTTACGAACTCAATGCAGGGTTGAGTTTTCATCTATCCCTGACCGAGTTCATTAGTCAGATTCGAGAAAAATCTCCATTTTTCCTTGTGGTTGAGATGAGATGACAGTAGTTTTGTCCAGAGGTCTTAGAATAGTATCCAGTATTCAGCATTTAAAACTAAAGTCAGCGCTATAGGAAAATACAGATGATACAATGATACAATTTTATTGAATAAAAAAGATAATGTACAAAATAACAGGTACATAAATCCTGAATAAACAAACCTTTATATTTAAGATCTACCACTTGAGTGGACCTTTTAGTTAATGGTTGGAACTAATTTCATTTTCTTAGAGCAGCTATATGTTGTACGGGCTAAAATAAAGTCATATTTGACAACCTGTAAACTTGAAAAGTTCACAAGTCTTCTTTTACATCCTCAAATTTTTTTTAAATAAAAATTAGTATATACTTTTTATATGATTGACAATATGGAACCGTTTGATGACTATAGAACTAGCCCTATAAATTGTTTACAATCATATAAGTATCATATACTAATAATTTGGCTCTTAAATATAACCAGTTTCCTGAATTTTAATTTCGTTAATTCTTTAAATGGGATACCTTTATGGTTACAAGTTTTACGTCATTATTATTCTTCAAGAATATTGAGATAAGTATAGGTATAAATATACTTATAAATAAATTATAAGTAGATATATAGATTAATTTGAAAACAATCTGAACGCAATGATTACTTAAGGTGCTGAATTACAAACAATTCCATGGTCGTGTATTAATAGAAATACAATCTTAAAAATAAAATTTTAGAGTAGTTTAAATTACTAAATGAATTGTGCGCTATAAATATTTAATATCTTTATTTTACTGCAATTTAACGATATTGGTGATGTGTTTTCGATGTTCAATTGCCAATTTAATAATAATAAAGTGATATTATTTCATGTAAATTATAGTGAGCCAAAACAAGATCATTGAGTAAGTCTTCCTAAAATCTAAATAGTAAATATTGTGATATAAATACCTTTTCAGTATCGAATACTTTGAGAATGGTTTCTGATGGAGAAATTTAATAATGTTGTAGATTTGTCTTTTAATTTTGCCTGAAAGCCTTATGGAAAATTAAGTACATGACTGATTAATTAATTTAAGTAAAGAGGTATATTATTTAAATAAATATATTAAAGATTATTTCAAATAATATCTCATTTAATAGGAGTAACCAACTATAGAAGATCATAGATGATGAAACTGTAATATCTAAGCACTGACAATGTTATTTATATAACTTAAGTCTAAACACCATAAAGTATAAACTATGCATGAATTCAGACTATATCGTCAAATTGAAGGGCTGTATTTTCCACGTATAGTTCTTTTATAAAGCTCTGAAAATATCCTGTTTTTCACAAGATATACGAATAATATTCCACTCGTTTGAATGATATTCACTTCAGAAGATTTAAACTTTGATCAATCCACTTGAGAATAGAGTGATATGCACTATTAATTTATAATATATGATCGATGTGTCATCTAAAATAGACAGATTTATCAATTATTTTTTGTCGCTATATGATAGTAGGTATATAGTACATGGAAATTTACTGAACATGTAGATAGTTAGGGTAAGCTCTGAATAATCGGACGGTTTTACATTTTCGATCAAATAAAAATACCTTACAAATTATTTTTAAATATAAAATTATTTTCGTACACTATATATTATTGAAAAAGGAAAGCCTTCTGGTAACTCGAAAGTTACCCTATCACACAACCTATGCGTTAATTAGGGTGGTACCTCTAATACTAGAAATGTAAAGGTTACTACCACTAATAGTAGAGTTTAAAAAATATTGTTCCGTGTGGATAAGTTTTTTAGGATGATGTTTTTAAGGTTACTAACTCATTGATTGGCTGTGAGGATTGACCAATGACCAATACGTGTATCGGGAGCTTACAGCCCTTAAGCGGTCATCAAACAATCATTAAGTGTGCTGTGCAACAAACTAGCGGATACAACAAACTTCATTACAACCATCTATGTTGAGAGTTTCAAAGTTCTTATTATATAAATGTTATTTAATTCAAAAGGAGCAGCGAGCAGGAGGCGGAGCACTAGTGGTTTAGTGCTCCGCCTCCTATATTGGCTCCTTCGATCTGATCAATCATATACGACTTATTATCGTTAAAAACATAATCTATAAGTACATTATGTAATTAAAAAACCGTAAAAACTTATACGTTAGAGACAATATCTCAATAACCTCATGTTAAACACCGTTAAATGATATACAAAAATCTCTTGAAAATATACTTTAAATACACATAACTCATAATAAATACAAATTGTCAAAGTATAGTAATTCTCACTTGAAAGATGCACAAGATTCAAATTTAAATATTCATAAAATTTCAATCCCAAAGTTCTCTGCATTATCAGAGGAACAATATTTATTTAATACCCCGGGGTGAGAGGGGAAGGGGGAATTAATTGTTGAATGATTCATGTTCATACATTAGGATTGCTAACTAAGAAAAACAAATAATATTGAAAATTGTTGAAATTTGAAGGAAAATATTAAAGTATAAGCAACAATTATTACATTCCAAAGATAAAGTAGGGTTTTAAATAAGTATAAAACTTTGCATTTTGCTGAACATTTTCCGCAAACACTTACTTGTTCCCCCCTCATCACTCCCCCTCCATAAGTTTTGTGTTTCCCATCATCCCTTTTTCACTGGCTTACAGGGGAATTATCTTCATATTAACATTGTCTCTCTTCATAAAAACTTCCTAGCAAGCAGAAATATAATTCATCAACACGTTCTTGTCCCCACCCCTACTCTCCTTTACTCAAAATCCAATTATTGACTCTATCAGCCTTCTTTCCAATCAGAGGAATATTTCCTTTACTTTGAGTATCTTGCAAAAACAATCTCGACGCATCGAAAGAAGGATTTAAAAAAATAGGTAACTGGAAATTCTCTGGATATTTTGAATGTATTTATCTTAATGAAGTCATGAATTCCTTCCCATCCTCTATTTCTATAGATTGAACGGAATAAAGTATATATACAATGAACAATAGAAAATCAGGAGGTTTTAATTTAGCTAATGGTTCAATCTTAGATGAGTAAGAGATCCTCCTTCCTGATACTTCAAATTTTGGAACACAAATATCTTACTTCGATGAAACAAATAAAATTGTGAATTTTTGACATTGTTTTTAACTGAATCGTCTTTATAATAGTTTACAAAAGTAATGTAAAACTGGTCGCAATTCAAAGTTCTAATATGTCACTATCAAAAAGTAAAATGTTTTTTTTTATGAAAGTGCATTAACGTTTTTAATGTAAAATGACGATATGAAAAAATAAAAATGATATACATAGAAGCATGTACTGTAATATTTATATAACTAGAATGAAAACTGACAGCATGATTTATCAATGTAATGATAAAACGGTATTAGTGTTAAAAATCACAAACTCAACGGTTTCTATAAAATGTAGGTTCGTTTTATATTTGAGCAAGTAAAGTCAACGGAAAAGAAATGAAGCAAGTAAAGATAATGGACCAGAAATGAAGTAAGTAAAAATAACAATATTGATGAAACAAAGGATATGAATTGGTTAAATGGAAGAAAACACATATCAACGATAACAAGCTCAGATGGATCACAAAATTCTTTTAAGTCATGTGGTCTTATTAAATAATTCAGTCATTCTTTGTAATCTTTAAAAGTTGCTCCGTTTACAGGTAATACTCATATGCACATATAATCTAAATATGTAGGAGTCAGCAGGAACTGCAAACTGTGCACAGTCTCGCACGTTCTTCCTCGCGACTAATTTTTTTGAATTAAGGAAAAAATCCTAATCATTAGCATTTTTTGAAATATGGATAACAAGAGCTCATCAATGATTCTCTTCCGGAAATTGAAGGGAGTTTTTATTCTTAATTTTGGGAAACTGGAATTATATTGAGATTTTAAATTGAGTTTTATAGATATTATTCAATGGCCAAGTTATAACCCAAGTGAAAATTGGAGCAGGTTCGAGACAGCGGTTAAGCCGATCGGGGTAGTCACCACGGCAGCCAGGGTGCAGTGAGAGCGTAGCGTGGGTGCCAATCTCACCGCTTTGGGGGTTAATTATACTCCAGTGTAGCTGCGCAGAGCTACTCTGGGCACCTGTTCCAAGTTGCCTAGAGCGCTGCCTAACTTCGGATGCGCTGCCTCTGCGACTGTAATATTATGGCAGTTTTGGCTGAGGGCTGCGTATCCGCCGTTAGGCAGCGTGCTGGGCAAATTGGATCAGGTGCCCAGAGTAGTTCTGCACAGTTACACCGGAGTAGATTTAGCCCCTAAAGCAGCTAGTTTTGCTCCCACGCTGCGCTCTCGCTGCTTCCTGGCTGCCGCGGTGACTACCCCGATCGGCTTAACCGCTGCCTCGAACCTGCTCCAATTTTTAATTGGGAAGAGTGGGGTGAGAATATTATTATCATTAGAATCACTTTTATATCAATTGAGGTGATTATCATGTACTGAATCAATTATAATGGTTTTCGAATATTCAGAAGATACCAATGTTACATTTCTATTATTTATTTGAAATACAAATAAATAAATTCAGTCGTCTTTAATAATGAAAAAACCATGGCTTTTGAAATATTTATATGAGTCTTAAATGTGTATACAAGCTGACACCGCTTTCATTACTCCTCGCTTTTATAAAAGTAGTGATAATGACGAGGCATGTCTCGATATTATTACCTTTTGTAAACATAGAAAATGGAGACATATTTTTGAGGTTATTATTTCACGGTAACTACAAAAAAACATCAATATTATTATTCAGATGAAGTTATTAGAAGCAATTGGTTCAGAAATTAAACATGTTCCATTTTAGGGTTTGTCCATAATTATCTCACGATTCCATATTATCGGACACGTAAAAATATTTATATAATTAATTATCATCATTATTTTTTTATTTCCATTACTATCAATGATACCAATTAGAATAGACGTTAAATAATTAATATTAAATTTTTGTAACTCACATGTCACAAAATGTAGAACCAATCAATAACTAAAAATATTTCACAGTGCATAAAATTTGTTCTATATAACACAATTATATAAATCAAATTATTTATTAATAACTCATCTATACAGAGTGAGAGTTAAGCTATGTTTGAATTTTAAACCCTTTAATATATTCACTTCTTTGAACTTTCATCACAGAGCATCAAGTATTCTGGCAACAAACACTGGAACACTGTTTGATAGGCTTACTACTCGAACTTTAAATAGAATTTCTTTTCATTACAACTCATAGAATATTAAATATTTATAAACGAGTAGCAATTATATAGTTCGTGTAACTTACCCCTCTAAAAATAAATTTTAATAGTTCATGGAAACAATGATTGCAAATTCAATTTATTTTCTATGAAAATATAGAATGATTTCAATCGATAACAATCTTTATATTAACATATACAAATATCACAAATTGTAAAAAATAATCTATTGAATTTAAGTTAAGAACAAAAGCACATATATCTTTTACAAGACTTTAAGGATAATATAAACATTTTTAAAAGTGATCTCAAATCTTAAACCTCCACAATATTCATTTGTATGGTACACACTTTATGTTTATATTCCATTCTTTAGTTGCTATTAATCTGATAAGTTCCATAAACTGGATATCTCCAGACACACCCACCGATAATGCCACTTTATCGGTTTTTGATATTCCATCAGAGGAAGTGCTTAGCTATCGTTAATCAATCAGCCGCAGTCTCCCGTAGAATGGTCGCGAAGATATCAATCAAGAACAAAGCATATTTGTATTCAATTACTTGACCAATTCAAATAAACGGAGTATGCAGATCTTCTCTATTAAAGTGGACTCCTCTATAAAGAATGCTTTCAGACTCGGGCAGTGGTTCTTAAAGTATTTTTCTCACACACTTCTTGTTTTTTTCAGGCACCCCCTGAGTATTGTATTGCATTGAAATAGATTGAAAAGCTATTATTGTAATATATTTTGTTATTATGATGTGAATATTTAAAATTGAAAAGTAAGCAAATGAACGTTTTATTTACATTAAGCATGATTTTAACAGTAAGAATTTAAGAACTGAACTTATAAGTACCCCATAAAACAATCATCCCAAGGCACCATCTCTATGAACAAACCGGGCCAAAAAGAGGTGCCGGGCACGTATCCCACTTTATGAAACACTGAATTTTAGAGTCGTGAGTAAGAGCATTACCCGGTATAATGAATAAATTCTCTTTAGTTTGCCATTAATAGCATCAGTTTTAGAAAATTAATTGCCATTTCATGGCAAACTAAAGGAAATTTGTTCACTATACGGGATAATTCCCTTGCTCAAGACTCCAGATTCACTATAGAGGAGTCCACTATATGTAGAGGATTTCTATTGTATGTAAATAAATAGTGTAAATATTACCACATAGGTTGTAAACTCCAAATCTCACCCAAAATTTAAATATTTGTAATATCGTTTCAAAATGAATGATTTATCAATCTATCATGCATTTCTGATTATTTATTTCTAGTAAATAGTATTATGCGATGAAACAAACGATAGGCCCACGTCAGTATATAAATACCATTCGACAATAATTATTGACATGATGGCTCTGCAATAATTATCAGTCTAGATTATTTGCTTTAGAACAAAATATTTGATGAAATAATCATTGTATCATACTATTATTATTGTATGGACAAAATTAATGAAAAATATTAATTGGAACATAAAAGTATACTTAAATAACAATAAAAATTATTTAAATGATTTTTGTTTATTGTAGAACCGAACTAGAATATGATTTTTTTTCAACATTACAAACTATGATAACTTCTTTAATATTGATTCTACTTAAATTTTATTGTTTTTAAAACCATCTTTAGACTTAGGAATTTTATTAATTATATACTTAATAACTTAACTTTGCGCAAGCAGCCATGCAGCAAAGAACGGCATTTTATGAAGAGATGTTAGACAAAATTTTGCATTAACAGGATTTTTCCCTGAGCTCCTAATGTTCTTTAATGAAACACATTTCATATCCACGATGGAGAAAACACTCACGATTGTCGTTACTGGAGCACTATACTTACTCTCATTGGACAGGTAAAAAATCAGAATCATTCACCTCGAACATACTGTGTGAGGCTCCACATATGGAACTAGATAGAGAGCGCATACCTTCGCCGCCGCTTTGACCCATTCTTTTTCAAAGTCTAATAAACTGGTAACTGGACAATAACCAATCGTCCCACCAAGTTTCATGCAATATGGTTGAATACTTTTGGAGCTATTGAGTTACAAATGACCTTGACCTTTGACCGGATCGCCCCCAAAATTTTACCAGATGGTTCCTTGACATTAATTAATCGTCATATCAAATTTCAGACAATTTGGTAAATACTTTTTGAGTTATAAATAGTATTGACCTTGATCTTTGACCTTCGACCCGATCGCTCCCAATATCTGAAAATATGGTTTCTGAATATTGACTAACCGTCCCACCAAGTTTCATGCAATATGGTTCAATACTTTTTGAGTTATAAATAACTATGACCTTGACCTTTGAACGGGTCGCTCCCAAAATTCTACCAGATGGTCACAGAATATTAACCAATTGTTTCACAAAATTTCAGGAAATTTGGTTGAACACTTTTTCATTCAAGCGAATAACAAGATGATAAATAAATAAATAAATGCTATCCAAAATATAACCTTTCCGCATTCTGCGAAGGTAATTAGAATTTTTTTGGCCAAATAGTCATTGATACAAATGTTAATGGTGATAATTATCTCTATCTACTCCAGTCTGACTATTGGCCTGTTTTTTTTTTAACGATTAGTTTCAAACAGGTGGATTGGCATAGGCTCAATTGGCGACAAGAATATTAAGTGGTCACCAAGATCACTTGACTTCTTTTTTAGGGGAGGAAAGTTCAAGAGGAAAGTTTATCATGCTCAACCCAGGGATATTAATGATTTGAAGAACAGACCCCGTCAAGTATTCGCAGAGAAAACCTTTGGCATGTTACACAATAGTGCGAATTATCAGGAACGTACGTACACCGAACTAATATATATCAATTGAAATATAGGCAAGAATAATAAAAACCCAAAGTTTTGAGATTATTTTTGAACCATGGAATATTAAGGAAGTTTTTAACGTTTAAAATGTGAAATAGTACGATGATACTAACCTTATGGTGTGTTTTTATAGACATCCTTTAATGTAAAATTCTGAATTGCATATAAAAATTATAAAATATGGAATACGTTCTTATTTGAGGAAAATATATATCTAAAGTAAATATAGACTAAAAAAATCATAATTAGAATATAATATACTAAAAAAATTATAATTTATGAAAATTATTTCTTTGGATTGAAAAATTATTCATTTTTGACAAAATCTATCTATGTAAATTGAAATGTAGTATATTATTGGAATTAAAAAAATATTATCTTCCAAATGAAAAGATATGTTATAAGTATATAAGAGTTCAGTTTCGTTATATACAGTGTTTAAAGTAAAAAATCATCAAGAATTATTTTAAGTTTCTGTTCTATCAAATTTCCATTTAGAATCATATATTGTGATTTGATTCTCATCATTTCTCACATTTTAAATTAAACAAAAAAAAAATAAAGGAATAATTAAAGGAAACATGAGGGGAAAATGTTATGCTTTTTGTATATACAGTTTTTTATTTGATATACAGGGTGACCCAAAAAGGGGGTACCCAAGTTTGAATTTATATGAATATCGTTTTTTAAATTCACTTCAACTCATTTTTTAACTACTTAGAAATATGATATTCATACTATTAATTCTAAATTGGGTACACTTTTTTGTGGGTCATCCTGTATAAGCTTTTAGATATTTTTAGAATCAACAGTATACATATATATATAGCGTCAATGAGGGCATTGCCCCGCACTTAGTGAACAAGTCCAATTATAATAGAGATTATTTAAACTCTGCGTTGAAGGTTTTTTCAGATATCAAGCTTTCGAATAGAAAGATTTCTATTCATCATCAGGAGAAGGGTGGAAAAACCTGGACCTGACAATGAATTTTATGACCAATGGTTGTATGTTGTCCAATTATCTCTAAAATTATTACAGATAGAGAGATCTTTTTTTTTATACATTTAAAACGGCTCAGCCCTATGACCAATAAATTAATAGTTATTCAATTTTTTCTAAAGAAATTGCTACTCTTGCAAACAGGGCATTTATCCCGCACCATTCAGGGTATTACCCCTATTAACTTGGAAACTAATAGATCAATCCAAATTTGGATTACACCATCATAAAAAGCAGCTTCTAAATTCTTAGAAACAATGTTAAAAGTACGCTAGTACAACACTTGGAAATAGCGTCATGTGTTTGAACAAGTAACACCTATGAGAGTTAAGAGGCTCAATATTGAGCCACCTGAAAATATAATATTGAGCCACTTCGATATTGAGCCACCAGAAAATATTATATCGCGCAAAATTTACTAGTGCAAAAAAGTTATAAGTTAAACTATACTTTAAATGTTGCACAAGCATCAGAAAATAGTTTAAGTTCATTCCTGTGAAGTCAGATTCACGTTACAGATAAGAGTTTATTTTATATTACGTTTTTGTTGGTGCATAAATACTCCTGCATAATTAAAGTTTACACACTGTATTTACACACCCTACACACTGTGTGTATACTTACTACACATGTATGTATACACACTACATACTTTGTATACACACTACACACTATAGGTATGGACGCTACAAAATTATCTATGGTTATTATATCTTATCATGCTGAAAATTCAGCATTTTATTGTACTGTAAAAGTGCGGGATAATGACCTGCATATTTTTTTCATGCCGGGCAAAGCCCCGCACTACTTTGCTGCCATGTAGTCAAATTTTAGCTAATCTGAAACAAAAAAAGTAGGTAGTATATTAAAGTACGCTAATTAGCCTATAATATTTCACAAACGCGATCAAATTTGATTGAGAATTGTGGATTCTGCAGCAAATCTTGCAAAATTATCTGATTTTACGAATGCAAATGTTTGGTCCATAATTGCTCTTTCCATTGCCGTAAACTGAAATTTAAATTTCCTAATAATTTTGGAGAAAAGGGGGTGCGGGGTAATGCCCGCACATTCCAGGTGCGGGGGAATTACCCGCGCTGACGCTATATCTTCCCAGGCAAAAATTAAGATTATTGATTATTCCTAGAATAGTAAGGAAATATCTCAGGAGTAAAATCCTCTTGCATGGGTTATTTCCAATTATTTGTAACGCCTTTTTAATGTTCTTTTTAATATTAGAGTATATAATTATGTATATGTATGTATAGAACAATCTTACAATAGACAAAAAATAATTCTTTTATTCTCCACATGTTTTCAAACTATTTGATTTAAGGTAAACCTGTTGCCAATACTTCACAGTGGAGACCAAACACCAATAATCTCAATGCGTGAACTCCTTCTCCTTGATTGCAACTCTGCACCCAAATCCATAAACCCAAACTCGATTTTGCAGACAGAGAAATACATCGTAGGGAATTCACTCAGAACAACTTCTATTTGTTCATATTCAAAGGACGCGAGTGAGGCAAACTGTATACCAAATTAGTAAGAAAATAGTATGAGGTAGAGTTTAGAGTTTTCTGACAGTTTCATATTTTCGAGAAGAAACTATATAATTTAACAATTTTAATTAGTTGTTTTATGAATTATCACAGTAAAAAACGTTTTATTTGTGGGATATTAGGGAAACATACCAGAAATGAATTCTTGCCTGGGATATGATCGAAAATTTGAAACTGTCCGATAACTCTGAACTTAACCCAAGCCATACAGGAATTGCGTGTTCACGTATATATGAAATATTTTCTTCGTTAATAAATATTATATTGCGGAATATGAACAACTCGTCTAAACTACTGGATAAAACTCATTCAATATCTCAATAATTACACCAGTATAATTTTTAAACTACGAATGCCAGAAGCAACATCGATTTTCATAAAACGTTCGGTTTAAATGATCTGTAATGTTGCCCAGCCCCGATATAAAGTGTCCCATACTTCGGATTGTACTACCATGATTATATTGTAATTCAGATGTATTTTATATTGAATGGATGTTTTGCAGAGATAATATATTATTATAATTAGTTACTTTTGAATTATTATTGGCAAAAATAATGTAATTTAAAATTTCAAATGAAGATTATCTTCATTTGATTTATATTTTCCAATTTAGAATTTAATTTACCATTAATGCGAGAAATAACAATTATTGATAATAATTGTTATTTTAGCATAAACTCTGCAACGTGTAATAAAATCTATGAAAACTCTTAATTAATTAATATAAAACTGTTTGGCACATGGGAAGAAATCTTAAAGTTTCAAAGTATAGCCATGTTCATAAGTCGTACAGCTTAATGTTGAAATAAGAGCTTTTTATTAGCGAGTCCTGTCTGAACTTCATCCATATCAAACTTTGTTCTTACGTGAAATTACCCTCAAGTGCTTAATTTTTCACAGTATTATACTACATGTGGAAATTAGGCCTTACATTTCTGGGGCATGGACGGAATAAACACTGCATTGCTTATAAAAAGATTGTGATAATATCCCATAGTGGGCCAGATAGTTATGGTGGGGTCAAGGAAGATTATTTGTAGTTTTTTTCCAATATTCGGTGCCCACTTAACAACCTATTTTGCAGATATGAGGAGAAACATATTTCAATTAAACCAAATTAAAGTACTTTTATTGTTTTTAAGATAATATGTATGCAATTCCAAGCTTCATAGAAGTGTAATAAACTTTCAATTATAATTTTTAAGGTAAAAAATTATAAAAAAATATTATAAATATCACCTAAAAAATCACTCAAAACGTGTTTTTTAAATTTTTATTTATTTTGTTTTTCGTTATACATGCTTGATCGAAAATTTGGAACTATTCGATAAATTGAAACGTATCCAATATCGGTTTTCTTAATAAGAGAGGATTTTCTTAAAGAATGTCAGGACGAAAAAGTGTGGCCGGACAAGCAGTGAATTTGTTTTCAAATTGCCACTCTGTTCATAATTAGACACAATAGTGGCAATAGGGATGGCAATTAGTGCCATGGGTGCCATTAGATTTTGGTGAGTCAATGTCTCTATATTAAGCTGACTGACTCTACTAAATGTCGGGGAATCCTAAAGAGAAGATAAAAACAATTTTATGAGCCAAATCAGCGGCCCTATTGCGAAAAGATAAATTTATACCATGTTGCTGGAAGTATATTATACTAACCATAGTATTTGATTTATACCAAGTAGCTTGAAGAAGATGAAGTATTACTTATCATAATGTGTGAAATATGTAGCTTGAAGTTTTATACTATTTATGGTATGGAACTTAATTATAATTATAGCATATAGGTAGCTTGAAGAGGATGAAGTTTTACTAATTATTGTATATTATGAATTATGACTAAAAATTTTGACAAGTTTTCATATAAACAAAACATTCAAAATGTATTCTATATGTATATATATTACTGGAAATATTCCAGAAAGTTCACTAAATACAATCTAGGCAAGTGTATAGTTCGATATCCATATGTATTCACAATATACAGGGTCCCGCAGGTAAATTGGGATAAAATTATAATTTGCATACCTTTCTATTTATTCCTCTAGTGATTATGAAATATTTTTCTTTAGTATTAAATCCATATTCTAAATTAAAGTATACAAATATTTAGAATAGTTTTGTTGAATAAAATAAAATAAACGCGACGGAAATGAGAGCAGCTGGGAATTAAATATTTTAAAGGCACTGGCTACGCAAAGACGACTGTTTATCGTCAAATTTGAGTGCATACATGAAGTCGTAACATACATCGAAAAGATCGAAAGCGAAACATAAGTATTCGGGCGGGACTATGGTCAATGTCAAAGCAAACCAAGAGATGCAATGTTTGGCTTAGAACCATCAGTAGTGTAATTTATGAAGACCGTGAGATGAAGGCTCAAGTTAGGAGACTTCGAAACCGCCTCACTAATTACTCGTTCAAGAGCTACAAGAGTTAAAAGATGCCCAAAGCTTCTCAAATATCTAAGGAACAAAGGGGCCATGTTCATAATTTCACCAATGAAAAAAGGTTCTTTGACGAGGTTGCATACCGTCAGAACATTTGAGTTATTACATGTGACACTACAGAAGTTACTTCAGTTTTGTTGAGAAAAATACTGCATTCTTAATATATATTTTGTTTTTGCTCCTGTAGTAAGTGATGGTAAGGTCATCCCTCCTGAACAAACTTACATCGAAACCGGACTTAGAAACATCTCAACTTATTATTTGAATATTCTGAAAAATGTATTTCTGCTCTGGAATACAATGCAACTAAGTCATTCTTGTTCAATATCTGTGGCAGTGCATGGAGCAAGACAAATTCTGACTTCTCAGAGGAATAGCAATTCCTTGTTTGTCCTGAAGGGCATTTTGCCGCCTATTAGCTCTACATATCTGAATGTTGGGGACTATTGGCTATTTAGCGTGATTGAAAGACAATCTAGCGTTAATCCATGGCATAATATTATTCCTTTAAAGGCAGCTATTCGAAGAGAAATCTTGAACATTGTAGCCGATGAAATAAAAAAGAAATGCTCACAGTTCACCCCAATACCAATAAAATGATCGAAGTGAAGATTTTATCATATTGAATATTATTGATTGAAAGGATGCTATTTTACTGATTTAAAGTTCAGATAATTGGTCATCCATTAATTCTCATTCACATTTTTCTATTATCTGGATATCTGTTACTCCAGCTGGAATTATGTTATCCCAGCCGAATTTTTGTTATCCTAGCCGGATTTCTGTTCTAGCTAGATCTCTGTTATCCTAGCCGACTCTCAATTATTATCCATTTAATAATTTTGATCATTACAATAAATCGAATGTTAAGTCATTGCAATTCTGCCAACAGAAAAATACGCATTGTGTGTATCCACTGAATAAGAAAATTCAATTCCGAATAAATTAACATTAAAATAAGAGAAAAAACATCCAAAACATTGTATACTTTTTGAGATACTCAGTAAATATGAAATCAGAATTCTTAAGATTTCAGGACAACAATCTTAAAGCACCAAATATTGCAAACATCTTATATATTCTGCCTGAACAATCGTGTTGAGAATATTCTCCCTCAGCTTATTCAGGCAGTTCATTATTATCCGGAGAATAATAGGAAAGACTGCAAGAAAATGACTGTCAATATTTTTTTTCCTTTCCAGCATTCTTTTTTGTTTCACAACCGAAATGGAAAAGCAAAATTACAGTGGTATTAAGCAAAGTAAAATTTGTAATTTGGAAGAAAATGTGAAAAGAATGGATGGTTTTGATTACTTCCGTATATGTTAACAATAATCTTGGTTATAAAAAAAAGAGAATGAAGACTTTCGTATAAAATTGATAATGTTTCAATTGTAATTATTAATGATTATTATGCTACCATTATTTTTTTTCAGTATTACTTTCACATGATCGTGATAATTATGAATAGCCGTGTGTATACATTAGTAAATTTTCTGACTAAAAAAATGAGATTTTGTTGTAATTTCAGCGAATGAATGAGATATTGAAAGAAATAATTACGTGTCACTACACACTGTCAAACACTTTGTCCAACTGGTTAAAGACCACATGATTTAAATATTGTCAATTACTGAAATCGATTATTTAGAGAGATTCAACATATGTGTTGGAAAATAATATTTCAAACAGTGGAATCGAATTTTAAGTTCTTGAATAACTTCTTTCTTACATAAAATAGTATTCCAGCATTTACACTCATATCAACGAATACTCACACATCTTTTCACAAACCATACATTTAGTTATCAAATGAAGTAACAAGAACAACATTCGCGAGAGCTATTCAGTCTCCCTAAATCTGAGTAATGCGGTAAATTATTCGGTAAATTATTCCAGCAGATAATTTCTCCTCGCAGAAAGAGACCTTCATATCGAGTCTTTATTTCCATCATTTGGAACACTTCACGGGAATGGTATATGTGGGATACTACTATATGTGGTATACTCCTATATATGGTATATGTTACGGTATATGTTATATACTTTATTGCGTAAATATATATATTTACTTTGCATATTGTTATAGTATATAAATACTTTTTATGAATTCTTCGAGAATTATATATTGACATTTACGAAACATAAGATTTATTACTTGTTTAAATGAAGAATATTCGTTAGAAAATATTATTCATAAGAGGTAAGTAGTTATAAATAATTAACTTTTGAAAAAAAGCATCTGCATATTAATGAGATAAATCATCAACACTCTTCTCTAAATCAATTAATGCGAGTAATTATTCTATAGTAATGAAGAAAATGTTCATTATTAAAAGGCCTTCGGGCTGAAATTATCAAGAGATTAAAATTAGGGTAAAATCAGAAATACTTGCCGATTCCACATCTTGGATCATATAAAAAATAATACAGTAATTAAACTGAATAGTTAAAATGTGCAATGATTATATATCTATTTCTTTTATGTTAGAAGATGAGGACTCTTCCAATAGCTGACCCTAGCCATATCTGTGATTAGATTTGAAAAAAAAAAGAAGTAGAGATATATTCCAATAAAGGAAGGATTGCACACCAAATAAGGTATATCTTTTTGTTTGCATTAGTGTACGCAATTACATATTAGTATATCTTTTATTTAATTAATATGGAAATACAAATTAATGTACTCTTCTTTTCTTTATTTATAACATTTGACAACAAAAAGAAAGGAATTGTGAGCCACAAGAAATTTGAGAGTGGTTTTTTATAAGTCTTCGTTGGGTTAATCATATCTTTCTTGCTTTAGAGCATCTAAAGGTATTATATACTTAATACTAATTATATGAATACGAAAAGCCACTATATAACATTTGTTCGTTTCTATATAGTTGTGAGGTATTTCTTGTCATTATAATGCTATGTATTTTTTATTAAGTTCCACACATTACTTTCCTCATCATTTTCTTCGTTAGTTTCAACAATAAAAATAGATGTTGTGGTGAAGGTATAAACGGTATTAAATTAAGCATAGGGTAAGTTACGAGTAATCGAACAGCTCCACAATTTCAATCATGTAAGAAAAAATACAATATTGATTCAAATTTTTGTTGATTTCAATTATTTAATAACAAAATCTTGATGTTTAATTGAACCTATTTCCTAATTCTATTCCATAATATTCACTTTCTGTTCACAATAATAACAATATAAAACATTTAAAGACTTTAGAATAAATTTGGATTTATATGTTATCCACATTTGTATTTTTTTCTTATTCATATCTCGATACAGATTTCTCTAGTGTATAATCCCTTGAAAAATTAGGGATTATATATTATTCAATTATCTGGATTTCTTATATGATATTCTCAGATTTTTTCTAATAAGTAATTTTGATTTTTTTAAACTTTTTTTATTTATCCAATTTTTTTGAATAGAAAATTATATGATTATTTTTATCTCTTAATTTGAGAGTAATTTCTTTTTTTCTAATCTCGGATTTTTTTAGGTAATTTTGGATATTTTTATAAACCCATATTTTGTTGTAATATTGTTTTTTTATAATGTTGAAACGTGATATTTTTCCTTGCAACCAATCTACTAACAGACGAATGCACACTGCACACTCTGTATTAGTACCTATTTTGTATAGGGTGATAATTCACATATCATTTCTGTTTGTACCTAGAAAAATCTAAAAAAATTATATTTCTAACAAAATTATACCTCCTTAAACTCATACAATTATACAATATAACCTCTGGAAAGTATAAGAGATCTGTTTATATATATATAATCCATCCGATAATTTCTATAGTTATAGTTAAGTATCTATTTCATTTCAATTTATTTTCCTTTTTATTATTAATTTCATTTTTAATATCCAATTTCGAAATAATATCCCATTTTCAATATGCCTTGTATTGGTCCGATGTGTCATGTTGATCTTAAGTGTCCTCATACATATTCCAAGAGTGTTCACTTTTCCCTACAGTATATGTATAATGTATAGTATCTACATGGACACAGATCATATGACATTTTTTAAAATACACTCATTCACTTTAGTCACTTTTGACGGATAGGTACACTAGTTTTATAATAAAATATAAGATAGAGATATCAAATAGAAAAATGGCATAGAGCATACAAAAGTTGGTCATAAAATTCATTGTTAAAGCCTGGTTTTGCCCCATTGTTTCCTAGGTGATATGTCATACTCTTCAAACAAACACCATTGTTCTGACGATGAATACAATTCTTTTTATTCGAAAGTTCGAAACCAAAAAGAAAAAATATTCAACGTTGAGTTCAAATGACCTCTTCATAACAAGGATATCCCGTTGAGTACATTTCAATCAAATATCATAGCAGTAAATCAACTTCTGAAGGTGATTATAATGTGGCCGAGGCTATAACCCTCTACATGTGATGATTGAAAGCGGAATTTAGATTATATTTGCCCGGTGTACAAAATCCTGATTCTATTCCAGGTTTAGTGTCGGCTTAATTCACTGATTGAAATTATGCAAATCAAGCTGTACGAAATTACTGAGTTCTAATAAATTATCATCCTGACAATATTAATATATTCTCTCCTAACAATTTCTATCAGCTTTACATGCAGACAATGGGAAGATTCGAATTCCCTTATGAATGGTAAAATATTCTAAATATTAGAACGCAATCTCTTCACAGTATTTTTTGGTAGAGAATTTTAATCCTATCCCCCAATAAATATTGATAAAAATGTACCTCTGATATCAAGTTTGGAGCGTTAAAGAAAACAATATATTGTCCAAATTGGAATCCAATATTACACTAGCCTGATGAATAGTCAGTATCTATATTAGGTAATTTGCATTTTCTCGCACACTACATTCACTGGTAAATCGTATATAAGGAATATATATGCAAATATAAGGAATAGGAAGAAAAGTATTGAAAAGAATAAATTAATAACCAACTGTGACAAAATCTATCAAACTACGTACAGTAATTCTAATATTATTTATAATATGAAACGAAAATTTTACATTAACGTATACACATATTCGTAATATATACAATATTAAATATTTTGTATATACATATATACAGTATAAAATATATATAATATACAGTGTTTAGCATAAATAGTATTTGATATGGTGTCAGAACTACCATAACAACGTATTCAAAATATGTGATAATTGAACATTATCGAATGGTTGTATTCATGAGTATTTTATTCATGGGAATACAAATATTCAATGATATATATAATTCACAATAATACATAATAATTAATTTGACTGTTATTAGTTTATATCAGAACACAATTTCATTCCATCTTATAGTAATAGAAGAATGAAGCCATTTCAACACAAACGAAGATCATATAAAGCCGATTGTTACCTTCACAGATTGCGTAGGGTTATGTTTTCACATAACTCCAAAAAATATTCAACCAAATTGCCTGAAATTTGGTGTGACGATTGGACAATATCCTGGAAACATTTGTTTAGATTTATCACCAATCGGATCAAAGTCAAGGTCAAGGTCTTTTATAACTCAATAACTAAAAAACAATTCAACCAAATTCTGTTAAATTTGGTGGGACGCATGTTCCAGGAACCAGTTTATTTTATTTTGATAGCGAATTTGTAATTGGTAAAGTTCAGGGTCATTTAGAACTCAAGGATTATAAGATGGGCAAGGTTAGAAATATGCGGTGGTGCAGGTGTGCGCTCTACGAGTACCCGTCATCTTGTTTGTTATGGATACGAACATGTATGGTGAGTTGAAATTTGTTGGTAATTCATACTTGTTAAAAAAATCACTTTTCGTCTCACATGTTCAATCTTTTTTTAGCTCAAATTATTTCAAGTTTGGAAAATTAGCTGCTTGAATTTATTGCTGTGGTGACAAATTCATATGCTGTGGTGACAAATTCATATGCTGTGGTGACAAATTCATATGCTGTGGTGACAAATTCATATGCTGTGGTGACAAATTCATATGCTGTGGTGGCAAATTCATATGCTGTGGTGACAAATTCATATGCTGTGGTGAAGTCACCAAAATTAGTTTTCATTTGAACTGCAATTATTTCTTACTAGAATGGACTTAAGGAAACTTAACAGTTACTCATTCTCATACATTAGCAAACTCATACAATAGCAAACTCATACAATAGCAAACTCATACAATAGAAAACTCATACAATAGCAAACTCATACAATAGCAAACTCATACAATAGCAAACTCATACAATAGCAAACTCATACAATAGCAAACTCATACAATAGCAAACTCATACAATAGCAAACTCATACAATAGTAAACTCATACAATAGTAAACTCATACAATAGCAAACTCATACAATAGCAAACTCATACAATAGCAAACTCATACAATAGTAAACTCATACAATAGTAAACTCATTTCTCGTTCTGCAATCGATCCTCTCCACACACTTACCTTACTAATTGTATTTCGGCAATCCAATTCAATTATATTGAAGTGTTGATTTCTGGTATTAACAAATTAATATCGGATAACATTTGAGCTTATTGGATTCAAAGAGGATTTGCACTTTGATATTTTTTTCTGCTTCGAAATTGTTTCCCAAATTTGTATATAGAAATATCGTAAATTATATTTAATTAATATGAACCTGATAGATTTGTATTTACTTGAATATATTGCAATTAATTTTCAGTTCTGATTAATGCTTATTGATTTTGGATATAATTCAATTCATATATTTTATTGGTGTGTTAAATAAAAAGAAAACTATAAATAATCCTATACATATATATATGGGTCAAACTGATGGAGCAAAACTTATAGGCATGGCCAAACATGATTTGAGTAGAACTGTTTGATCATTTTCAGAATATTTCCAGCGTAATTATTCGAACGTTTGATGATTTCAATTAATAATTATGTCCAATATACTATAGTCCTTTTTATTTCTTTTCTCTCGCTTTCTTTCTCTTATTCTATTATTCTAGATTCTTCATTCATATTTTAAATTCAAATGCGTTAACATGAAGATGTTTTATGAAATTAAGAGATGAGCGAAATAAAAATTATGATTAGTTTTAAGTTCCGATTTATCGGACGGTTTTATATTTTCGATCATATAAAAACTATATATTATTTATGAAATAACTCGTTATTCTAATTTGTATGCAGGTATCAGCAATGGGAAACACGTGTTAAATTATAATTAATAAGTTCAGTACCTGTCGCTGCACTGACGGATGTAATATCATTGTGACACGTAATTCAGAAAGAGGAACGTTGGTTATTTACCATTTTATGATTTCACTTTTACAGCACAATCCAAATTGTGCAATTGCAAATGATCTGCCTATTTTTTCGCCCATAAACATGAGAGCATCCGATTGGTGATATTTTATTCCATTACTCTGCAACTGTGAGCAACTACCCAAGCAACACAAGTTAATGGGGCCCATGTGGGCACTAGGTTGACAAATCGTATTGGTACTGTGTGGTTTTGCAAAATGGGGCAACATGGTCACAGCATTGGCTGTTATGTGTAACCCATCGTGGCCCAAAATATTGCCGAAATGTTAATTAGGTTTCAGCCATACAATGTTGATAGGTTATATAATAATCAGGTTGTGTCAGTATGACAATTCAATGGGATTGATTAGCCACATCGAACCAACCCTTTTCCAAGGTAACATTCTATGAGAATGGGAAGCCACAGCAACCCCATGTAAATTCTACGCTACTTTTCAGTCTGACATAACTTGCCCATCTACCAATCTAGTACCCAAGTAGCACTATGTGTTATGGCTGCTTTGGTATTGTCAGGTCAACTTGTTGTAAAGCATTAGTTTCGCTTCTAATAGTTCTAACATTTCTATGCTCTTGCGCATTTCTTTCTCTCATTTCTTTACGCCTTTCCTGTGTTAAATATTCACTTGAGTTTCTGTGCCATTAAGCCATAAAATCTTTTATTTTTACACTTCTTTCTTCTGTTTTTTCTTCTATCGCATTTCTTTTATTCTCTTACATTATCACTCCTATCTTGTGTTATTTTGTTCATTTATATTACAATGCCTTCCTTCCTTTACTTCTTTTTCGTATCTCTTTACATTGAACATTTCTGCAATACGTACCAATTGTCACTATTTTATTCATTTACTTTTTAACGGAAGGATGGACTTACATGCCAGGCATCGTTTTTAATAGTATAAATTATACATCTATTTTTTTGATAAAAAATGTACAATAGGGTGGGCCAAAAAATATGGGTTTCGGGCAAACTTCATAATCTTCATATGGAATAGTTATAATAAGTTGACACGTTATAAAAGAACATTGCATGCCAATTTCCAGGCCATTTCTGTATATTTTTGAGTTGCCCCAAAACATTTGAAATTTTGTACAAAATGATATTTTCCCATTAATTTTGAAATATGCGATTTTCTTTTTTTCTGTGAAATAGGTAAAACTAGTTGGCACGTTGTGAAAAAACACCACTTGCAAAATTGCAGATTAATATTTGATACTTTGACTTGTCCCGAGCACTTTTTTTGTGAAATATATTAATATTACAATATATCTCTTAAAATTTGGCTTCTGGAGCAATCATGCTGTTATCGTGATAAGATAGAAGTAATTTAATTCTCAAAATAACTTTGTGAATTGTATTTATTTCATTTTGTAAAAGCATGTATCAATATTTTCGCATTGTAAAATTTTTGAATTTACTCGGATTTCAGCAATTGGATAATTACCCATGCAATTCGCTTAATCAACTTTTTTGAGTCACCAAGTGTTCCAAATATTGAAATGTTGGTTTATTAATCAATAATTAATGTTTTTGCTCAATTTCTTGCATATTAATTTCCTAATTATGTTCTTCATTGAGCACCAGACCTCCATACGTGTGGATCAGTACACTGACTACAGTCTCCAGCGGTGCCTAAATTTGAACAATTTGGAGGGGTGGGGGCAACTGTAAACAATGTCGTACCTGTCTGATTTTCCGGCACATACACCAAAATACGCTCATCTCCAGCTATCTTCCTATTCTAAATGATTATAAATCAGAGTTTATGAGTTTTTTGCTAAAATGTAGTAAAAATCACCAAAAATGTTACTTTTCTGATATTTGAATCGCTTGGGGGCAACTGTTAATCATGTCAGAATTCAGTCAAATTTCAATGCACGTGCCTTTACTTGTCATATCAACTTTATATCACTATTCCATAAGTAATTTCCAAAATGTTGTTTTTTGGCCCACCCTAATGTACAACCATCCGACAAAACAAAGGAACATCTAGGTTCTTTTGATTTCAAATTTTGCTGCACCGGACTTTTTTTGCACTCCAAAATAAAATTCTAAATGAATACTTTTTCAATTTGACTTACCCTAAATATTATTCCAAATGTCGTTTAATTCCCCAACGTTTCACTATTATTAATGGTTTTAAAAGATTAAATTAGCAAAGGAACATCTAGGTTCTTTTTATTTCAAATTTTGCTGCACCGGACTTTTTTGCGTTCCAAAATAAAATTCTAAATGAATATTTTTTCATTTTGACAGAATTCTGTCGGGAAATTTCAGTCATTTGGAATGCTTCAGTTAATGCAATTTAATCGGTGGAAAATTGAATAAAGCTGCCTGATAAAAACTCTATAATCATAAAACAGAATACATGAATGAGAAATATGAAAGGTGGATTAAAGAGCTACCTACATTTTTATACTATCCTATTTTATAAATAAAATTCTATAAAAAAATTATGAGGATACAATATTCACTTTCATGAAACATGAAAGAATGTTTAAACAAAAAATTAGATGCTCAATCAAATAATTAACATATTTAAGTTACTTGCCTCGTAACAACTTCATATTCCTTTTAAAAAGTATAATATGCCCGTGAATAATAAATATATATTGATACTTCTTTCATCAATGAATTTATTTCAGGTAACATATAAATTAGTGTGAAATTTTTTTTCTACATATTCATGTGTGAGTTTAATATGTTTATTTCGAAGTGATATTATTTTAGTTTTCATGTCACTTAATAGTTAATAGTATAATACTTCACCGCTTGAAGAACTAATTTCAAAAGAAAAATGTCAGCTTTGAAAATAGTGAAAATCTTTGCGTTTCCACAACCTATTCGTAACTGAAAATTTAAGCGCCTTTGCCGCCAGTAATGCAATAAAATAACTATAATGAAAATATACTCAATACAATATTAGCAAATTGATGTTACTTCTTATATAGTTACCATAATAATCAGAATATACTTTATATCCTCGATTCAAGTTTATGAAATATAATATTTTGCCTTACAACTATGTATTTCAGTTTGAGTGTTTCATCATATGTGTTTTAATTGTACCATTCTCAATAAATTTGCCCGATTAGCCTTGGAGCTACCATAAGGGGTTGAATAAAGAGTTCTAATTTTGATATTTTAATGTATAACTATGTGATATTATTGTGTTGAAATGATTTTTTTCCTCTTGTAAAATGTCTCTTTGTTTAATAAACTATTTGATTTGATTTGATTTGATAGGTTTTATGTAGATCAAAGAATGAAATTGATAATAAATATAATAAATTGAAGCTCGTAATCGTTCGAGACATTAATACTTTGCAATTTTTATGTAGAGGTAATTAGTTACCAATAATAATTAGTTCCAAATTTTCGGTCATACAAAAAGCGATATAATAATAATTAAAATATAAATCAAATAATTATTATCATATCGTTTATCTTATGCAGTTATCATGGATACTAATTAAGATTAGAATATAATTATTACTTTAATATTATTATTCTTATATGATCGTAGATGTGGAACTGACCGATAAATCGTAACTCACTCTAATGACCTAGGAAATTCTGTATTATTTTTCCACGATGTCTAATATTTTACTCCTGTTTTCCGTATTTCTTACCTGACCGAGGAAACAGCACATCGGGGACAGCCTGACGGTTACATTACTCTGAATTATTTATTTATATCAACTTCATCCTGTTTTCAAATGGGACACAAACTTAAAAAAGTAGACGATTATACTGCATTAGTTCAGAAAACCTCTAAAACTTATCTCTGAACATTTTAAGTTCGTTAACAATTGGTTATGTATAAGGAATAATTATTTAAAATGATTATTTACATCTAAATTGAATTGCCTCCTTTTATAATAAAGATTTGTAAATTGAGCAACTCACTTCATTTACCGAAAATTTACAGGCTAATAAAAACTAATATGCAGAAATTATGTAGGCGAGTAGTCGCTTGAGATTATTACAGAGGATAACGTTGTAAACTATTATTTACTATAAATTATAATATTATATGCTTATATAATTATTAAATTAAATTAAATTATCATATACTTTAAATTTGGTATAATATCCTAGAATCACCATTAAATAATAAATGGTGGTTGGATTAGGATAAGACGGTCCGAAATATTGGACCATACAAGTGGTCCAATTAAATTATATTTATTATACATTTGTCCTGTATGATCGAAGATGTGGAACTGTCCAATAATTCAGAACTTATTCTAATCAAACCACACTTTATTTTCACATATTATAAATTTACGTATATAATGATATATAAATTAATGTTTGATAATATATGAGGTACAATCAATGAGTCTTCCTCTATCTTGCTTTACACTTCGAAAAATTATTTGGTTTCTGCTAACGACATCAAATTTTTAGAGAACTAATAACCAAATTAAAACTTTGCCTGCAAGAAATGAATAAAGATTCCTTAAAGTTAACTGAATGTATTGTTTGTAATTGTAATAAAATGTATTATTAATACTCGTTATTTTAATTGGCATCCATGAGTTTTGCAGGTTTTAAGAATATCATTTGAAACAACCAGTTAAAAAGTTATACCTATATATGATCGAAAATGTGGAATTGGCCGATAACTCGTAACTTACCTTAAATTATAGGGTGTCCAGAGGAAATTTTATAGCGGGACTACTACAGATGTTAATGAGACCCAACTTGATCATATTGAAAAACATTATTTTTCTCTATGTATAGTTTTATACAAGAAATAAACAGTAAATGTCTCAGGATAAAATGTACCTTAAATTACAATACTTAATTTATTAAGTTTATTTTTCTAACACTTTGGTTCCTGAAGGTATTTGGTCCAATTTTCACAATTAGAATAAACAGATCAATGTATATGTTGTATAGATTCAATTAAAATCATCAATATTAAATTAATGGTTAATTCTAATGGGCTAATTAATTACGTCTGCTGTTTCAAAATTAAATGAATTGTGATATTCGATGAATAAAAAAGTATAATTTAATCGACAAATTTGCATATGTACTTTTTTTGACTTAAGTTTTTTTTTTTAACTTAAGTTTTATCTCAATAATGTTGAACTACATATTGAAATAGCACACTATTTGAATCTCATATACAATTGAAGAGAATATATGTTAAATACTCCCTAGTCGAATTAAAGATGAAGTTTGCTCAGTAGCAGTCAATCAAAATGTTGTTTACGAGGTATAAACTAATATGGGTAACAGATAGAATATCATTCTCATGGAAACATGATTGAATTTATGATTGACAAGAGCATATATTCAATCTATTATTACTCTGGATCTAATTGATAACTCTTACAGTATCAATAAAGATTCGACAACAACAAGAGACATTCTAATTATTATATACGCAAGTGAAAACAAGAAAAATGAAACAGACAGAATTGCGCATCCAAGAGACATGCCTCTTGATCTTCAAAGGCCATGCCATAGCTAGGTATATTTTTCATTTTGGTAGAATAATATTATCATAACATAAACAAAAAGAGCATGATTATTTTATGTTTATGACTTTGTAGTAATCATAGTCATATGTAACTTTGTAATGAGTACTCCCTATACATTCCCTTTGATAATCTTTTGGCATGGCGTAGCTATGTATGAAAGTTTCCATGAGGTTTGCTGGAATAGGCTATAGCCAATAAAGATGGCATCAAGGAATTCATTTGATGTTGCATAATATATATATATATCTACTGTTTTCATAGTTATCTCTTGTAATCAAACAACAAATATTGTGTTTCTGGTTCAAGTCTGGTGAACAGAAAGGATGACGTGTGAAGAGGAACTCAGTACTCTCGAATATAATCAAGCAGCGGCAGATTTTGTGGACTGTCGAAGTATTCATTCATAACCTCCAAAAAGTAGGTCCGCTATCTATCGTAAAAGAAGTTTAACCTAACATTTATGCATAATTATTCGCTGGTTGATGACCCTGTGCCTCCTAAAGCTCCATAGTTCCTCACCCAAGCAATGTCAAGCCCCCCACAGCTATTTTTCTGTGGAATAATTTCTTTGTCCAGTCAGTATGTACCATCAAAACCATTGGAAACATCAAAATTGAATCTTTTTTAAACGAGAAAACAATGTTATAGCTCAATTTTTTATTGTCTCATCAAAGTTTTAGTGCATTAAACCTCATACAGCTGCTAAGCATTTCACACAGGTACAAGTTTTTTTCCAGTTCAATCACCCGGTCCCGCGCAAATTTGAAAAGTTTGCCTGCTTTATGCATATTGATACTTTTACACCTTGAATTAAAACCTCTAATGATTTTATACTTTGATCAGAAGTAAAACGCATTAGTTGATGAACTATTAATTTAAGAGTATTTGAAACAGGTATAGGATGATTGCTTCGTGTTTGCTACTACAACATATTTCAAACAAAATGGAGGAAGAGTTAAGTCAACACTGAATAAATATCATAATACAAAAATTTAACCTTCATGCTTTTAGTATCATGCTTTAATTGAATTGAGGAGAATATTGAGGAGAATAACACGGTATAAAAAATCTGAAAAGTACTTTGTACATCAAACAGAGCGCGTATAAGCGAAATACCTAGTTAGTATTTTAAAGTAGTATTGTACTGAAGAATGAATTTAGTAACATTGAACGAACATGAATAAAAATTAATTTATTTACAGAATTGTACACGACTCACCTTCATCCACATCAAAGGGTTCATAGAATTAAGAACAAAATAAGAAAAAAAAACTACCTATATCTAACTCCTATACTTATTCCTAAGATATAAGTCAATTATAATAATTAATTTTCCATGAGAACCCTACTTCTAATGTTTTCTCAGAGTTCGATTTTGAAATCTGACTATTTGGTGAAAATCAATAGAGTCGAAGTTTTCCAAGTCATGCTCCGTGTGGGTATGAAAGTCTCGAACCCCTGCTTGGAGTTTCACATTCACCCACAGAGTTTCAAAGAAGAAATAGTAGATGCGGTCGAATCTCTTCTGAGCTACAGGAGCTTTGTAGTTTGGTTCGAATGAGGAGAGGCGAAATCCTCTTTTATGTAAACCTCTAATAACTCTGCAGAATGAGGAGAAATATAATAATGATGTGCCACGATGTTCTAAGAGGTGCATAATTGGTGAAACTTATACACCAGTCTGATATCAAAGACCTTTCAAACTTCCGGTAGTTAATAAACCAATTACCAGTGCTTCTTTCTTTACAAATTACGGGATGAGAATTTTAAAATAAGCTTTAGTATAAACACTGATGTCAATTATAGCAATCAAAGTACATTCATTAATAGAAGAAACTGGTAAATACTCAATAAATGTATTCAAATAACACATAAGCTATCATTATAATTATGACAATCTCTCATCTGGTAAATCGTTCAGACAAATGTTCATCTGGTAGTTACTTAATTATCTAGTTATTATTGACATAATTGAAGAGGGATTACCTTGCGTAACGCCTCAGCCCTCCAATCCACTCATCTTTGGAAGTACTGGGCACATCTGAACGCAGTTTGTTGAGATGTACCTCCAACGCCAACTGTTTCGTACGTTCTAGAATATTCGTCTGCAAATCCGTAAATCTTCTTTATATCAATAATCAGTCGATAAAATAAACGGGAAACTAAAGCTATCTTAATTGCAAACTCAAGAACAAAAGAGTGCATGAATCCAGAGCAAATGACTGATTTTAATTATACACAGTGGTTATACTCAGTAATATTCTTCAAAGTAATGAGTTACATATTAATGATAACTGATGATATGATTTACATTTTGATAAATGATAACATTCACATCTCTAACTATAATGAATAACACTTCTCTATATACGTCATTTACAAGTTTACGTTGTGTAAAAAATTTTAAAAGATAACTTGCAATTATCATTAAACCCATATATGTAATTAGGGCCTCTACGCACGAGCGTCTTTTGACGTGCGGCAATTGACGCATGACCCTATAATATCATTAACTCTATACTAAACGTTGGCAGTACAAAAGAGTTAAAAAGGAACAATTCTGGACGCAGAAAAAAGACGCTGCGTGAAAAAGACGCTCGTGTGCGGGGGATCCTTAATTATTGTGCTAAATTAAACTCCAATCTTATAGTATCATAACCACCTACCTGGAAGAGACTTTTCTCCATCAAGTCCCACTCGTCGTGCTCAATGTCCATCTTGAGGACATCAATGGTAGAATTGATGTGATTTAAATTTGTCATGATGTCCGGTAGTGTACGGTAAGTGTAAGGAAATTTACCATTACGATCTGTGACGACTTTGATTTCACTGCGCACACCTATGCGCACCTTCAAGAAGAACGCACTGTGATGGGGGATAAGAAAATAAGTAAAATACGTTGAAGGATGAGTGCATAAAATTTAATTCCACAGACTCAACTTATTCTAAAAAGTATTGAACATGAAGTACTACATGGGGATGTGATTGCAGATGGAAGATTAAATATTTTACATACACAATTATTATACATGATGGAATATGTTTTAAAGCAAGTGAAATAAACAAATAATGACTTGTTTGGCATGTGTATTTCAAAAGGTATGTACCGTTAAATCACAGAGCTATTACACATAGAGTGCTTACCGATAGTAAAGATTATAAATTCTTCATATTCTTGTTCTAATTTGTTGGTATAAACCTATTTCTCAATTGAAATGGGAAATAATTTCATGAAACGTTGGTGAAATTGGCTGAAATATTATCGGTTTCTGGTCTAAAGTTACTGCTAGTACAGTTAAAATTAAACTCTTGCTGGATTGGTTCTAAATCGATTTGGTAGATTTAATTATGTGATATTAGTATATTACCTATAAAAATATATAAAATATATATTGGCGCCTTCACGCGGTTGTTTAAACATGAGCACTGGTGCAGCCATTTTTTCAGACTGGAAATGTTTATGAACAACCTATTACAGTTTAATTGGTTCTAGGTCAATTCGCCTAAAACACATTCGCAGAAAACATATTCGCCGAAAACACATTCGCCGAAAACACATTCGCCGCACGACACATATTCGCCGAAAATATGAATTTTTTTAGCAGACTACAAAAATTTAATTTTATTGGACATCCTGTGTTGAATGATTATTTAAAACTGATCAAATTTTTTATTACCTATAAATTAAACGGTAATTAATTGTCTGGTTTTAATGCCATATAAATGCTCGTTCTTAGTCCCATTATCAAAGTTTCTAAATAAATTTAGTAGTATTTATTAAATAATGAATATTTAATCCATTTATTTTAACATAAACTTTCCTATTTTTTAGAAGGTGTTGCTGAACAAAATTGATTTTGATTTCCTTATTGTAATCAGGTAAATTTCTCCATATTGTCAATATTTTATAAAAGGAATAGTTAAAACCTAGAAATAGATCTGTTTTAACTGTACCTTCAACAGCTATTGAAATATATGATTTTAAAGTTGGTTGACTTTTTGTGGGTCACCCTGTATAGTGAAAGCTTCATGAGTGACTCACAGTAGCAGACTGATTCTACAATGTATGTATATAGAAGGATTAAAATAAAGTGAGACTAATACAAAAAAAATAGTTTTCTTTTGTAACTGATAATTGTACACAGAAAAAAAAAATTGACATATAGAGTTAATAAACTTTCACAAATAAAGCAGTAATAACATTTAAGTTAACGTGAATACCATAAAGTTTAACCAATAATTATGTAGAATATTGAAAAGTAATTTATAAACTTATATGCAAGTTCATCTATAAGTAATTTCATCTAGACTTATGAGATAAATTTGATAAACATTTTAAATAAACATGTTTTTTCGGCGAATGTGTCGTTCGGCGAATGTGTTTTCGGCGAATGTGTTTTCGGCGAAAGTGTTTTCGACGAATGTGTTTTCGGCGAATTGACCGGTCACCGTTTATTTATGGTATGTATTGAATACTACATATATATTGTCAAACGAATTCAAATTGTTTAATGAATATCGAGCAATACAGATATAGAAAATGAACACGAGGCAAAACAATTAACTATACGGATCAGCCTTCTAAATTGAGATATTTTTTCACGAAATATTCATATTTCAGATGATTGAATTATTTTTTAATTACTTATTCATTATTGATATATAGCTACAGTACAACTACAATTTCATACAAGAGATTCCTTATCTTTTTCGTACTGAAAAGTCCCTCTAAAGATAACCTTTCGTAGTGAGTTTTTTTACCCCATGTCAAAAATAATTAAAATAAATAAAGATAAAATTCCGTTTCACTTTATAACTAATGATGAAATGACACCTTTCTATTCTAGAGCTAAAACTTTGGGTCTTTATTTATTCTCTCAAAAAAATTAATACTACTGTTATGATCTCACCCTGGTGCAATCACACGAGGGTATTTAAGGTGCGAATAATCCAAATCAAAACCATAGACACTACAACCAGCCCTAGCCATCGCTGTTTCGAATGAGAAGTCGTGACCGATGCCGAAAGAATAAACGAGGCAGTTGGACGGTGGCAGGGAAGGCTGTGTATCGTGATCTAAGCAGATCATCCTAGAGAGAGAATAATTGGTTGGTAGTTAATTGAATCAACATTTCATATAATAAAGTTAATTTTATAATTTTTCATTATTTCTTTATTTTGTTTTTCATGATCTTTCCTCAAAATTTTCAAAGAATGTTATTCATATCAACTTGAGTCTGGACAAAACATTTTCACTCACTTGTTAAATGAATCATGTATTATATCATATGATAAAATAAAATAAAAGGATTTCACCTATACGATTTTTCATCAATAATACCAATTAATGTCATTCATATCATCTACAAAATCAGCATCTTTACAAAAAAAATTCACCCACTTGTAGCCATCGGGTGTTTCATGGTCACAATATTTTCCCCCCACCCGTACCATCTTCTTGCAATGTCTGGTGGAGGTGGAGAGGGTGGAGATGACGTGGTGGAACACGGACTCCAACGGAGCGTCATCGATGTAAGAGATTTCGGGGATTCCCTCCTTATTACGATTGGGAATGGGAATTGTTACATTTGGAAATGGATATAAAATAACATTTTCAACCGTTGATAACTATTTAAATAGGTTTAAAAAAAAGTATTTCATACAAAATAATTAAAAACATTGTAATTCACCCTTCACCTTCTGAAGAAAATTTTTAACTTTCATCACTCTGGATTAGTGATAAAAGGTTTCATAGGGTAAAATTACAAATTAACGGCCAGTTCCACATCTTCGATCAAAAAGCAAGAACAAAAATTTAAGTAATGAATTATATAATATTTAAATGGCGTCTTTAATAATAATTAGAGTAACAATTTAAGTAATATTTATTAATTATTTTTTTTACGATAAAAAAGTAGCACTTTGCGATAATTCGTAACTTACCCTTATTCAAACTATAACCTTCTTAAATTTATAACGATACTATAATGTACAGCTTTATTGAAACTATAACCATATTAATTAAAATGAATAACAATTTATAATCTATAAGTAACTGAAATTAATTAACTCTGTAATCTAATACAATTTTCTAGCTCTGGTGCTAAATCGGACTACTTAATGCTCTAATTAAACATGCCAGTCTGTGAAAAAAAAACATGCCATGGAAAAACGCGAGGCAAAGCGGTTCATTATTTTAGCTCTCATCTAAAACTGTACAAGTTATATCATTCTGACCAGGATAGCAAAATTACTCACCTCTACTTTAAGTAATCAGTATTTTAACCCCAATTGCTGAATTAAAAAAAAATTACACAAGATTTTCTATTTCTTCAACCTACGCCTCCCCCCCCCCATCCCCTTTACTCCCCTCACCCTTACCCCCTCACCCTTACCCCCTCACCTTTACCCCCTCACCTTTACCCCCTCACCCTTTACCCCCTCACCTTTACCCCCTCACCTTTACCCCCTCACCTTTACCCCCTCACCTTTACCCCCTCACCTTTACCCCCTCACCCTTACCCCCCTTAACCCCCCTCACCTTCACCCCCATCTCCCCCATAAGGGACAGCACGAAGGTACTCATCAGTTCAGGTGCTATCTCTTCACTTATTTCTTCATATAGGTGAAGGACAGGTGGAATGTGAAGGTACCGGTCTGGACCTGCCAATAATATCTAAAATAAACATCCAGTAGCATTTTAACAGTAACAATATACCTTCTCTTTTTTGGAAGATGAAATTGACTGTAGATGTCAGTCTATATAGGATCTATGTACACCAATATTAGTAACTTAATAGTAGTAAAATAGTATGTCAGAGTATAACATAGGGTAGGTTCCAAGTTATCGGATAGTTCCAAATTTTAGATCATGCGAGATTTTTAAATTATTTAACTTTCATTTTAATTATTATAAACTTTTCTTATGATCGAAAAAGTAGGAACCATCCAATAACTATGAACTCGATCAGCCAAAGACTTGCACGAACTTAAATCTTAAGTTCTAACATTACAGTACATTACTATAACTTACCGATCAAATGTTCGGACTTTAACCCTTCTCGTCTAACATTTTCCTCTAGTGTCAGAAGAATGAGAAAAATGAAGAGGAAGAAACAGAAAGAAAGTTTGATGAGCAACCGCACCCAAATAAGGGGGCGGGGCATTATATTAGAACACAATTATTACGAAACAGGCAAGAAAATGTAAGCAAATATAACGTAAAATCAATTAATAAATTTCACTTTTACCCAAAATTTCACGTGTCTCACTTATATCTACACTGATTTTACAATGTTCTAATTTCACTAGACTCACTTATATCCATCTATCTGTATAATTCATTTTAATGATAAACCAGAATTGTGTTCGTAAAAATAGTACCCTCCAGTGACTGGATAGGGCAATATACATTTGCAAACTGAGCAGGAAAACTAGAGAATAATAACTACACTTCTTGTAGCTCTTGCAGTAATAGATTCATAGTTATCCTCCTTTAGATATCTTCCTTAAGTTATCTTCCTTGAGTTATCTTCCTTCAGTTATCTTCCATTAGTTATCTTCCTTTAAATATCTTCCATTAGTTATCTTCCTTTAGTTATCTTCCTTTAGTTATCTTCCTTTAGTTATCCTCCTTGAGTTATCTTCCTTTAGTTATCCTCCTTGAGTTATCTTCCATTAGTTATCTTCCTTTAGTTATCTTCCTTAAGTTATCCTTCTTTAGTTATCCTCCTATAGTTATCCTCCTTTAGTTATCTTCCTTAAGTTATCCTTCTTTAGTTATCCTCCTTTAGTTATCCTCCTTTAGTTATCTTCCTTTAGTTATCTTCCTTTAGTTATCTTCCTTTAGTTATCTTCCTTAAGTTATCTTCCTTAAGTTATCCTCCTTAAGTTATCTTCATTTAGTTATCCTCCTTAAGTTATCCTCCTTTAGTTATCCTCCTTTAGTTATCTTCCTTTAGTTATCTTCCTTTAGTTATCTTCTTATAGTTATCCAATATAAAATTTTTAGTCAAGTTAGAGCCACCTACTATTTTTCATCTATTTAGCTGAAAAAAACACTGATTTTTATTTCCTTTGTTTGGTGTCATTCTAATACATATTAACGTACATATTTACTAACAGATTATCCGTTTAATCAAATTTACGAGATTTATTCACTTTCGAAATTGAGGTTCAAAATTGAGTTAGAGAGTAATTTTACTATGAAAATGAACATATATGTGATTTCAGAAAATTAATTTTCATTCCTTAAACACTGCCAAGGGGTCTTTATGCAGAAAATCATACAAATTTTGCATTTCCTGCATTGGCTCATTTTCTACTTTACATAAGGCTTTAACTCAACTTCGAGACTGTTTTCTGTTTTTTCAAATATAATAAAAAGTTGATTTTAAAAATATAATTTATTTCACATTATAACATCTATTTGACCGGATGAACGCAATTTTAACATCAAAATTGACTTTAGTTACCGATTTCAAGGACTGGATCAAATTTGATTTAGCACTCATGAATCAACTTTGAGCCATGAAACCGAGATCACAAGAAAATCCTTAAGTCGATTTCTGACCACGCAACTATGAGCCCCTCAACTATGAACCACGCAACTGTGAGCCACTCAACTTTGAGACAATCAATATCAAAACGCTCGTGATATACTATTACGGTATTCGATGATTCATAATAGACATAAGGGCTTGATTTTATTCAATATTTGACCAGAAGAGGGAGAAAAAGTTAGTATTTTTAGAATATTCATCCCTCCTCTATTTCTTCTTTTGTAAGGCTGATGAATTAATATTTGTTTTGAGGTACGAGTTATTCATGGTATACTGGTAGTTTATACTAATATAATGGCTGCTAAATTAATTAATTTTGTAGAGGTGTATCGTCAGCGTTCAGAACTAATAGTCATATCGACGTCAAAAGGAATTTAAATGCAAGGGACTGAAAGAAGCAGCCAAATAGAAAAGTAGCTAAATGAACAAAGTCACCTACCACTGTTGATGACCAACTTATGGATGCAGAAAAGCTACTCCGTAAAAGTTGTCAATTAGCAAGGAATGTGAAAAAACGGAAGAAAAGCGCCATGTGGCTTCATTCGCGGATGGAAGAGGAGAATGAAGAATTGACAATAAATGTAGCTGAAGACCCTACCTAACACGAAATCTAAGACCTCGTAGTCATTATCCTCTAGGGCTATCCTCCGAAATTGAAACTGGCGTTTAGAAAATGATAAAAGACAATTAAAAATCAAAATTACAACAGATCCAATTAAGAGGCTCCACCCCCTTCTCTTCCATTCACCAGACAGCTTCAGGATAGAACTGTAGCTGGTACTACTATGCCAAATTTATTAACTTTTAAAATAATAGTACACGTTTGAAAGCCATTCAGAATGAGAACGGGAACTAATTTTAAGGTTTCATGAACTAACGTGCTCTTGAAATCAAGCTCAAACTAGAGTAAGCAAGATATTTATGTTTGAGAATGAATAGTTATGTATATAGAGAATATTGCGTTTTGGCCCTTGTACACTGCCAATGAGTTGTATTACAGAAAAACATACAAAATATGTACTTCTCGTCATTGACTTAATTTTCTTTTTCCCTACTATTTAGCCGTCAATTCTGTCATTCACGTATAATAAAGAGATGGTACAAAACCAATATACAAGGCCGCTGATTCATTTGAGACTAAAAAATCGGAATATCTTGACTTTTGAAAAATGCAGTACAAACACACTGTTTCGTTACTCCACTACCTATAGATAGATAGTTGACATCATAGATATATTCCTACTCTGTTTTTGTTCAGTAGTTAACAGTTGAATGAAACTTTGTATTTTTTCAGTTTAATAATGCAGTGTTTTGAAAACTACATTTAACAATTCTGACATAATTCACATATTTTATATCAAATGAAGTTTTTTTTTTAGCAAACTAGTGAAAGATGAAAATAAAATCGTCCCAAACAGATACAATATCAACACTTAAAAAAATTGCAATACCTAATTTTATTTAGCTAGCAGTTAATTTTACATTCAATAAATTCAAACTACTTGAAAAATTCGAATAAACTAATTATTTTATCACTACAGATTTTACCGAAGCATGCTAACATGAAAATCAGTGACTAAATTGATAAATTAAGATTAGCCATTAACAGTTCAGAAATTATCTTTATTATACTGAAATATTTCAATTAACTCTCAATAATCCAATTAGAAGAATATATTGAAATTATGATTGAATCACACGCATTTTACGGAGACATGCAGCAGAAAATAACATTTTAATTATGCAACAGTTATGTATCTGAATAATATTAGGACAGGTGACCCTTCTTTACAGGATGAGGTCCATTAAGGGAACCGGAACCAGTGGATAAGTAAACACAATCTCAATGCTTCAACGTACATTAAAGACAGACTCGTTAATCACTTACTTTCACATACAAACTAACTTACAACTGCAATGATGGAACATAATTTATTTAGTAGGGGTTTTAGCATCTGCTTCGGAACCAAAGGCCATATAGCTGACGTCAAAAGGAAATTACTTACAAGGGGCTGGAAGAAACAGTCAGAAAGGAAAGTGGCACCATGAAGAAAGTCACTTACCACCGTTGGTGACAAGCTTATGGATGCAGAAAAGCTACTTCGTGAATGCAGTCACTTACCAATGAATGTGATGAAAAGGGACACAAACACCGGTGGCTGCACTCAAAGATGGAAGAGGAAAATGAAGAGGTGATAGGAAATGAAATCTTTGACCCTACCTATCACAATTATCTAGAACCTCGTAGCTGAAGAGCATAACACTAGCGCTATCCTCTAAAACTGTAAGTAGCATTAAAAAAATGATAAAGATATTAAAAATAAAATAAGATGATTCATAATCCAAATTACAACAGTTTGAGACCCAAAGGACGCCACACCCCCTTCTCTTCCATTCACCACAGACAGCTTCAGGATAGAGCCCCACCTCCATTTAGTAACACAATGGCAAAATAAATTCGAAGCTAACACATTTTCTATTAAACAAAAACAAAAATATTATAATATTCAAAAGTGAACATTATTTAATAATAAATCAAGCGAATATTTAGAAATATAGATTGAAAATAAGTAGATATAGCTATCAATTGTAAGTCTACATAAATTTATTCTACTGGAGGCTTCGTAACTTCAATTGTACATAGATCTTCTGTTTTTTGTTTCTTATTCTTCCTTTGATGTTCTTGCTTTTTTTCTTTGTATTTTCTATTGTTCTTATTTATTCTCTCCTGCATTTTCTTAGCTATAAAGCTATAACAATAGGAGAATATACGACACGAGACAGCAGCACAGGTTGATGGTGAAGCAGAAGTAGATGACTAAGAATCTGAAAAGAAAATATCTGTAAATATACAAATATTTCATGAAACCAAGTAGAATATGATAAATTATTAGAAAAATGAATAGCTACATGTATAAAGCACGAATTGATATTAATTATCAGTTACACGATTAACAGCAAGAACAGAAAACATTAAAGAAAAATGAAGACCAAATTCGACAGAAGAGGCTCAAAAAAAAAGGGATCAAACAAAAGAAAAAAAGGGATCAAACAAAAGAAAAAAAGGGATCAAACAAAAGAAAAAAAGGGATCAAACAAAAGAAAAAAAGGGATCAAACAAAAGAAAAAAAGGGATCAAACAAAAGAAGAATAAAGGATCAAACAAAAGAAGAATAAAGGATCAAACAAAAGAAGAATAAAGAATCAAACGAAAAATGAGAAAAGGGATCAAACAAATAAAAAAAAGAGAGAAGGTAAACAAATAAAAAAAAGAGAGAAGGTAAACAAATAAAAAAAAGAGAGAAGGTAAACAAATAAAAAAAAGAGAGAAGGTAAACAAATAAAAAAAAGAGAGAAGGTAAACAAATAAAAAAAAGAGAGAAGGTAAACAAATAAAAAAAAGAGAGAAGGTAAACAAATAAAAAAAAGAGAGAAGGTAAACAAATAAAAAAAAGAGAGAAGGTAAACAAATAAAAAAAAGAGAGAAGGTAAACAAATAAAAAAAAGAGAGAAGGTAAACAAATAAAAAAAAGAGAGAAGGTAAACAAATAAAAAAAAAGAGAGAAGGTAAACAAATAAAAAAAAAAAGAGAAGGTAAACAAATAAAAAAAAAAAGAGAAGGTAAACAAATAAAAAAAAAGAGAGAAAGGTAAACAAATAAAAAAAAGAGAGAAAGGTAAACAAATAAAAAAAAAGAGAGAAAGGTAAACAAATAAAAAAAAAAGAGAGAAAGGTAAACAAATAAAAAAAAAGAGAGAAAGGTAAACAAATAAAAAAAAAGAGAGAAAGGTAAACAAATAAAAAAAAAGAGAAAGGTAAACAAATAAAAAAAAAGAGAAAGGTAAACAAATAAAAAAAAAGAGAGAAGGTAAACAAATAAAAAAAAAGAGAGAAGGTAAACAAATAAAAAAAAGAGAGAAGGTAAACAAATAAAAAAAAGAGAGAAGGTAAACAAATAAAAAAAAAGAGAGAAGGTAAACAAATAAAAAAAAAGAGAGAAGGTAAACAAATAAAAAAAAAGAGAGAAGGTAAACAAATAAAAAAAAAGAGAGAAGGTAAACAAATAAAAAAAAAGAGAGAAGGTAAACAAATAAAAAAAAAGAGAGAAAGTTATCAAATAAAAAAAAGATAGAAAGGGAACAAATAAAAAAGAGCAAAGGACTCGACATAAAGAGCAAAGGACTCGACATAAAGAGCAAAGGACTCGACATAAAGAGCAAAGGACTCGACATAAAGAGCAAAGGACTCGACATAAAGAGCAAAGGACTCGACATAAAGAGCAAAGGACTCGACATAAAGAGCAAAGGACTCGACATAAAGAGCAAAGGACTCGACATAAAGAGCAAAGGACTCGACATAAAGAGCAAAGGACTCGACATAAAGAGCAAAGGACTCGACATAAAGAGCAAAGGACTCGACAAAAAGAGAGAAGGACTCGACAAAAAGAGAGAAGGACTCGACAAAAAGAGAGAAGGACTCGACAAAAAGAGAGAAGGACTCGACAAAAAGAGAGAAGGACTCGACAAAAAGAGAGAAGGACTCGACAAAAAGAGAGAAGGACTCGACAAAAAGAGAGAAGGACTCGACAAAAAGAGAGAAGGACTCGACAAAAAGAGAGAAGGACTCGACAAAAAGAGAGAAGGACTCGACAAAAAGAGAGAAGGACTCGACAAAAAGAGAGAAGGACTCGACAAAAAGAGAGAAGGACTCGACAAAAAGAGAGAAGGACTCGACAAAAAGAGAGAAGGACTCGACAAAAAGAGAGAAGGACTCGACAAAAACAGAGAAGGACTCGACAAAAACAGAGAAGGACTCGACAAAAACAGAGAAGGACTCGACAAAAACAGAGAAGGACTCGACAAAAACAGAGAAGGACTCGACAAAAACAGAGAAGGACTCGACAAAAACAGAGAAGGACTCGACAAAAACAGAGAAGGACTCGACAAAAACAGAGAAGGACTCGACAAAAACAGAGAAGGACTCGACAAAAACAGAGAAGGACTCGACAAAAACAGAGAAGGACTCGACAAAAACAGAGAAGGACTCGACAAAAACAGAGAAGGACTCGACAAAAACAGAGAAGGACTCGACAAAAACAGAGAAGGACTCGACAAAAACAGAGAAGGACTCGACAAAAACAGAGAAGGACTCGACAAAAAGAGAGAAGGACTCGACAAAAAGAGAGAAGGACTCGACAAAAAGAGAGAAGGACTCGACAAAAAGAGAGAAGGACTCGACAAAAAGAGAGAAGGACTCGACAAAAAGAGAGAAGGACTCGACAAAAAGAGAGAAGGACTCGACAAAAAGAGAGAAGGACTCGAAAAAAAGAGAGAAGGACTCGACAAAAAGAAAGAAGGACTCGACAAAAAGAAAGAAGGACTCGACAAAAAGAAAGAAGGACTCGACAAAAAGAAAGAAGGACTCTACAAAAAGAAAGAAGGACTCTACAAAAAGAAAGAAGGACTCTACAAAAAGAAAGAAGGACTCTACAAAAAGAAAGAAGGACTCTACAAAAAGAAAGAAGGACTCTACAAAAAGAAAGAAGGACTCAACAAAAAGAAAGAAGGACTCAACAAAAAGAAAGAAGGACTCAACAAAAAGAAAGAAGAACTCAACAAAAAGAAAGAAGGACTCAACAAAAATAGAGAAGGACTCTGCAAGGAACACTATAACAATAATTCACATACACTCAACGAGCTATAGACTCCTTCCCTCTTAACAGACTCCATGGGTCTAGGCCTCCAGCCTATACAACAGCAATAATTCCGATTTATTTTAAAGAATATAAACAATTTAATGACATTTATCTAGTTTATGACTTATATATAATTAATTATCTACTTTTTGACTTCTAATTCAAATAACTCACCATCAAAATCTGGTGAAATTGGAGAGGACTGACGAACAAGTGAGCAGCTGCTGTACTGGGTTCTGTAAATATTAATTACATTAGTTGATTATATATGAAAAATATGTTGATTATCTATGAAAAAAATCTGTTTCATAGTGTGCGTCACAATGACAGGAAAAATGCCAGTTTAGTAAGAACATTCTTGTGTCATGCCTGATATATGTGCATGTCTTGAGACTATTTTATGAGTGATTTACTTGTTACTAATATGTTCTTCAACCTTTTTAAATGGATACTTTACCCTATACTCAGTTCAATGTTCTAATACCCCCCCCCCATCTTTATAAATGTTAAATTGCTACTTTACCCTATACCCAGTTCAATGTTCTAATACCCTCCCCCCCCCTCATCTTTATAAATGTTAAATTGATACTTAACCCTATATCCAGTTCAATGTCATAATGCCCCCCCCCCCCCCAATCATCTTTATAAATGTGAAATAGATACTTTACCAGGGTTGGTTAGGGGAAACCTCACGGAGGTTTTTTGGGGGAACTTGGGGGAAACCTTGATAGTCTATATAGGTAGTAATAATAATTTCATAATTCATTCCCATCATCCCATGACATGTGCAATGTTAACTTTAAGGTTACAAGGTATTGTAATTTTTATGGAACCAGTTCAGACTCCAGAGAACCAGAGTGCTCTGTACTCAAATGACAAGTCATAATTAAGCTTGCTTGTTGGTTACCACTGCAAGTTATATTAATATAATTGGCTATATTAAGATGTTAGATCTATTTACCAAAAGGAAGCATGTAGTACCAAATACAAAAGTTTAGTTGTTATATTTATCAACAGTGAACAATAAAAGAAAAGAAAAATATTGAATATCAGTATATTTGATATTACTATTCCTTAGTTATCACAGTTTCTCAGTAAGAAGTTATTATAAATCAAAGGAGCACACAGACATTGTAAAGGGACACACAGACATTGTAAAGGGACACACAGACATTGTAAAGGGACACACAGACATTGTAAAGGGACACACAGACATTGTAAAGGGACACACAGACATTGTAAAGGGGCACACAGACATTGTAAAGGGGCACACAGACATTGTAAAGGGGCACACAGACATTGTAAAGGGGCACACAGACATTGTAAAGGGGCACACAGACATTGTAAAGGGGCACACAGACATTGTAAAGGGGCACACAGACATTGTAAAGGGGCACACAGACATTGTAAAGGGGCACACAGACATTGTAAAGGGGCACACAGACATTGTAAAGGGGCACACAGACATTGTAAAGGGGCACACAGACATTGTAAAGGGGCACACAGACATTGTAAAGGGGCACACAGACATTGCAAAGGGACACACAGACATTGCAAAGGGGCACACAGACATTGCAAAGGGGCACACAGACATTGCAAAGGGGCACACAGACATTGCAAAGGGGCACACAGACATTGTAAAGGGACACACAGACATTGTAAAGGGACACACAGACATTGTAAAGGGGCACACAGACATTGTAAAGGGGCACACAGACATTGCAAAGGGGCACACAGACATTGCAAAGGGGCACACAGACATTGTAAAGGGGCACACAGACATTGTAAAGGGGCACACAGACATTGTAAAGGGGCACACAGACATTGCAAAGGGGCACACAGACATTGTAAAGGAGCACACAGACATTGTAAAGGAGCACACAGACGTTATAAAGGGGCACACAGACATTGTAAACTAGCATACTGACGTCGTAAATCCCTTGGATAAGTAATGAGTATAGCTAATTTACGTTTCCCCCAGTTTGCCCAAAATATTTTTTTTTCAGTTTCCCCCATGATTCCCCATTTTGGGGGAAACCAACCTTGCCAACCCTGTACTTTACTCTACATCCAGTTATAATAATATGGCTGATCAACCAATATTTTCTTAATTTACCACCAAAAATTAATGTTAACATAGGAATAAAAAGCTAAAGATTCGCCGACTTCTGACAAGTCGGTGGAATTTACCATGAAATACGGTCTGGTTCCCTGTCGAGTTAAATAAGATTTTCTAAAAAAAAGTTACTAGTTCATTAGAAGTGACTATTTTTTTACCCTGGCAATTACATTACTTATATACTTATACTATTAAATAAGTACAGTGCACTTTACTAAGTACACTTCAACTAAAAGGGCACTGTACATAATTGCACTAGTAAGTAGAATAATAATCAAACAAAAAAGTCAAAAATGAGGATTAAATGTTAAAAATGTCCCATATTCGGCAGGCCAGAACTGGATATTTTCGCCAATCTATAAATTCTCAAAGAACATCAAACCCATTGTAACTGGAGTTTAATACAAATACTAATTGAATAACTAAAAGAGGAATTACCTATCTTTGACATAAATACTATGATAAACACACTAACATTTCAAAAAGACATCATACTTACATGATGGCGATGCTGGTGATATTATGATTGCCAGTGTCCATCGTAGAATCTAGCTTCCCAACCATCTGGCGTTTCTCTCCATCTTGCACATGTAGCCTTATAGTAAATATTATATTTTGTGAAAAGTACTGTATATTTAGACATACTAAGTTTAGCTGTAAGCCTGTAACTAGTAACTAACTATTAATCTAGAAAAATAATTAGTGAAGGTGTGAAGGATCATGTATAACAGTATGTCAGTTAAGGCCAATTAATTGGATTAGATTTTTTATTTTAAAAACTCAAATCTCAGATATGTCTAATTGGTTTTAAATTTTGAATTAATTCCTATGTTCCCTTGTTAATTTTGGCTTGAAATCTTCAAAAAATTGGCTTAGCTCAGAAATTTTGGCCCATAAATTGGCTTACAATTTTCCAACCTCTTAAATATGGCGAGTCTGGACATGCTTTATTATCTGGAGCCTCAATAGATGCCAGATAAACTTCACAGCTTCATGCATCTTTTGCAAACTGCCAGTTTGCAAACTGGCATGATACTCTTATTATATTACTCTTAGCTCTACAAGTCTTAGGAGTTAGGACTACAAGTCTACTGTTCTACAACAATAAATTTCCAGTCTGTATTTGGTGCACAAAATTGCACTGACTTAAAAAAAGCTGAAAAAATCCACCATAAATTTTCAGTAGTTTGGCTGATCCACTAACATTTTACCCATTTTCCCTCCAAAAGTTAATGGTAACATAGGAATAAATAGCTAAAAATGATAAAATCCACTCCGACCACTGACTTTGCTAGAATATTATTTTAAAGAGGAAAAAATTCCACCAACATGTCGGTGGAATTTACAATGAATTTATGAAATACAGACTGGTGTGAAATTTGAATTCACCCATCGGCCATCAGTTGCCCAGTCTGCAGAAATTAGAATATGGAACATTTTCCCCAAGACTCTCTGCGGGAGTTTTTGATTAAATTTTAGAAATTTGAGATCTCTGCAGGAGATCTTGAATTAATTCCTATGTTACCATTAATTTAGCTGCGGGAGATTTTGAATTGATTCCTTTGTTACCATTAATTTAGCTGTGGGAGATTCTGAATCTCAGAATCTGCTACTGAGAGTGAGAGTCAGAGAGTAACTGTCTCAGAGTCTCTCAATTTATAATCTCTGCGGCCAAGTAATAAAGCATGTCCAAACTCGCCATTTTAATGGCGAGTTTGTGACAGTTATTTTGAGCCCTTCAATTGCAAATGGCGAGTTTTATCTATTTTTATCCTATGCTACAATGTTATTTTGGAGAGAATTAATGATAATTTGATCATTTTGGAGAGAATTTGTTGAATTTTGGAGAGAGCTGGAGAGACAAATGGTGAGTTTAAGAGACATACTATTTTACTTGGCTCTGCGGGACTCGGGAGAAGAGACACATTCTGCAGACTGGTCAGTTGTAGACTGTTTCAAACTTCTAGACTAGGCACTAAGGTCTCACTCTGGAAAAAGTAGTCTTTTTTGATAGATTAGCTAATTACTGTTGGAGTTTAACAAACCTAAAAATACAATAATAAATTAGGTAATGGGAACTGTATAATCCACAGCATTTAGTCTCAAAATTTATCTGTTAGCCTATGGTATAGCCTAATTGGTATTTTCCAGAGTGGGCACTAGGCCACTAGCCTGCTTTAGCCTTAAAGTTTTTTTAACTTGTCTAAATTCTAAAGTCTGGCACCCAAATAAAATAGTATGTCTCTGATTGTCTCATAAACTCACCATTTGTCTCTCCAGCTCTCTCCAAAATTCAACAAATTCTCTCTAAAATGATCAAATTATCATTAATTCTCTCCAAAATAACATTGTAGCATAGGAGAAAAATAGATGAAACTCCCCATTTGCAATTGAAGGACTCAAAATGATTGTCACAAACTCGCCAATCGCCATTAAAATGGCAAGTATGGACATGCAATATTACCTGGAAGTGTTAGTCTGCAGAATATGGGATATTTTAAACCAGACTGCATTTGCAACAGTCTCAAGTCTGCAGGAACTGGACTCAACTGGTTTAGTCTGCCCAGACTGTATTTCATGGTAAATTCCACCGACTTGTCGGTGGAATTTTTCTCCATTGAAAAAAATATTCTGGCAAAGTCGGTGGATTTTTAGTTATTTATTCCTATGTTACCATTACCTAATTTTCGGTGGAAAAATGGGTAAAATGTTGGTGGATCAGCCAAATTACTGGAAATTCATGGTGGATTTTTTCAGCTATTTTAAAAAGTCAGTGGAATTTTGTGCACCAAATACAGACTGGCAGTCTGCAGAATATGGAACATTTTTCCAAGACTCTCTGCGGGAGATTCTGATTGGAATTTTAGAAATTTGAGATCTCTGCGGGAGATCTTTAATTAATTCCTATGTTACCATTAATTTAGATGCGGGAGATTTTGAATTGATTCCTAATTTCCTATGTTACCATTAATTTAGCTGCGGGAAATTCTGAATCTGCTACTGAGAGTCAGAGAGTAACTGTCTCTCAAACTATAATCTCTTCGGAAGAAGATACACATTCTGCAGACTGGCAACTGGTAAACTGTCTCAAAGAGATCTCCTATTTTAGCTTTTGTTTAGATGTAAAAAGTTAAGAATAGCTATCTACATATGAATATAGGAAGAAATTAAGGATTGTTTGCACAGATGGTCAGATTACAGAAAATGTTAAATATCCCATATTCTACAGACTGGATTTTTTCACTTTGAGTGCGCAGTGACTCCAGTCTGTAGAATATGGGACATTTTTAACATTTTCTGTGCGAACAATCCTTAATTTCTTCTTATTTTTACATGTATTTTATTGAGAACAGAGGCCAAAATATAGGATTTCTTGGAGAGAACACTTTACCAGTTTCTGCAGTCTGACGCAGTGTGAACAATTATTAATGTATTTTACTGAAAACAGAAGCCAAAATAAAGGATTTCTTGGAGAACAGTTTACCAGTTCCTGCAGTCTGGTAAAGTTGATGATTTTAAATTCTTTGAGTGAAGCCTGTGAAGGTAATTTGGTAAATGAAGTAACTAGCTACTAACTATTTCTACCTAGGTACCTATGAATGTGAAGATCATCTTTTGAGTGTTTATGGTATAGTGGTAATTAAGCTCTAGGTTGCTAGAATACTCTATATAAAGTAGGTAGGTAAGTAGTGAATCACTTTCTTCAACTAACAAACTCAGGTGCCCAGAGGGGAAACTGGAAAGAGCCACAAACATACTTTGAATTAAAATCAAGAGCCAGTCTACTAATATTGTAAGCTTAGGAATAGCTTCCTTAATGGCATGAGCTATATAAAATACCTTAAACATTTAATAAGTTATAGTATTCGATATAAAAACCTTATTGCGATTGCAACACTCTAGTCTGAAACGACATAATGATGGCGCGTGATATTGTAAACAAACTGATATTTACCTGAAAATAATAATTAGATTACCCTAAAATTCAAAAATCTTTCGTAGGAATAATTCAATCAAATATGTTAGGGATTTATTAAAACCCCTAGATAATAAATTAATCCATAATTAATCGCTCATTTAATTGACAAAAAATGAAATCACTACCTTCAATATACTCCTTTATAACCCATATAACAATTTAGAATACCAATAGAAATGATCTTATAAATTATGAAAATGAAGTTTATATTGTTGCGTCTCGGATGATTTGAGAAACATATAAACCCAATTCACAGTGATATATTGACTTTCATCGGATTGTTGTGTTGAGATAAGAGAGATAGGATTATTTTTTATTCTTGTAATATTCTTTTCAAATTTGAAAAAGAGACGATATAAAATATTTACCATGGAAAAGACTAAAATCAAACAGGTAATACAATTAATTTGAAAAAAAACATGCCAAATTATATAGGAAATAGAACATTTTAGAAATGATGTGTGACTTATTCTCGAACATTTTTGCTTCATCTTTCAGATGCAATCATCCGATTTCAAATTAAATAATTCAGTCAAAAGTTAATTCAGAAAGAATAAGTCCATATTTTTCCAAATCGAAGTTTATCTAAAAACTTGGATTCTATAATTTAAAACCAATATTAAAGTTTATGAATAAATCCCAAACTTTTGAGAATTATATGAACTTTATGTATTTATTACTCAGCTTTTCGAACCGAGGCAAATAACTTTTTTCCTATACTGGATTTAAAAAATCTGATTTAATGTTCATAAAGAAGAGAAAAATCTACATCTATTTAATATATGAATGATGATTTCAATGGTCGAAATCTACTCGAAATAGGCATCAAAACATTTGTTTGAGTTTTTTGCTAATAACTTTTATCACATAAAAAAAATTCTTAAAATCTTATTAAAGATTAAAGAAGAGATTATTAAAGATTATTAAAGAAGAGAGCAAGCAAGATCTTAGTGTACATAAAGAGGCAATTCAGATACAGAAACAGAGAGACAGTCCTCACGTTGTAACTCTCTGGTAAGACCTCTTTTGGAGTTTGCGGTCCAGTTCTGGTCACCGACATTGCGAACTGATGTACAGCTGTTGGAACAGGTGCAAGCGAGGGCGACTAAACTTGTACCTGAAATCCGATCCAAGTGATACGCACGTCGGTTAGATGACTCGGGCCTCTTCACGCTTGAGCAGCGACGTTTGAGGGGTCAACTCATTGAGACTTTTAAGATCCTTTGAGGGATAAGTCGAGTTGATCCCGAAGACTACTTTTCGCTGTGTGTGAACCCCACCCGCAACCACGGGTGGAAGGTAGTTCTGCCTCGGTTCACCACTGCTCAGCTGGAGAACTCCATGCAGGTAAAGATTTGTAATGTTTGGAACAGACTACCAAAAAATGTTGTCAGCAGGCTAACTGTTGACACATTCAAAAGGTGACTTGACTGGATACTCAATGAGCTGGCTTACTGAGCTGTCGAGCGCCTCCCTGACTTGACCTCGGAGTTGAGATGAGAGTCTTAGCTATCTTGTCTGATAGCAATCTTACTTCAACTCCAACCAACCAACTAAGAGAAATCCTGGCGCCTTTCTGAGGCTAGAGAGATCAGGTCACACCCTGCGTCCTGTCACCGTCTCAGGGACTGCCTTCGGGTGGCCCCTGTGAAGGGGGCAGTGATTGGCAGGTTTGACTGACCTAGTCCAGGATAAAACTTGGAGCCAATGAATATACCCAAACTTTGCTCCTACGCCTGGTAGAGGTTCTTCCTTTGTCAGGTTTGGGAGTACGGACGGTTTGTAGTGCATAGGTTTCAAGTGGGGAGTGATGGAAAGAGATTCAACTCGCTCCGTTGTTAACCCAACGTCGAGCGCACAGCTGGCTGTACACAGGACCATCATTGGATGGGCATATTATGCCTTTTGATGGTCTCTTTATCCTTGTGACTCCTCGTGATAGAACGTCATCACAGTGACTCTTTTCTCTTATAGTACATCAGCACAGTGACTCTTTTCTCTGATAATACATCATCACAGTGACTCTTTTCTCTGATAGCACGTCATTACAGTGACTCTTTTCTCTGATAATACATCATCACAGTGACTCTTTACCCTGATAGTACATCATCACAGTGACTCTATTCTCTGACAATACATGATCACAGTGAATCTTTTTTCTGATAGTCATCATCACAGTGACTCTTTTCTCTGATAGTACATCATCACAGTGACTCTTTTCTCTGATAGTACATCATCACAGTGACTCTTTTCTCTGATAGTACATCATCGTAGTGACTCTTTTCTCTGATAGTGCATCATCACAGTGACTCTTTTCTCTGATAGTACATCATCACAGTTACTCTTTTCTCTGATAGTACATCATCCCAGTGACTCTTTTCTCTGATAGTACATCATCACAGTGACTCTTTTCTCTGATAGTACATCATCACAGTGACTCTTTTTTCTGATAGTACATCATCAAAGTGACTCTTTTATCTGATACAACATCATCACAGTGACTCTTTTATCTGATACAACATCATCACAGTGACTCTTTTTCTCTGATTGTACATCATCACAGTGACTCTCTTCTCTGATAGTACATCATCACAGTGACTCTTTTCTCTCATAGTACATCATCGTAGTGACTCTTTTCTCTGATAATACATCATCACAGTGACTCTTTTCTCTGATAGTGCATCATCACAGTGACTCTTTTCTCTGATAGTACATCATCACAGCGACTCTTTTCTCTGATAGTACATCATCGTAGTGACTCTTTTCTCTGATAATACATCATCACAATGACTCTTTTCTCTGATAGTACATCATCACAGTTACTCTTTTCTCTGATAGTACATCATCCCAGTGACTCTTTTCTCTGATAGTACATCATCACAGTGACTTTTTTCTCTGATAGTACATCATCACAGTGACTCTTTTCTCTGATAGTACATCATCACAGTGACTCTTTTTTCTGATAGTACATCATCAAAGTGACTCTTTCATCTGATACAACATCATCACAGTGACTCTTTTTCTCTGATTGTACATCATCACAGTGACTCTCTTCTCTGATAGTACATCATCACAGTGACTCTTTTCTCTCATAGTACATCATCGTAGTGACTCTTTTCTCTGATAGTACATCATCCCAGTGACTCTTTTCTCTGATAGTACATCATCACAGTGACTCTTTTCTCTGATAGTAAATCATCACAGTGACTTTTTTCTCTGATAGTACATCATCACAGTGACTTTTTTCTCTGATAGTACATCATCACAGTGACTCTTTTCTCTGATAGTACACCATCATAGCGACTTTTTTCTGATAGTACATCATCACAGTGACTCTTTTCTTTGACAACACATCATCACAGTGACTCTTTTCTCTGATAGTACATCATCACAGTGACTTTTTTCTCAGATTGTACATCATCACAGTGACTCTTTTCTCTGATAGTACATCATCACAGTGACTCTTTTTTATGATAGTACATCATCAAAGTGACTCTTTTATCTGATACAACATCATAGAAGGATCTTGGAGTTATGATCACCAGGGATCTCAAGTTCTCTCAACAGTGCCTGGAAGCTGAGAAGAGAGTAAGCAAGATCTTAGGGTACATAAAGAGGCATTTCAGATACAGAAACAGAGAGACAGTCCTCACGTTGTAACTCTCTGGTAAGACCTATTTTGGAGTTTGCGGTCCAGTTCTGGTCACCGACATTGCGAACTGATGTACAGCTGTTGGAACGGGTGCAAGCAAGGGCGACTAAACTTGTACCTGAAATCCGATCCATGGAATACGCACGTCGGTTAGATGACCCGGGCCTCTTCACGCTTGAGCAGCGACGTATGAGGGGTCAACTCATTGAGACTTTTAAGATCCTTTGAGGGATAAGTCGAGTTGATCCCGAAGACTACTTTTCGCTGTGTGAACCCCACCTGCAACCACGGGTAGAAGGTGGTTCTGCCTCGGTTCACCACTGCTCAGCTGGAGAACTCCATGCTGGTAAAGATTTGTAATGTTTGGAACAGACTACCAGAAAATGTTGTCAGCAGGCTAACTGTTGGCACATACATACAAAAGGCGACTTGACTGGATACTCAGTGAGCTGGCTTACTGAACTGTCAAGCGCCTCCCTGACTTGACCTCGGAGTTGAGATGAGAGTCTTAGCTATCTAGTCTGATAGCAATCTTCATCACATCATCACATTTACTCTTTTCTCTGATAGTACATCACAGTGACTCTTTTCTCTGATAGTACATCATCACATTTACTCTTTCCTCTGATAGTATATCATCGCATAATACGAAATTTAGAGACGTTCGACTAATTGAAAACCTCTTATATTTCGAATCAAGAGAAATTGAAAAAAAAATCACGAATTAAATAAATTTTGATAAGGTTTTTAAACATTATTTTAAATCAGATTTCCAAAAAATTAGTTAATGAAGAAGTAATGAGGTCAAACTCGCATCGACCCGGTGTCCGAAAACTAATCGAGGGATTCGAAAAAGTGTCAGACAACAAAAAGATGTGGATTGATGAGATCTTCCATATAATAAAAAAGATTTCAATTTGGACATGAAACAAAAAATTTATTTAAGAAAAGGTTTTATTCAGGACATGCACAAACCAGTCATGCTAATCTAGTTAGCTCAGTAGATGTCAACCTCATTTCGTGGTGTGTTTCAGAAAGAAAAGAGAGGGAGAGGTTAGTCAGGGCAAGATGAAATGAAGAGAGAAATTTATTATGCTTTAGCGAAGGGTGATGTGTGTGGAGTGAATGGTGACAATAAATAATGAGATCATATATACTGGTGCGATTGGTGATGAATGGATGGAAGAAATTGAAATCTGTCAGGACTCTCAAGGTAAGAAGAGGAATGTCGCCTCATCGTCGACCAATTGCACTTACAACTATGGGATACACTGTGTCTATGGTATGGCAAAAGATAGAATGGTGGGGCAGATATTGCATTATGTGAGAATGGGTTGTTTGCAAGCGAAGTTAAAGGACGGGAAGAAAATGTAATTTTAGGTTTTTGACTTATTTTGTGGAGGAATTATGTATGTAGATTGAAAGGAGATTAATAGTGTAAATAGACCGACTTAGATTGAGAAATTAAAACATCATAAGTGTAATCTGAGGATGATTGAAGTGATAGTGAGGATGTATGAGGGTGATTGGAGTGAAATATGGAGGGGGGAGGGCAACAAATATGGGAGAGTTTGAGGTTAGAAGTGTTATTTAGCAGGGTGTGGATAGAGTTCCCACAGTTGTTTGAGATGGTAATTGGAATGATTATTGAAAAGTAAATTAGAATATAGAAATGCAAGTGTGAGAGTGCAAGTGTTGTTATAAGCTGAGGGTTTGATGATGGGTGTTGGTGGTAGACAGTAAGGGATGTGGATTCGTTGAAGTGAGAAGATAGAAGAGTTAACGTTGAAGACTAAATGGATGTAGAAGGCGAGGCGATGGAGGAGGAAGAGTTGACAATAACGGGAATGAAAGAAAACGGTGCAGATCACAAGGCAAGATTCCGGCGATTGATCCCGATTCTACGTGGGTCCACCAAAAATTCTAAAAGGCGTATAAGGGGTCCACGAGCCGGGAAAAGTTGAGAACCCCTGGTCTACATATTCAGTAACTTTAGTTTAGTATTTTTTATTATTTTCTACTAGCTGTATAACTAATCATATTAATATTTTGAAAATATATTTATTTCTTTTAATTTAAATTTCGAGCAAATTTTAGGGCACATACATTCTGGGCATTTTCATTTTAGGGCACATGCATTCCCTTCGCAATTGCGTTTTCAAACACCGCTGAAAAAAAAACACATATTGACATGTGTTCACACTTGCTTATTTTTAACGCTGAATAAAATTCAAACAAACTTTCTTCTCCCATTTAGTACATTCTTCTCGATGTTTCTTCTCTCAAAAATCTTCCTGCTCTCATTTAGTACATTCTTCTCAATCTTTCTTCTCTCAAAAATCTTCCTGCTCTCATTTAGTACATTCTTCTCAATCTTTCTTCTCTCAAAAATCTTCCTGCTCTCATTTAGTACATTCTTCTCAATCTTTCTTCTCTCACAAATCTTACTGCTCTCATTTAGTACATTCTTCTCAATCTTTCTTCTCTCACAAATCTTCCTGCTCTCATTTAGTACATTCTTCTCAATCTTTCTTCTCTCACAAATCTTCCTGCTCTCATTTAGTACATTCTTCTCAATCTTTCTTCTCGCATTAAGTATAACAGTTATAAAGAAATCAAGGATGACAAATTTACTTACGGCACTACCTACATATCAACTCCAGCACAAACATTCAAACAGACACGCACACATAGAACTAAGAATTAATAAAGAAAAGTAAATTGGCATTCTAGGGTATGTTCGGAATTATCGAACAGTTTCACATTACGATCATTCCGAACTTACCTACCTATTACAGCTCTAACACTTGTGATCATGCCCTGAATTGCCATGGACCATTGTTACGTGGGTAAAAATTGATAACCATTGTAAACAATTGTTTTTCGTCATATTTTCGTCAAAAATACTCTGTATGTATGCTATCCTAGCAGAAAAATACGATAATGTGAACGAAACAATAGATATTCAAATCCAGCTAAAATTCTTGCGTTTATATTCGTATTTTACTTGTATTTCAGAAGGAGACTGATCCATAGTGGCTATCTTCAATCATTATTAATCCGTAATAATCATTATTAATCCTTAATAATCATTATTAATCATAAATAATCATTATTAATCTTTAATAATCATTATTAATCATAAATAATCACTATTAATCCTTAAAATCACTATTAATCATTAAAATCATTAAAATCATTAAAATCATTAGTAATCATTACTAATCATTACTAATCATTACTAATCATTACTAATCATTACTAATCATTGTTAATCATTGTTAATCATTGTTAATCATTGTTAATCATTATTAATCATTATTGATCATTATTAATCATTATTAATCATTATTAATCATTATTATTCAGGATTAATCATTAGTAATCATTACTAATCATTAGTAATCACTACTAATCATTACTAATCATTATTAATCATTATTATTCAGGATTAATCATTATTATTCAGGATTAATCATTACTAATCATTATTAATCATTACTAATCATTATTAATCATTACTAATCATCACTAATCATTAGTAATCATTTTTAATCATTTTTATTCATTAATAATCAATAATAATCATTATTAATCATTTTTATTCATTAATAATCAATAATAATCATTATTAATCATTATTAATTATCTTTAATCACTTTTAATCATTTTTAATCATAATGAATCATAACTAATCATTGTTAATCATTACTATTTAATCATTATTAATTATTAATCATTATCATTCATTATCAGTCATTAATAACCATTATCAACCAATAATTATTAATAATAATCAATAATAATCATTATTAGTCATAAATAATCCATAATAATCCTTATTAATCCATAATAATAATTAATAATCATTATTAATCGGTAAGAATCAATATTAATCGCTGATAATCGCTAATAATCATTAATAATCGCTAATAATCATTAATAACCATTAATAATCAAAAATAAGCACTATTAATCACTATTAATCATTATCATTCTACTTCAATCGTCATTAATCTCCATTAATCCTCATCAATAATTATTATTCATAATCAATCATAATTATCAGTCATAATCAGTCGTAATCAGCCGTAATCAGTCATAATGAATCAATCATAATCAGTCATAATCTTTTATAATCCGTCATAATCTTTTATAATCTGTCATAATCTTTTATAATCTCTCATAATCAGTCATAATGAATCTATCATAATCAATAATCATAATAAGTTATAATTAGTCATAATGAATCAATCATAATAGTCATAATGAATCGATCATAATCAGTCATAATGAATCAATCATAATCAGTCATAATCAGTCATAATGAATAATATCATAATCAATAGTCATAATAAGTTATAATTAGTCATAATGAATCAATCATAATAGTCATAATGAATCAATCATAATCAGTCATAATCAGTCTTAATGAATCAACCATACCGTGGCTCAAAATTGCTGTTGCTCAATATTGATATTACTAATACATCAGAGTTGATTCTGATCCATTGATGAGATATCCCAAACATTTAATATACAAGATTTAATGGCTCATTCTTGAGGACCATTCCTACGTTCTCAATTTAGAACCACCCATTCATAGAGATGCATATCATAAGTTTTGTGGATTACTACTTAAACATCTCTGGCGTAGCATCTAATTAAACACAATTTATAAAAAAAATAAGAATAGTATATTTAAAAAATTTAGTAGGGGCTCAAAATTAAGTCAGGAGAGTCAAATCAGTTTTGAGCCACAAAGATTTTTTTTTTCAAGTCCATAAATCATTTCAGTAGGCCTTCTAGAACATACGGTCAAAATTTGGATCTTCTTTGAGCTCTGGATTACGCTATATTAGGGTGGCTCAAAATCGACGAGGCACAAGCCGAGAAAAAACCTGCAGAAATACTGGTAACACTTAGCAGAAAAAAAAAATTGATAATGAAAAATAATCACTATCAATCATTATGAAAAACCTTCATTAGTCCTCATTAGTAATTATTATTCACAATTAATCATAATTAAACGCAATGAATAATAATCATTCATAGTCAATCATAATCAATTAATCAATCAATAATAATCAATCATAATCAATCAATCATACCGTGGCTCAAAAGTGCTGTGGCTCAAATTGGCATGGCTCAAAATTGACGCGGCTCAATATTGATATTACTAATGCAACAAAGTTGATTCTGATCCATTGATGAGATATCCCATACATTTAATATACAAGATTTTAATGGCTCATTCTTGAGAACCATTCCTACGTTTTCTCAATTTAGAACCACCCATTCATAGAGATGCAAATCATAAGTTTTGTGGATTTTTACTTAAACATCTTTGGCATAGCATCTAATTAAACACAATTTATAAAAAAAATAAGAATAGAATATATGAAATTTTAGTAGGGGCTCAAAATTGATTCATGTGTGTCGAATCACTTTTGAGCCGGAAATTATTTAATTGATTTTTTTATTTTTCAAGTTCATAAATCATTTCAGTAGGCCTTCTAGAACATACAGTCAAAATTTGGATCTTCTATGAGCTCTGGATAACGCTATATTAGGGTGGCTCAAAATCGGCGAGGCACTTAACCTCCTATAGTTATCTTCCTTTAATTATCCTCCTTCAGTAGATGGAAGGGGTACTGTAGGAAGACTGTACAGTGACTGTAGAAGTAAACTTCTTAAGGCTATATGTTAGAGCTACTCTGTAGGCTAATTATCTAAACTGGTTTGGATTAGGAATTTCAATTGATGAAAAGGAAATTCGGTCAGAATTAATGAAAATGAAAATAGATTAGAATTAATGTCTATTTTTATCTCCAACGAATATTCTTGGGAATAGTATGTAATATTATAGGGAATATTAACTAATAATCTAGAGAATATGAAGTAATATTATTCAGAATATATATATTATTAAATAATATTCTAGGGAGCATTAAATACTGTTCTAAGGAATATTAAGTAATAGTCCAGGAAATATTAAATAAATATTCTGTGGAATATTCAATTAACACTCTATGGAATATTACATTAATAAGTTAGTTATTCAAAAACACATTTTATTGGTGTGCTCTGGATTCCAGAGTATGGAATGTCAAATTAATATTTTAGAGAATCTCTTATGAATTCCATTGCAAATATCTAATTAATAATCTTAGAAATATCCAATGAATGAAAGAAATTAAAGATTTACTCATTAACAACATGTGTATACTCTATCTATACAATATGTATACTTTTGGGAAATGGGTATCATATGTATTGCATTCGTTTTTTTAAGGGGACCGTCCGCGAAGAAATCTCAAAATTTTATCTTTTTTTTTATTGTGTAAATAGTTGTTTTATAACCTTCTTTTAGTGTGTGCAAAATATCAGAAGTCTCGTATAACTCTAACCCCCTGGGGAGAGGGAGAAAGGGAAAAGTGGGCCGGGGGATAGGGAGTCAATATGTACTCTAAAAACGATCTCTCAGCCAATTATAATTTGTAATAATTAATTATCTCGCTATATCTGGTATCTAACCTACCACTATATAACGCCCACATCAATGAATGCAAAGAAAGATTGCTCAGTTATCCCTAAACCTTCGAAGTGGATGGATGCTGCGTGTCAGATCATCAAACTTTGAAAGGAAATTCCTACTAATTTTGAGATCTACAAATCTTGTAATTCAAAACCCCGCACATTTTTTTGGTTGAAGCTAGAGCATTGCGGTTTTTTTCATTCGATTCTCCTGGTAATTCTCTACAAAAGCTTGAGGATCGATTTTTAAATTTCGGAATACAATTTTTTTTTTTAGAAATATAATTTTTTTTTTTTTGAAAATTTTAGTTTTTTCACGAAAAATCAAATTTTCCGTAAACTAATTCGAAATTCAAAATTCGATCTTCAGGCTTTTGTAGAGAATCACCAGGAGAATCGAATGAAAAAAACCGCAAACCCGTAGCTACAAAAACTGTATTAGAAGTACATGTTTGAATACCCAGTTCGAAATTCGTTCGAAATTCGAATAACTTGTTTTCTATGCGTCTAATCGAAAAAATGCCACGAACAAAAACATAATATTATTCAATTTTATATTTAGGAACCAAGTTTCATAACCGTAGCTTTATTAATAAATTTGTTTACAAAATTTACGGACGGTCCCCTTAAGGTAATATGGCTAATTACACATAGTAAACACCTGTATTAAGTATGGTAATTAATATGTGGATATGATGTGGTCAATTAAAAATAGTAAACACCTGTATTAAGTATGGTAATTGATATGTGGATATGATGTGGTCAATTACACATAGTAAACACCTGTATTAAGTATGGTAATTAATATGTGGATATGATGTAGTCAATTATACATGCACCCAATCTCTATTTATTTGATGTAGTTTTTATGATATGTTCTTTAAATATAATAACCTTATGATGCTTTAAGTGTTTTATATGGGTTAGAATGATTCAATGTGTATTACACATGTTTATACTGTATTTATACAACTAATTAATTAATTGTACTGTATTGCAACATTATAACTATAAAATGGATTTTTTTACAGGGAACATCCAAGAATACCATTTGGTATCAAACGAAATTAATATTAGATTATTTCGGTAATAGTCTAGTAGGTATCCAAGGAAATTACCAATCAGAATTTTAGTGACTCCGAATATCATATCAATAAATTGCTTGTTTTTATTAATTCATAATTCCATTATTTGAAATATTTGTTTGATATACATGTATATAGATATAGTGTTAGAGAAAAAATGATTAAATAAAAAGTTTATAATTCATTTATTATAATAACTATTTATTATAATACTAACTATATTTTATTGTTTTTATATAATTAATTTCGTAAGAATATAATGAATGATATGACGACATATGACGTACATTGAGAAATTACAGTTTTGCCAGCATTGACCCACTGAATATACTATGCAGGTTTTCTAATAATAACTTTAATTCTTTTCATAATTTGTAATTTTAGTATTCTTCTTATTTTACCTGACTATCATCTAATTATCAAATAAGTTTATAGGTTTAAAGAAATGTGGTGTTATTGTAATATTATCAATAAAACACTTACATACGACATTTTTATAAATGGTATATGAAAGTATAAAATGCACTTTGTTTAAGATATCATATTGTATGGCATTATACACAATAAACAATTGATTAATAACTTAGCCATTAATCAATCTAATAAACAATTATTAATCCCCTCTCTTGTAAGTGAGAAGAAGTATTTTCTTCTCTTCTATCCCATGAGATCAAATCTGTAATTTGCTCCCCGTAAATATTTATTGATAATCTTCTGGAAGGAAATAATCCTGCATTATGCATCTATATAGCCATTTCGTATTTTGAGATCTTTTAGGCATTACAGACCCATTAAAGTGTCTAATCCGTTAGTCTCTAAATACACACAGCAGTTTCATGTGATTGCAATTGGTTTGTTGGGTTTCGCAACTCCCAAGCTTTCATGTCCAGAGCTGCTAAATCCATTTCTAAGCGATACGAGGCAGATTTAGGACTCACTCTATTGATTTCAAACAGAAACACAGCCATTAATTCAATTAAAAACTAGGATAACATTAACAGAAATTCAGTTGCTTGAAGCTGACATTCTTGGTACAGTGAGTCTTAGATTCAGTTCTAGGTTTGCGATTTTATCATATTATTGAATGTGAAGCCTCTGGATCCCTTCTCCATTTTTATTTTGATTATTTCAATGTTGCAAATCGTATAATTTAATTATTGATTTTAATGTAGTTTAATAATTATTTTAATATTGCAAAATCGTGAATTGTTAATGGCATAATGGCATAAGGAGAATTAATAGAGGTATACAGGATGTGGTTACAGGCTCAATAGGTTAGGAAGGTGATGGATGCAAATGAATGTTATTGTTCAAAAGGATGGATCTCCAATCACATCAGTCAGAATCAAAGATTAACAGAACAGTTAAGCTTACATCAACAAACCTGAAATTTGAAACCTTGATACGATTTTCTGTATAGATTTAACGCTGCTTTTATAGCTTCTAAACCATTAAAAAACTTATTGTCATCAAAAAAATTAGAATTATTAATAGGGAACTTATAGAAAAACTATGAAAATAGTTTGTGCCATAACTAATCTATGTGCCATTTTTCTTATGACTTGGGTTCTTCTTATTATCTTACAACTTGTGAGATCCGAATAGAATTGTCTTCATGAATATGTAATAATTGGATAACTAAAGTTAAATTACGAGCACTTGAAGATTAGAAGATTATCGGACAGTTTCACATCTTCTATCATGTAAGATATAAAGTCTATAATAATTTTAGCTCAACTTATATTTAACTTCTTTTTTAAAACAAAATAAATGTTAACTAATAATTATTGAACTTTTTCTTATATTATCGAAATTGTGGATCCATCCGATAACAATTATAGTACTTCAATTCTAATTGTTATTATAATCCAAATAATCTTCAAATAGTACCGATGATTAGTAGAAGAGGCAGCACTCCATATTGATGAGTAATATTCTACGAATAGTATATTGTTGATTGGTAGGAAAGGCACCATTCAATTGATAGAAGGGGAAGTGTCCCCCCAAAATAATATTTGCCTCATTATCTCTTTTCATCAGAAGCATGATAACGAAAGACTGTTTGTTGTCAGATGAGAGGGGGAAATAAACCAGGTTGTGAGCCAGAGAAAATTTGGACGCACCACTTCAACTTTCAACAGGATGACTAAATCAGGAGATAAAAATAAGGGTGATTCTATATGCACATCAAAACGACATCAACAACACTTGGTGTATAAAATAGTTTTTACTTTCTTAGATGTGATGAGATTGAAAATATATGAGATCCGTATTAGGTATTATGTTTGTAGTTCAACTTTTCACCAATCTCTAACCTTCATTATTGATCATTTCTGAATAGGAATTAATCAAGAGAAAATATTAACGAGTATAATAATTTATGATGGAATATTCGGTAAACGTGTAGAGTATTTTTTACCATAGAGAGATTGAATCTTATTTCTCTGGAAGTGTACTCACAATTTATAAACTTCATTGGTTTTTCCGTTGCGTTTTCCCTCTTCACACAATTTCTTTCTGTGTCCTCTTTTTCAGTCACTAAAATTTCTCATATTTGACTTTTCACAAGTGTGTCACTCTCTTCACAAGTGTGTCACACTTTCCACAAGTGTGTCACTCTTTTAACAAGTGTGTCACACTTTTCACAAGTGTGTCACTCTTTTCACAAGTGAGTCACTCTTTTCACAAGTGCGTCACTCTTTTCCCAAGTGTGTCACTCTTTTCACAAGTGTGTCACACTTTTCACAAGTATGTCACTCTTTTCACAAGTGTGTCACTCTTTTCACAAGTGTGTCACACTTTTCACAAGTGTGTCACTCTTTTCACAAGTGTGTCACACTTTTCACAAGTGTGTCACACTTTTCACAAGTGTGTCACTCTTTTCACAAGTGTGTCACTCTTTTCACAAGTGTGTCACTCTTTTCACAAGTGTGTCACACTTTTCACAAGTGTGTCACACTATTCACAAGTGTGTCACTCTTTTCACAAGTGTGTCATTCTTTTCACAAGTGTGTCACTCTTTTCACAAGTGTGTCACTCTTTTCACAAGTGTGTCACTCTTTTCACAAGTGTGTCACTCTTTTCACAAGTGTGTCACTCTTTTCACAAGTGTGTCACTCTTTTCACAAGTGTGTCACTCTTTTCACAAGTGTGTCACTCTTTTCACAAGTGTGTCACACTTTTCACAAGTGTGTCACTCTTTTCACAAGTGTGGCACTCTTTTCACAAGTGTGGCACTCTTTTCACAAGTGTGGCACTCTTTTCACAAGTGTGTCACTCTTTTCACAAGTGTGTCACTCTTTTCACAAGTGTGTCACTCTTTTCACAAGTGTGTCACTCTTTTCACAAGTGTGTCACTCTTTTCACAAGTGTGTCACACTTTTCACAAGTGTGTCACTCTTTTCACAAGTGTGGCACTCTTTTCACAAGTGTGGCACTCTTTTCACAAGTGTGGCACTCTTTTCACAAGTGTGTCACTCTTTTCACAAGTGTGTCACTCTTTTCACAAGTGTGTCACTCTTTTCACAAGTGTGTCACTCTTTTCACAGTGTCTCTCCTGGTCACACTCATTACAATGTTTGTTATTTGGAAAGATTGTAACGGAGTTATTTGTAGGAAGTATATTTGTTAGTTTGTACTTTGAACCTTTTTCAATATTTTACAAATTGAATCATTTGCACGATTACTTAAATTTTATCTGACAATTTTACTGGTATGGCAACTGTTTGACAAAACCACAAGAAGTATCATGCAGATAGATACTAAGTATCTATAGTAAAGGTATGATCAGGGAGGCCCCGGCCCTGTTCAACTGTAAAGGGTGCTATTTGTTTCAATAAAATAAAATAAATAAAATAAAGTATTTACGCACTGTAGGTACTAAGCATTTAACCATATTACTTAACATTTTCTGATCTTCAATATGATAATATGATAAGCAAGATTATATGAATGAAATATAATGAATTTGAATTTTAACATACACATATATATTTCAGTCCATTTCCATATTCTGTAGTGTCAATTTTACTTTATATAGTATATTTGATGAACTGGAATTCAGTTCAATCAGTTATTTCATTTATATCTGTCGAGAAACGTTCCATATAATTCCATTTGATTATATATAGACATCAATTCAAAGATAATCCAATAATGGCACACACCGATTGTCACCAACTTATGGATGAAATTTATAGAGATTTTGCTGTTGATAGTTCTCAAGTATATAGAATAATGATGTGCACCTTCTACTATTATGAATTTGATTACATAAGATATGTTGATATACATATTCAAATCTTTGTTCTAATAAAAATCACCGATTGCATAATAACAATATATATTGTATTTGTTATAGATAACTCCTTCCATCATTGATGCAGCTTATATTAAATTAATTGAACAAACTTTCAAAAAATATAATTTGAGAGTGGAAATTATTACAAATAAATAATAATATCACATATCAAATACGTGTTCAATAAAAAAATGGAAACACCTTGCAGCTCTTCTTTTGGATTCAGATTTGTTTAGCTTCCGACGAAAAGGTTTGAGGAAACTGGGTTCTGTACGGTGTAGGTGTTTATTGAGCTCTGCAGTGATTTTATGCCATTTTCTCTAGCAATTAGATTAAGATTAAGACGGCCTTTCTCAGGCAAATTCTACTTTCGGCCTGATCTGCTTCTTTTTGATGACGTTTTCCCTTCTCTTTCAGAAGAAGCCATTACTTTTGAGGATTCCAGGACAATATACCCCCGCGGTCAAAAAAACCCCGAAAAAATACCCCCCGGACAAACCCCCCCCCCCCCCGTGCAATAAACCCCCCGGGCAAATACCCCCTGGACAAAAACTTCCCAAGCAAAATAATTATTACATTTTCTTCGAAAATATGACAATTTTTTTTTTGCAAAATAAGGTATACCCAATTACCTATTTTGTAGTAAAAATAAGTACAGTTACTACAGTATACATTTTGTCACTATCAAACCTGGCCGGGGGGTTGGGCCCCCCCACCAACCCCCCCCAATCGGACCGCTAACCTAACCTTAGGTGCACTATATCTCTTTATATTATAGCATATAGTAATTTTATTAATAAAAAATTAATGAAAATTAATTAAAATAAATTTTGCTATTTATATCGACCGGGAGTTTTTTGCACAGGGATTTTTTTGCTTGGGGGTTCTTGTCTGGGGGTGTATTTGTCCGGGGGTTTTATTGTACGGGGGCTTTTGTCCGGGGGTATATTGCACGGGGGGTTATTGTCCTGTCACCACTTTTGAGACAGTAGCTTTTGTAACGCCAAACATTCGGGCAATTTCAGTTATACAGGCACCTGCCATACGAGCACCAGAAAGACTGAGAGATCTGCCATTTTTATAATATCATTTAACCGACCTTTTCTAAATTTACGTGATAAACAGCTATTTTTAATCGAAAAATGAGCAATAAACAGTTGTCAAAACAGAAAATAATTCAAAATATGTTCAATGAATATGATTCCATGAGTTGGGCTTTCCCTTTTTCACTCCATAACGGGATATAACTGATATATGGAAATTAGAAACTGATTGGGTTAATAAATTTTTTCATTGACACTGAAATAGTAAAACTCTTTCTTTTAATCTTTTAAAATAGTAAAACTAAGATAATTAAATCCTTGGAAATGAATAGATTTGTACCACTGAATTTAAGTGCTACAAATTGAACCAATCTTGTTGTTCGTAATAATATTTAGTTCCTATAACTAGTAACAAATGGCTTAGCCACTTCTTCGTGTTACAATGGGTTCAGTCGTTAAAACGAGAGACAATTATTGTGATTGATGGGCTCGTAAAATTGTACTGAAGTTATGTGGAAAAGAAGAAAATTTGCTATATCCGATATGGGGAAAATATTGAAAATAATTAAATAGTAACTTTCAAATATAAGATCATTTCGAATAATAGAAGAATCTAAGAAGTTGAATTGTGAATATTTAATAATATATAATATTTATTTATTAATTTTAAAGTATGAATTTGGGAGACTATTGTTAGTTTTCAATTATGGGAGGGTTTTACTATTTTGATCATTCAAAAATATTTAATAATTAGGATTCAATTACCTATCATTGTTCATAACTTTTGTAAATGTATAGAAATTGTGAAACTGTTAATTAAACCTGAAATTTGCCCTATGACATAATAATTTAAAAATATATACATATGCATGAGATGTGATATTTTGTCTCTATTCTGAAAATTTGATGAACCAAACTCTTGAACTGAACGAAACTATTTAAGTATTCAGCGTGTTGAAAATGCTCTTTGAATGATTCTAAACTATGAATCCTGTATTCGAAAAGACACAATCTTCACTCTTTAAATCATTGTCCTCAAAATGTTGTTTGTACCAGAATATGTAGTCTATTGACCTTATTTGAATAATTTAATCCAAAATATTCATTTATTATCACCCATACCTATAAAAAAATCCAATTAAAGTAGAATGCAGTTTCTCCTAATAATACACCAGTGAATCTGTTTACTATTTCAAATACGGTTTAATTAATGTGTATTAACATTTCCTTTCTAGTTTCATAAACGATGTACGAAACACAGACATAAACACATGCATGACTTAATTTCCATTAAGTGATAAAAATCATCACTCAATTGGTAATATTTTCCGCTCCGACTGACCGGAAGCGAGTTAATGAGGTGTGTCGTATAATAACATCTCTGGTACGCAGACTACGAGAAATCATTTTCGTAACTTCTCTCGGGGAATTAAATTTCTATCCCGTAGAACTCAACTCGAAAAAATAAACTGCTGTCAACAAGATACAATTTAAAAACTTATTTCATTAGTTCTATCTTGCAAAACATCTTGTGTATGGAATTATCTTGTAAAACATCTTTTGTGTGGAATAATCTTGTGAAACATCAGATTATTCTTGTGTATGGAATTATCTTGTAAAACATCTTGTGTATGGAATTATCTTGTAAAACATCTTGTGTATGGAATTATCTTGCAAAACATATTGTGTATGGAATTATCTTGTATACATCTTGTGTATGGAATTATCTTGTGGAACATCTTGTGTATGGAATTATCTTGTAAAACATCTTGTGTATGGAGTTATCTTGCAAAACATCTTGTGTATGGAATTATCTTGTAAAACATCTTGTGTGTGGAATAATCTTGTGAAACATCTTGTGTATGGAATTATCTTGTGAAACATCTTGTGTATGGAATTATCTTGCAAAACATCTTGTGTATGGAATTATCTTGTAAAACATCTTGTGTATGGAATTATCTTGTAAAACATCTTGTGTATGGAATTATCTTGCAAAACATCTTGTGTATGGAATTATCTTGTAAAACATCTTGTGTATGGAATTATCTTTCAAAATATCTTGTGTATGGAATTATCTTGTAAAACATCTTGAGTATGGAATTATCTTGTAAAACATCTTGTGTATGGAGTTATCTTGCAAAACATCTTGTGTATGGAATTATCTTGTAAAACATCTTGTGTGTGGAATAATCTTGTGAAACATCTTGTGTATGGAATTATCTTGTGAAACATCTTGTGTATGGAATTATCTTGCAAAACATCTTGTGTATGGAATTATCTTGTAAAACATCTTGTGTATGGAATTATCGTGTAAAACATCTTGTGTATGGAATTATCTTGTAAAACATCTTGTGTATGGAATTATCTCGTAAAACATCTTGTGTATGAAATTATCTTGCAAAACATCTTGTGTATGGAATTATCTTGTAAAACATCTTGTGTATGGAATTATCTTGTAAAACATCTTGTGTATGGAATTATCTTGTAAAACATCTTGTGTATGGAATTATCTTGCAAAACATCTTGTGTATGGAATTATCTTGTAAAACATCTTGTGTATGGAATTATCTTGTAAAACATCTTGTGTATGGAATTATCTTGCAAAATATCTGGTGTATGGAATTATCTTGCAAAATATCTTGTGTATGGAATTATCTTGTAAAACATCTTGTGTATGGAATTATCTTGTAGAACATCAGATTATTCTTGTGTATGGAATTATCTTGTGAAACATCTTTTGTATGAAATTATCTTGTAAAACATCTTGTGTATGGAATTATCTTGTAAAACATCTTGTGTATGGAATTATCTTGTAAAACATCAGATTATTCTTGTGTATGGAATCATCTTTGAAAACATCATGTATAATCCAAGAATTGAAATTTAATATATATTGTACCAAATTTAAAAAAAATACTACTAATTGGGAAATCGTTACTTATATTAAAATTTCTCAAACTTGTTTCCACCAGATTTCCCCTAACTTATCAACAAAAGAAAATGAAACAAAAAAATCTTCATTTGTTCATCCGTCACACATTTAGGAAACTTTTGTAAATTTATGTTAGATATACTTTGCTTTTTACATGAAGTGACGATTTACAACTACTAATTAAAAAGGAAACAGATAAATTGCATAATTATTAAGTTCCGATTTATCGGACAGCTGTATATTTTGCTCATGTAAGTAAAATGTGTAATAAATAAACATTTTCTATATGTTCTCGAAAATGTGGAACCATTTGTATTTTTGAGTTTATCTTTTCGAATAGAGTATTTGGTGCCATCATAAAATCATCCTGATATTTCGATTGGAGTTACTGTGAATCTAAATAGCGAAATATATTATAAAATATAAACTATTTAATATTGTTTATTCAAAATTTATCACTATTTTCCAAGAATGAAAATTATGATTGCATATCATCATAAATCATAATCATATCATTATCACAGACTGTATTTGAAAAAGGATGATATATATATTGTCAGTAAAGAAAAATTATTTGAAAATTTATTTATTTATAAACTCAAAATCATATCAATGTATCAAAACTAGCTATATTATATATGAAACAAATTTCCTATTAGTAGATAGATTATTTCTCCTTCATAAACCGCTCTACATTTATTTTCATTCGGACTCAAATATTAAAGAACTGATCCTCTTGCAGCAGCACATATTGTCGTAGCGATGAATAAAGTCCTCCTCTAGAAATGGTGAATCAACTCAACGATACGTGGATTCATTTTAACATTCCTTGTTATTGCTAAGAGGATTCTACACTGGCGAGAGAAAAGTCTGCCCGAATTAAATTAACAAAATAATATACAATGGATGGCTGATGGACGGATCTATTATCTCGATCGTGGATTCCCATCAACAAATGGGAATTTGCTAAGATTTTAAATTCCATCATTTTATCAAAATGATCTGTTCGATATTATATGTTAATTTTGAATGAGAATGAGTAAAATATGAAATTAATATTAAAGATCTTGCCTAATAACCACGCAAAGTTTCATATCATAGAACTCAAACTATATTGTAAGTTAAACACGGAAATGATAGATATATCGTAAAGATTTCAACTTGGCTATCGTTAATACCGAACTTCTATTTGAGTACAGCAGATTGGGGAATTTGAAGGACTTCATTCGACTTAAAACTTAGAGGACTAATGGAATCGTATTTAAATATTTGAGAACAATCTATCGATTATATTTAAATCTATGAGAACAAAATTACAGTTCTGATATATAAATGGATTTATCAAATAATATATATTCTTTATCGATGTTGGAAGAATTATTAAAATTGCAGTTGAAACTTGATTCGAAATTCATGAATAATTTAAAAAAAATATTCAATTGATAATTCATATTATTCCTATTCTTTTGAAGTAACTCTTTCATATTTTTGAAAGACATTCGTAAAATATTGGATTTTTGAAAATTAAATATAATATATATTTACCATGATTATCTTTAATTTGTCACAAAATATCTAATGGGAGTTTAATCATCCACCTATATTTTCATTTTATATCCAAACATTACATGAATACAGTTTGTACACACCATCATACATACGGTACACCAACACAAAAAATATATAATGTTCACGAGCTAAAGACTCTCTGTGAGAGCATTTACTTTATATATGATATTCTAAAAAGCAACTGCATGTCGTCAAAATATTCTCACTGATGGAAAATATTCAAAATATTTTCTGATGTAATACGATAGTGACTGAAAGATTTCATCAGGGAGCTAATGATGAGATATGATTTTATGCAGAAAAAGTTACCGGTAGCTACCCGTGATCTCATGTGCTAGGTATATTGAATTACAAATCATGTTCTTATTTATTTGCATTAACATTTTCTTCCTATATGATCAGTTACATCATTGAGCCAATGCATAGGTGGTAGAAAGAAAAATGTATTCAGTATTTTAATGTTGCTTTTTAAACAAAATAATAACATCTAATCAAATTAAATACACTTAACTGACTATAATATACGATAACTAGAATTATGATTATTAATATATTACACGCAGATTTACAAAGATACAGTAAAGAAGAGATTATAATTGTGTACCACTTTTCAATGGATGTACACGTTCTCGAATTAAATTAAATTTTCTTTATTAATTTTACACTCATTATACTTATAATTAATAATTGTCAATATTATAGTAGCCACAAAACGTCTGGAATACTTGAATCTATTTTTAATCTCAAAAAAGTAGAATCTAAAGGTTCAGTTATATCAAAATTATTAATTTAAATACATATTAAAAGTTAACTAGAATATGTAAGCTCCGATTTATATAAGACTGTTCAACATACTCGATCATATACAAAGAGTATAAAATTATTATTCTATACTCTTTATAAATATTTATAGATTTTTTCTCATTTCTATTTATCTGTAGCTACTTATTTCTTTTAAATATATTCCTTTTGTATGTTATAAGATCGAAAATGCATAACGTTGCACTAACTGGAAACATATCCTATTTTACTGTTATTTAAATCATACATATTGAGTCACAATATAGAAAAAGATTTATTAATAATCTATCTAAGTATCTATTCCTGTTTGAAAACAATTAAAACATAATTAAAGACTCATTATCTCAATTTCTGAAAGTTTTCTCATTTTGGGGTAATATTTGGCTTTGATAACAACTTCCTAGATAGAAAAGATGACAAACTCGGTGATCAAACTTAAAAAGTCAATAATTAAGAATTTCAAATGTCACTTGACCTAATTTTTTTCAATCAGTTGGAAGGTTGTATTCAGTTAGTGATAACTGTACGAGAAAGGAATTTATAGTCTCTTATACTGAAAATACTTTATTTTCTTTTATTTGTACTACATCAAGTTTATTTATCTTAGATAGCTCACGCTATTAATTAATATACTGAAGGATCATACTTAAAGAGAACTTTGGATTAATCATTTACTTTTTAATATACATGTTAAACTTCCTTTTGAAATACACTTTCTTTTGATAAATTATAAAGCGGTGATAAAGTGTATTTAGCTATTCTCTGCACCTTTTGTACATTTGTTATTCGGATCATACTTTTCCTTTAATGTTCTGTACATTTGACATTTATAGATAACACATATCTATCAAGTGCATATAATCCATTCTTATAAAATAAACAAATTTTCAGGCTCTGTATATTGGCAAATTATAGATAATAGAGTATAGACAATTCATTTTGGGACAACGAAGATTAAGTGTGACCACGTGCGTATTAATCAATAGAACCTTATTAAGTACATTCCATGATAATAGACATATAGATTCAATTGTAAGATGAATTTAAAAATATTTACCCACTGATTGCTTTTCTTTTCCGTCCTTTTCCTGTAACGAAATTATTTTGTCACACCTGTACTTCCTAATGAGAAGGTAAGCAACGGAACAAATATTAGGGTTAGCTTCGATTTATCAGAGGGTTCACCATTTTCCATCATATAAGATATAATAATGTGTTGGGAATGAAAAGAATAATCATATTCTTTTATTCTTTTAAAGAATAATCATATTCTTTTATTCTTTTAAAGAATAATCATATTCTTTTATTCTCAGGATCGAAAATAAGGAATATGACAATAATATGAAACTAGCGGTACCCGTGGATAATCCACGGTTTTTTACATAGATTGATCACGTGTGTAGTATGTATTTTTTTTAACTTAAATTGTAATCTCCTTAAATTTGTATATAATGACAAGCGATATGATGGCTCAATTAAAAGAGAAACTAAATATAACAGCATTTAAATAATTCTCATCCTCATTCGGGCAGAGGCTAAATTTGCTTTTCCGATTTTTCGTTTTTCTGCTTTTCCCGAATTTTCATTTTCCCGGATTTTTCAGTTTCCTAATTTTTCGGTTTCCCGATTTTTTAATTTTCATAATTTTTTGGTTTTCCGAATATTTCAGTATTTTCGTTTTTCTCTGTTTTTCGTATTTTTCTGGTTTCTTTTCCAAATTTTTTTCTGAGTTTTCCAGGATCGATTTTTCGGATCTTTTTCAGTCTTTCCAGATATTTCAGTTTTCGGATTTTTCCTGATTTTCCATTTTCGTATTTTTTTCCATTTTGCCTGCTTTTTTAGTATCTCTCGATTTTTGTATTTCGACTTTTAGATGTGTCAAAAATATTTGTGTCAAAAAAATTTGTGTCAAAAAAATTAGGGTTATTAAGATATCGATTATCTGAGCGTAACACATGTGCAAACTAACGAAAGAACAAGCAGAATAATAATATAATGATTACTCCAGTTCTGAATTCGTACCCATTCATCATAACTCGTCATTCATTCAATAAAATACACGTACATGCAATAAATGTGAAAGAAAAAGTAAATGAATTTTGAGTATTTGATTGAGATTTCTCTCGTTATAATAATTCAATGAACAGAATACATTTTTATTTCACTTTTATTACAGCTATTATTAATTTTACAAAAAATAATATTATCACAGATTTACAATATGATTATATATGGTGACAATAGCTATAATGAATGAAACATGTTGTACAAAGTTGTTGAAATTGACAACATATGCCATGCAGTGATTTATGTCTGTGGTAATGTAAACAAGATAATATTTCGACTAACACAGATATAGGATTTACGCATAAAAATATCAGAATGGGAAACAGAGCCACCCTTTCAATATATGGATTAAATTTAATATATAAATACGTATATGAAAAGAGATTCCATTGAAAAATTAATTTGAACAAGATTATAAAATTATAATTCCCCTATACAAAGTCTGTATAATTACGATCTATATCATATATGATTACCTATACAACTTCTTTAATGTTAGGATAACCGATATTCCGATATAACCGATATTTGGTATTATTTTTTGTTATAGTTTTCTGCATATCTCATTACTAAAAGTAAAGAATTCATTATTTAATATTGATAAAGAAAGCATGAACATATTTGTTCATTCATTCCCATTTCTTAGTGTCCTATTTCTTAATCAAACAGTGTTTACTTGATCTCCAAGTGTTTAATTCTGGTACTAGTGATGAACACTATATTGATCATGATCTTTTTTGAGGTCATATTTAGAAATAGAACAAAATTATATATTTATATTTAAAAGTTGGGTATTCTGAAAACCTATTTCTATATTACTACTTCTATATAAGGTTATTTAATTACCGTATTCTTATATACACTTTTATATTTAAAAGCCTATTGTTTTTTACAAAAACAATTTTCTTCAAGTTCTGTGAGACAAGATATGTGATATATGAACTCTCGTTTCAATTCCATATTAACTACATCCTCCGCATTGCATCATATTTAATGATACGACGGGACCGAACGATTACGTCAGCAATTCTGAACTCATGAAATATTCTTAATATTATCGGTTGTGTAATATAGAGACTGAATTTGTAAGTGGAACATTCGTCATCTTTCTTTTACAATTATGTAATTCATTATTAAGTATCTACACATTAAAATTATTTAAAATGAACTCTACACATATCTTTATTCACTTTAATTAAACATAAAAAAAAGAGAATTACATATGTGATAAAATTCACTTCCTGTTTAAATTCACTTAATTTGCCGGAGCCCGGAAATCCTTTGAAGTCCTATGTTCTATACCATGACTGGTTTTAAATGTTTTCTCAGAGGGCATTAAAATTACCTCATAAAAACAGGCCACCTGCTCCAGACTTCTTAGATTAGCGCACAGATTTTCTGAAAGAAAAGTTATATCTTCATAAAATAGTTGGATTGTAGGTTGTTTTCAGAAGAAGGATGTCCTTTCTGCCTCACATTCTTCTTATCAATAATATTCACGAATTATGACTGCCATGATTTAGATTCTGTTGAAACACCACTAAATACGTATAAGTAAAATATTATAATGTGGTTCAAAAGATGTTAATGTGTTGCAATAAATTTGTAACTCAGTGTTAATGCTTTAGGCCGATTTCATTATTTATATGCAAACGAATTCGCACATTGACTTAATAGTTACAAATTTGATTAATTATGTGGAATCAATTTGAGCCTACGTTCATTTTCACATTTCAATATAATATGAATTGAATAATTTTCCAGTTTCAATAATTGTTTTTCACTATTAAGAATGTACACTATCTTGATATGTGAATAAATTTACTGATAGGTCATTTTCCGAAGTTTATTCATATTGTCTAAATCGTTCTTGAAGATCTTTTAAAATAAATCCTTCTCGAACTTAACGATTTTCACAGACTAATGATAAGAATGTAGAAGGAATAAAGATTTAATAATGTAATACCATGTTTTTTAAATCCATATTAACACATCATTTTTAGCTCATTTTGTCTCCTAAATAATAGGTAGTATTCTGAAGCCTTTTATGTTTAATCATGAAACTCTTCATAATCTACCTCTAACATTTATCAGTAACTGTGTCAATAACGTCTAGTCAATGTCTACCCTAGAAAAATCACCTAATACTATTAGGCTTATGTACAATTCCATTAATCATTTACTCACTCACAAAAATCTCTTCAGTCGAGAGTTTGGCTGTTCTCTGAGTGACAGGAGAAGGTCAGAAATGAATACAGAAGGGACGAGCTGCCTCCCTATTCTCCAACAAATTGCAGCTGCCTCAGGTGACGCAAAAGTGACACACTTAGTCAAAGTGTGTCAAAATATGTCAGGCTGGAGAATGTTGTTCAGAGAAATATTTTAGTATGTATCTAACAAATGTCATACTAACTGCAGCTGAGGGAATTAAAATGTCAAACTTTTGAGTTTTCAGATTTCTTATGATTATTAAGTTATGATTTTTGATTAAGGAATGTCTGACATATTGGATCTGTTCTGTTTGCTGGGTGCATTTGAAAATAATGGAAATAAAACAGTGGTATTGTAGTTACTGACATTTAAAATAAAATTATTTAGTTAGAATAAATACAGACTTGTTATATTAAATAATGTAGTTAGAAATTTTTCTGAAATAAAATAATAACAACAATTTTTTGTTTCATGGGTGCATGAACAAATCGGCATTATGGCGATTTGGAAGCAGATCTGTTGAATAATGGGGCAAGTTCTTAGTTATCGGACGATTTCACATTTTCGATCATATATGAATTATATTTTTACTGGTTATTTTAATTATAATAACCTTTTAAAGTTTCTCCAAATCCACTTCACATTATAATCTTCGTCATCAAGGAAAGGTGTTCTCATAAAGCAGAAGTCATTAAATAACAAACCGTATCTATGATATAATTATATGTGCATTATTTTTATTGTTTTCAAATCCACCCAGCAAACAGAATTGATCCGACATATTAGCCAAAAATTATAAAGGGAAATATTTTTTCTAATTCACGGATTTTTTTAATATTCATTTCAAGTGATGCCTTTTTAATAACCAATAACTATAATCAAATAGTTGATTTACAACCTAACTATTCTCATGAAATATATTTTTGAGTAAAAATATTCATGGCAGTTTCTTGAGTATTTGTATATTTAATCCATTGTCCACATATCCATAGATTGAATAACAATATTGTAAATAAGTTATTCCAATAATAACATTATGTTAGGAGACACATATTTATCAGAGATATGTGCTTAGGTAAGGACTTCGTCTCACACATCAGTGTTCCGTCCGGGACGTCTCCGGTCCGTCTCCTCTCAGTACTTCACTGTCAGTGAAAAAATGTATCATTACTTTAATTTCAACGGACACATTCAAAGGGGAACCGGCTCCTCTCAGTGCTAAACAAACACTGAGAGGATCCTGACCGGACTGAAACCGGCCAGGTATGAAGCAGCCTTTTAAGTATCTTGATCGAAAACTCGAGACAGAAGATTACTATATCAACAGTAGATTATCTGTTTGAAGTTATTCAATGAAATATTAAGAGCGACACAATATTATTATCACTTTCTAACACAGAGCATATGTGAGCAGTTAAGCCGCTCTATTCAATCACTGGCTAATGGACATAAATTATATTTGCGGTAAATGGAAGTGATGTTTGATTGTACAATGTTGTCGTTGTATTTACAAATTGAATACAGATTCAATTTTTAAAAAAGTAGGACGTATCATTCTAAGAACTCATTGACTGTAAATAATTGCAATGCACATCGAGTTTGTTCTTGTATGTTACAATTTTCACACCTAATGTCCTGTAATAAAAATTAGTTAAAATTCTACTTTATTCCCTATTAGTTTCTACTCACAATTCGAGACTAATCTATTTATATAAAATACGCTAGATCTGTATGTGTGTTACTTGGAGCATCATTACTCACAAACGGTTAGACCTAGAGACTTGAAAATTTACAACTTTTTAGAAAGTTGTGTCGAATTTAACGTGTTGAAAGGATTTTCCGAAATTCAATCGGGCTTTTGATTTATTCTCACTAATGGGATAGATAGGAATTAATTTGATATACCTTCCAGGATATTTTCAGAGACTATCCAACAGAATGGGCTGAAATTTTCTGGAAACCTCCGGCCTATAGTCTTACAGAACGCTATTGATTTGTTTTACAAAATTCAAATGGGTTTTTGAATTATTTAAATTTTAATGGAAAACATTGGGATTTAATTTAAATCGGGAAATACAAGGTAACATACAAAATAAATGAAAAAAACTAAAATTTGCAATATTAGATTCGTAAAAATATCTACAATATGTAAAAAATGGTCTACAAAATATACTGCGTTAACGGTTTTTCGAAATTCAAAGTACTTTTTGAGATATGATGAAAAGTAGAAAATTAAAAATAAAATTCTACGATGGTTATCATTTTCATTCACGAAAATAAATGACAGATTTTGCACGATTGAAAATATAATAATTAATTTTAATATTGATATTGACGGGTGGGAATATGATTAAATATTTGAAAAAATTGATATTTAAAATATATTTAATCAAATTATAACAAATTTTACATAATTATGGTAATTAAATTACATGAATGGAATGTCAGCTGCTACCTATTATGGGGATTTTATTTCTTCTATTTCTATCATTGAACTGATCGATGTAGCTAATTATTTGAATTTTTCATTATGTGATTATTTATTTGAACACTTTTTAATGTTTGTTATTTGTATGTAGTTATTTATAAGGTTACCTTATATAATAATTTATGATGTATACGACAGTATTCTACATAAACTGATGATGTAACTGGATTGAAAATTACTGTTTACTGGTAGCTAATTAATATGAAATGTATTGGAAAGCGGGTTGTGTAATGTATATGATCAAACACAAAAAGAAATGCTCTTTAATAATAAAAAATTTATAGTAATATATATATGCACGTTATCGTGCATTTTGCACGGGTAGCCACTAGTAATAATTATTAGAAGCTATTACAAATAATCTGATGAAAAATTATATCACCTTTATATCACGTGAATCTATATATATATATGAATTTTTTTGAAAAAAAAAATGTTTGAAATATACTTTCTTTACCTATATATTACAAAAATATCATAACTTCATTTCAACACTATCACATTTCTAGCGTGAGATATTAATTATGTGATGATTAAAAGTGGCCCTACGATCTACAGATTCTCAAAGGAGTTTCACTGAACTTGTAGTCAACTTTTTTAATATTTTCTAACTTATATCGAATATCAAGGGTTTCAGTCTCCTCCATATTATATCCTGAAATAAATCTTCGATGTCGATTAAGTTTCTGTAAAATTTAATGTTTGCAGAAGATGTTCTTTTAGCTTTGTTCTATTGACTCAGTCTCTTATTATTCAAATCCACTTTTGTTGGAGTATTTTTGAGATGGAGAAGCGATGAGTGGATGATTTACATTGAATAGTTATGAGTTGCTATTCTTTCATCTCCTACACTACACTATGATATTCTCAATAAGAATGTTGCTAGCTGAAAAATAAGGACGCGAAATAATTCGATTTAGGTCTACGCAGTAGGTCACGTTATGACCCGATGTCGGGTCATTGTTTTATTTCACTATATAAATATCGAATTTATATAATAGTTTGATATCCCACAACTGAGGTTATATTCATTTCATCAATGTCAAAGTTTAGCCAATATATATTCCAATTATATTAAACGGAAAAAAAAGTTTTAAATCTTAAAACAGGATATGTGAAAGCATGTGAATTGACTTGATTTGTTCAACGATAATGAAAATATTAACGATAAAATTGACCTGAAATCATATTAAGTTTGACTTCATTTCATTTCTGAGTGGGTGATAGAATTATTAGAATTTCATTTAAAAAAATACGGATATTACTAAAAATATAGGATTATATTTTAAACTTAGGATATACGTAGTTTTTTTTTATTTATAGAACGAAATGATGTGTTAGAATTCTTATTTCTTTCTAACAGTAGAATAATGAGAAGTGGTACAATTAACGAAATAAATAATTCGCTCGTTTTAATTTTGTACTTAAGTTGCAATATTTTTAATGTTAAATTTCATTCTACTTTGAAGTGCATTAATATGGAGTCTCTTTCTGAGTATATCTTTTAAATAAATGAAATTTAGCTTATTGTTTCAGTTATTTCATATTACATTTGTAAGTTTTAGTCAAAACTGTCAAAAAGAATATTTTACTATGAACACATTTGTCAACCGAACACTTAACCTTTAAGATGACTTAATTTTTTATTACTTCGGGTGAGTTTCTTGATGTAGGTAGCATGGCTCAACTATTTTATTCATGTAAGAAAAATTAATATCATAATTGATATACTAGTTGAATAATAAGTATTATGCTCGGTATTATGGAATCGCTCGATTACTCGGAACTTTTAATCACAAAATTGATGTAAAATATATTTCAAAATTCATTGAAGTTTAAAATATATTGTGATTTTAAAGGATTATTCGTTTTATCCCTAGATTTCAAGTCAACTTTAACAGAAACTTATTTTAGATTTTTTTAACGAAGTTCCCTTTTCTTTCATCTTTTTTATAATCCATAGAAATAATAATGAGAGGACTTCATGAAGTAATTTGCATTCCAATTAAGGCTGATGGGGCTAAAATGTCACCATCGTTACCTGTTATGGACGTCAAAGTTGACTGCATAAAAAAAAATCAGAAAATGAACATAGAGCAACTGCCAAAGATATTAATTTTCATAAAGAAAAATATGTATATAATATATACTCTAAACACCGCCGTACTCAATATTTTGGAATAACCATTGATTATATCAATATTTTATTCATTTCAATGGCATATCATAATGTTTTATCTGCCTAACAGACTTATTATTTGTATATCGATCCACTGATCATTTTCCATAAATTATTTGTGTATAGAGAATACATATGCATTCAAATACATAGTGTAATTTTATTAGTAAATTCACTCTCCAGTTAATCTGGAAGTACATGACTGTAAATATTTAAAATCGAGAAATTTATCCAAATTTAATAAGCAATTCCTATTACTTCACTTTGGTTGTCACTGCTGCAGAATTACTCAAACGGAACTCACAGACGTTATCTAATCTCCTCTGAAGCATGACTAATACGTTAGGGTGTATTATGTGTGTTACTAGTGCCATATACGTACCATGTGTGGAAGTATATTATATTCCTGTATACCATGTTTGGATGGTATATTATATCTATATATATAATACGCTACATCTGTCTAGGTGTGTGTGTTACTTGGAGCAATATTACTCACAAACGGTTAGACCCAGAGACTTAATAATTTACAACTTTTTAGAAAGTGGTGACGAATTTAAGGTGTTAGAAAGATTTTTCTAAAATGAAACGGGTTTTCGAATTATTAACACTTTATTTATGATGGGATACATAGGAATTAATTCGACATACTTTCCAGGATATTTTCAGAGACTATCCGACAGAATAGGCTGAAATTTTCTCGAAACCTTTGGCCTATGGTCCTACAGAACGCTGTTGATTTGTTTTACGAGATTCGAACGGGTTTTTGAATTATTCGAATTTTAAGTTTTAATGGAATACATAGGGATTTAATTCAAATCGGAAAATACATGGTAACATACGAAATAAATTGAAAAAATAAAATTTGCATTATTCGAATCGAAAAAATAACTACAATATGTAAAAATGGTCTAAAAAATAACTGTGTTAACCGTTTTTCGAAATTCAAAGTACTTTTGGAGTTATGACGAAAATTAGAAAATTTAAAAATAAAATTCTACCCTTAATTGTTATCATTTTACCTCACGAAAATAAAGGACAGATTTAGCAATTTTAATATTGATATTGACGGGTGGGAATATGAATAAATATTCGAAATAATTGATATTTAGAATATTTATAATCTAATTATTACGAATTTTACATAATTATATTAATTAAATTACATGAATTGAATATAGGTATCAGCTGCTACCTATATATGGGAATTTTATATCTTCTATTTTAATCATTAAACTGATCGATGTAGCTAATTATTTTAATGTTTCATAATGTTTAATTTAAATTGTGTTTAATGTTTTTAATTTGTAGTTATTTAAACAGCTATCTTATATGATAATTTATTATCTATAAGACAGTATTCTACACAAATTGTTGACGTCACAAGAGGGAAAATTATTCTTTACTGGTACTTAATTTATATGAGATGTAATGGAAAATGGGATGCGTAATGTTTATGAACAAACACAATAAGTAAAGTCCTTAAATATTAAAAAGTATATAGTAATATATGTACGTCACCGTGCATTTTGAACAGGTAACCACTAGTAATTGTATAATAGGACCAATATTTTAATAACAAATGAATAAATTGATAGCATGTTTTACAGTGAGGAAGAAATTACGTATGCATGTCTTCCTTTGAACCTATTTTGTGTATTTGGAAAAACTTTATTTTTACTTTTCTTCCACGCCAGGGTTTCCTAAAGTGGTTCGCTATGTATGAACCTATACGGACGACCGAGTGGTTCAGAACGAAGCTTTCTTGGTTCCTGGCACCCTCGAGTATATCCAGTAGTAATATAATTTCCTTTTGCAAAAAAACTGGCGTTGTAATGTAGTTTATTAAATTATTAATAAACTAGATTATATATACATTCATTTCCTGAAATATAAACACAATATACTTTATAAATTTGAAATGTGGTGCGTGGATCTTCAGTAATTTTAAGTTCATATTCGACAGAAAGGAAAGTCTGAGAACCAGTACTCTCTCTAATAACACAATATCTTGTGTTTTCTTTCATCCATTTTAGATTCTCATAATTCATCTCCTTCCTAAAGATAATATTCCTACTAACTATTTAATGTTTCATATCCGGTTAATAAAGATAAATGAACGATACGTTTGTTTATATAACAATAAATCAATTCACAACATATGGACATTGCGACAGACAATTGTTAATCAAATTTGTAAATAAAATAAAGTTAGTTAATAAAATTAAAATAGTAAATAGAATAAAATTATTTAATCAAATCAAATTAGTAAATCAAACCAAATCAACAAATAAAATAAAAATAGATTGTCAGATCAATTTAGTAAATTAAATCAAACTAGTAAATCAAATCGAATCAATAAATAAAATAAAATTAGTAAATAAAACCAAAATGATAAATTTAAAAAAATTAGTTGATAAATTTTGTTAATAAAATAAAATGAGATAAAATATATATATTTGCCTCAAGCTCAATAGTATCAAAATTTTAAACGATTTGCTTTTTCTTCAAAGTTACCCTCTCTCTCCGGTTAATTAGACTCAATTTTTTTGGACAAATTTTCCATTTTTAATTTGTTATTCGGCCTCCACATTTTCCTTTGCGGTCACATCGCCAATATATTGTGGTGGCTCTTTCTTCATCACCAGTGTAAGCAGAGCTATTTATGCAAAAGTTGTCTTCATCCTCTTGCAATCTCAAATATCCATTGGGCCAAGTGTCTTTCCAAATGTCCGACTAAATGTCCTAAATGTCCGAAATTTGCAACATTAATTTTTCGTTTGAGTTAGTAAAATTGTAAGGAACATTACGGTAATTGAATACATAAGCCTTTTTACATAAAATTTAGTTTGCATTATACAAACGATTTTAAAAATTCTATTCATTATGAATAAAGGTATGTTTTTGAAACTTTGTGAGCGAGTGACCGAAAATATATTCCATCATTGAATGCCGAATAAATATACGATTTTATCATTTTGTTAGAATGAAATGTTACGATATCGAAAGGCAATCCTTCCAATTCCCTGAGGACGAATTTTGCAAGTGACAAACAGACACAAAGCATTTGTAGACACGCGTGCAAATTCCCCTCACGCTTTTCCCTCAAATCAACCATTGGCCTTACGTCCTAACACAAAAAAGGTTTCGTTCGTTGATGCTGTGTACGTAAATGGATGCAATTCTTTTATTTTATTAGAGCAGCTGCAAGGGAAATCCCCTTCTCGCTTTCGCATGCGGTTTCCATATATAGAATTGCCCGGACAATAATACGGAGGATATTTATTAAAGGAAAATAATATTGCTTGAAAATGACCATTATTTATGTATTCAAAGAATGCACTTTTTTATAGTGACTGAGTTATAACTTATTTTTTATCTGTTTCTTGATGATAATAAACATAAATTGATAATATATCATTATTCATTTAAATTTAAACTGAAAAATGTAAAACTAATTACTCAATGGCTTATTAAGTAAGCCATTGAGTTAAGTTTATGTTAGCCAACAATATTATTAATTCGTCAAACGAACTTATGATATTATTTCATCATTACGAATTATTTAATATATAATAGTAGTGGGAAAAAATATAAACAATTATATAACAAATAAGCATTTTAAATTTTGAATTCACTGAAAACTAAGAAGTTTAAAGTATTAGAGCTTTAGTTTTCATTTCATTATTATTTTTGAATTATTTCTTTTAGATGATTGCCATCGTTCACTAGACAATGGCGCTCTTTTCACGGTTTGTTATATAATCTAAGAAAGTTAGATATTTTTCATTGAGATTGTTTTTCAGTTGTTTTTGTTTGCTTTGTGACATGGAAAATTAATGATAAACTATTTGTTGTTAAGTAAGATGCGTCTATAACGAAAAATCAAAAACTTTCAGGAAACGTATTCCAAAAAAGTTACTTTTTCGTTAATTCTCTGAGTGAGTTGCAGTACTATCCTCTGTAAACGATTATTTGACTTCTTTGATGACAGGCAATAAAAATTAACAAATTATTTTCAAATATCGTAAACTGATTACAGTCCAATATGAATAATTGAATTCATACTCATTTTCGTGAAAATGACAACCAAGTGGATGGAGTCAAAATAAATCATGCCACAGTAAACAGTAACGCTGAGTGAAAGTAAAGGTTTTTCTTTAATCATTAGGGATTTTCAGTAGTAGCCCAATTTTGGTCCGAACTCCTGGAGAAAGTGATAAGACACAAACCGTAAAACGAGCTCCACCTGCTCTAGCAAACGGAGGCTATCTTTTAAACTTTTAAAGGATAATAAATATAATACCGAATTTCTCTATATAATAACGACCGATGTTAATATTTATTTGTTTATTTTTATTTGTGAATATATATATATGAATATATCTTTGTGAATAATTATTTGGGAATATCTATTTATTTGGCGTCCGCTATAAAGACTGGTGGGTGATGAAAACAACCGGGTCAGTAAGTGCGACCAAAAAACTTAGTGAAACAAAGCCGCTTAATGTAACCAAACAGCTTATTGAGACCAAGATGAGTAATGTGACCAATCCACATAGTGCTACTAAAAGGCTTTAATACGACTAATCTGCTTGTGTGACCGAGCCACTTAGTCCGACTATAGCCCACTTACAGCGACCAAACCACTTACAGTGACCAAACCACTTACAGTGACCAAACCACTTACAGTGACCAAACCACTTACAGCGACCAAACCACTTACTGCGACCAAACCACTTACAGCGACCAAACCACTTACAGTGACCAAAGCACTTACAGTGATCAAACCACTTACAGTGACCAAACCACTTACAGTGACCAAACCACTTACAGTGACCAAACCACTTACAGTGACCAAACCACTTACAGCGACCAAACCACTTACTGCGACCAAACCACTTTGTGCTACTAAAAGGCCTACTGCGACCAACCCATTTAGTAAATATAGATTTTTTTTATTGATCAATATGCTTTGTTCAGATGAATATTATATAAAAAAAATTCACTTTCAAATTAATTCAGGTCATAGGGGTTAACCTCTTAGTATACAATTACATTATTTTTTTAACATAACATATTTAAAAATAAGGATAAATCAATGAGAGATTGAAGAATCGGCCTTTAGAGATTTATATTGTATTGGATGAATCTATTTACATCAATATACTTATAGAGGAAATAAAACGGTATAGATTATTTAATTTCTATTAATTAACTTAACTTAACCCTTAACTCTAAAGACAACTACATGAAAGAACTATATTATCCTATTTACCACCACACTTCTATGGAAAATAACTCGCTTTATTCATAAAAAGTGAAAATCATGACGCATTAAATTAATAAAGTATATGTTTTATTATAGAGCTTTGCATTTCATTTTTGTAATTTCAGCAATAACCAAATAAACATTTGTGGAAAAGTTGATCAAATGATGTTAGCAAAATTCGTAGAAAAAAAAGATAACGATGTATAATATCTAAATCATGTGCCATAATAATTGATGTTACTAAAATTATACGAAAAGACTGGATCTTCTGGGACATAATTTTCTTAATGTAAAATGTAGAGCAGAACGCGAAGTATATATTTATTTATCATCAATAGTCTTCAATAATATCTAGAATTGCTCTTGGCGGTGAACAATAATATAAATGTTTCTGCTTACTACAGATATAATATTTAACTCACAAATTTGTGCTCCGTTTGCTCGTATTTACGAAAGGATTAGAATGAGGACGATAATGTAACCTTATAAATTTTATTATTTTAATTAAATTGAAAAATGTCAGTCATCATAATTGGCGCATTAACCCATCAATTAATTTAGACATAAAAAGACATGTCTATAATTGTCATCGCTATTACCATTATTTTGTCTAATAATTATGAACAGCGTGGCAAAAATATTTTATCTGATAGCAGAAATTTCCACGCCTAAATTTGCATTGGATTAAAATAGAATGGTATGATGTACAATTTCACATTTCCAAAAATTACTTCAGTAATTGCAAATTATTCATGTCGTTAATATCAGTCTAACTACAAATTACTCAGTGAAAATAATTTCACATTTGTAATTAGTAGCAAATTAGAAAACTGTGATTTGAGAAATTAACATCGTACAAAAACTTTTTTCTTTGGTAGTACTTTTATATCTCCGCACCTGTTCTATACGAACGATTAAAATTAATTATATATTACATCTTAGTGTAAATTCAGAGTTATCGAACGATTTCATGATTTTGATCATTTAAGTCGGTATCATTAGATTAGTATTGAAACGGCAAATTTAATATCAATTATTATAAAAAATATATGATTATAAAAAATCATAAGAACGAAAATATGGAAACCTCCGATAGATTAATCGGGCATATTCTATTTAACACAATTTTGTTAATTATATTGTTAATAGTAATAGAGATGATTATATTCCATTTTTTTTAATTAACAAATTCAATAATCATTTGAATTTTTATTTTATTCTGTTTTTTGATAAAAATGTACAGATATGATTTTTTTTATTGCAATTGGTTCCTCAGAAATTGACGTGATTTATAAATGGCTAAGAATTTCGTTATGTAAAATACTTTTATTTACATAATTAATCTCGATACAAAATGAAATAATATTTCTCTGCATGGAAAATCCTATCGTAACATCTATGTGTAATTGAATTAAATTCATGAGTTTACAATTATACTTTTATTTTTGATGTAAAGATTTATGAAGTCCAATAATATACATATTTTACATAATTAACAGCACACAAAATATTATTTTGTGTGTTTATGAAGATGAAATTTGTGAACATTTGATGCTTGATATTATTATTTTACAACTAACCAAATGAAGAAAAATATTTTCGAACTGAGTACTATTTCAACAAATAGTATTTATATGTCAAGCGTGTTCAATAGAAATGATTGATACGTCAAAATACATTATACAGTAAATAAATGCACAAATATTTTCTATACATTGTTTGGCTACAAGACATTAAAATGTGTTCATGAAATTTGTTTGGAATATGATCTTGTCAATTCATCTAATTATAAATATGTTACCATTCAATTTTCTTATTATTATTTCTTTTATAATTATAAAGCAATTATAAGTATACCGGTAGATATGAAGAATATGTACGTTAAAGTATATTTAAGTATATACTGAGTAAAAGAGAGGATAGTGGAAGTTGAGAACCCTGCAAACCAAATATCTTTGCCACAGCGTTGAATTATAGAGTGCTTTCCTTACAAACCAAAGGATAGCGAGGTAGGACTAATTTTAGCCGCATCAAGACGTCTACCTTTACACGACTTGAAAATAATAGTGGGACAATAGTGCACTTCAACGTCGGAGTGATAGGTGTACCACAAAGATAGGTGTACCACAGTGATAGGTGTACCACAATGATAGGTGTACCACAGTGATAGGTGTACCACAGTGATAGGTGTGCCACAGTGATAGGTGTACCACATAGATAGGTGTACCACAGTGATAGGTGTACCACAGTGATAGGTGTACCACAGTGATAGGTGTGCCACTGATAGCTTATCCTCTAATTACTATAAGTGAATTGGCTAATAAGATATAACCAGGTTGTATTCACCATTTAAAACACACTATATCAAAATATTTTCAACAACAACAATTAAAACTGTTTTTGAAAAGTGGAAATTAGTAAACTGTCAAAAATTCACTATATTTCGTTGACTGTACTTTCAAAAGTAAAAGTTCATTGTTGAATGTGAGAGGAGGACGTTCAATGTTTCTGCCTCATAATTGGGAATAATAAATTCTTGACTCCTAGAAAGGAAAACGACGACATTCTTGCCAGGCACCATTAATCACAATAATTGCCCTTCCTTTTGAATGAGTGACCCTTTTGAGACAGAGGAGTAACGACATTGGCCCCTCCGAGTCACTAAAGGACTAGAAAAGATATTCTCTAACGAGAACAAAGTCTACTTTATAATGCATTTATTATCAGTTACTCAGATAAAGTGTAATATCTATATTTATTTTCGTTATACAAATAGCTTTATTAATGTAAATAAGAAACAAGATATGTAAATTTCATTAGTTTTTAGTGGAATATTACAGAACCGTCTAATCTTGCCCCATTCTTTTATATTTGTGCATCCAATCTTTTTTGAAGATTTTCTTAACTTTATTAGAAAATGAAAAAAACAAATTCGATTCTATTTTAATTCGGTTAATGGAAATAATAAACAAAGAAATTGAATTTGTTATGAATCTTTTCCAAACTTAGAGTGTTGCTGTTCATTATTTCCCTTATATCGAAATTTATATTATGTATGATTTCAAAGAATAATATCGCTTATCCACCTATAATTTAATCATTTAAAGGAGTTCTTACCTTTTAATTAAAGTTAATGAATTGATATAATGAACTGATTTGAAGTTATTTAACTAACTGTGAAGATTTTTGACAGTTTAATAATTTCACTGTAGCTATAGAAAAAAAACTTCCGAAATATTAATACATGGAAATAGTTATCATTATTATATTTTTTATAATAATAACTCTTAACTCTAAATTATATTCATGTATATTAGTTCGATAGTGATTCCAAAATATTATCTTCAAATTATTTATTACTACAAAATCATTTAAGATAAAAATACAAATTCCATTGGTATTATTATATCATATTCCATACATTTGCAAACAAACAAATTTTGTTCATTCAAGCAAAATGAAAGCACACATTGACTTACGAGACGTATACTGGGATCATTGAAACCGAAAGATGCAAAAGATAACAATTTCGCATGAGAAAAAGATGATTTTCCTTATTCTTTGACTGGTATCCGCAGTGCATTTTCAAGCCATATGCTGCCAGAGATTTATTATCTGCACGGTCTTTTAAGTATCCCTACACTTTGGAAGTTACTTACCATGTGGATTTAGTGCAGACAGATATATTGGTGATAGATAAGGGTGAGGATGGCCTAAGTTATTATCTAGATTTGGAGAGTCTTTGAAAGCTATTAGGATGTATACACACAAGTTTGTTGCATGAACTGCATATTCAGTGGACTGTCTGATTGTAACTCTTATTGCATTAACTGTTTTTGTTTGGAAACTTGAAACGCAGTCAGTTAGTGTGTGAAAGATCTCATGGTAATAAAATAGAACAATATTTCAATGTTGTACTTCGAAACTTTCGATGCTATTTCACTTTAAATTACTATTGAGAGGAGCGATAAACAAAGGATGATTGTACTTTGGAGACTGGGCCTCAAATAAATTGCACTGTGAATTACTCTCATCTTTCATAGATTGGATTAATACTATAATCTAACATAGAATAATGTTGATCACAATAACTGCACTCTGGTGTACTTGTTGTACGTAGGTATATTTAATTTTGAAAAAAACCGTTGTTGAAGCATTCATTGTTATAAATAAAAGTGGCATAATATATTCTTGAAATCGACACAACTGTTTTTATATATTACGTTTTTTTTATTAACCAAATGTGCTAATTTTGGACAGATTCTTCAAACAATCATGCTTATCATTGAGTGTCATAATACCTAGATTAAAATGGTTTATAGTTTTAGGATAATCGAATTGTCTGGTATGTGGTTTGACATTGATGTAGCCTAATTGGTAGCAATAATTGGCTCATTATCGATAAGAGGTTTAGTGTCAATAATCAAGTAGCTTTAGCGAAATATGGAGTTTACCTGCGATCATTGGATTTGATATCACAGTATATATGACTTAATAGGGTAGCAACAGCTAGGTAGGTAAGTAATCACTAGAGATGCCCTAATTATATCCAGTCTTTAATTACGAATAACCCTGCAATGCAACATATTTATTGTATAAATAGATTAGTATGACATTTAATTTTGACCTCGAAAGAATTCAACTTTATGTAAATTTTACATAAGGCTAAATATCTCGAAACAGCTTCAATTCTTCTTATTCGTATCTTAGCCTGTAGGTTTTAAATTTCCATACCAGCAGTCTTCTTATCTCATTAACTTACAGCGAGTTACTCGCATTGCAAAACACTGGGTAAAATACGTTAAAATCACAATTCATGTATACTAATTCAGCTGTTTAAAACAACTCTTGTATAATTATAAGAAATCCTATTTCATTAATTAGAAAAATATATTATTTTGTTCTCTGTAATTAATTTCATAATAAGATCTAGCTCAATATACATTATACTTATTTATGAGGATTTTTATTCATTTGAATTCAATTCAAATTGCAATTCGATCTGAATTAATTAATTAATTGTTCATACAAGCAAGTTAATATTATTATATCATAATGCGTTTAAACACATATGGCTTAGTCATCTCAGTGTATACATTTAAACTTTAAAGTAAATAATTATTATGATTGAAAATGTAATATTAAATAAATTTTGTAACAAATAATGGACATTCTGAAATATCGGCCAGTTTCACATTTTCGATCAAATGGAAAAATTATATTATAATCGAAATTTAAGTGCATACCTCCGATGACTCGAAGCTTACCCAATACTTACTATACAGGGTGTTACATCGTAGTGTTCCATATTTAGAAATTTAATAACTTCCTCAATGTTGGTTAGATTTTAATTCGGTTTTTGAATTTATTTTGCATTCACGTACATTACTTAAGGTAGACTTCCAATGCGGCAGTTCTAGCCGCTGATATGCAATCCAGTGCACACTCAATTAATAAAAATGTTCAGTACTTTATTAGAATTTAGTAGTTAATTTACTATTAATTTATTTATTTAGCACTAATTTATCTATTAATAACAATTTTTTTGGCAATAATCTTAATTTTTTTGTTAATAATTTATTTATTAATATTGAATGGAAACAGTACCGAAGATACATGAATTAACAGCAAACTTTTTCTGCTATCACGCTTCACTTATTTACCCTCCAAATATTGAAGGGAGCTGTAAAATTACTACTATATCCGCAGCGTCTGGGGTGGTTGGACTTCTCCTAGATCGGCTCTAGCCGAAGTAGCTCGAGCCACTGGCCTAGAGCCGCTCGGCTGAACGGCTGTAAACGGTCCATTAGAAAGAGAAAGTGGGATATATCAGATAGCAGTCCAAAAGGAGAGCCGAGCGTCTAGGCTCGAGTCGCTTCAGCCGCCGCATTGCAATTCTACCTTTAATTCTTCACCTATTTTCTCCTGATGAAGCCCATTTCAATATCCATGATGGAGTAAACACTCACAGTTGTCGTTACTGGTGCACTGCTAACCCTCACTGGACAGCAAGAAGCCACTTCATTGAACTCGAACAACCACATAGGCAACCATATCTGATGGGACAATTTTTGGCCCTATTCCCAGTTAAAATTCGGTGCAGGATAGGGGCAGCGGGTTGGGCGCGCAGGGCCGGCATCACGGCAGGCAGAAGGCCGCGATAGGGCCGCGACAGAGAATTTTTGTCCGCTTTTGGGGACCTCATTCTACGTCCCCTCACTGCACTGAACTACACTGAGGCGCTACCCTAAACTGCAGACACGCGCGTCCTAACTACTAATGCGCGACCGCGTAGCGTCCGTGGCCACGCGTGAAACACTAGAGAAAAAATACCCTCATGGCAGATATTGACTGCGTCAATACTGCGCTGAATATGAACGCACATATTCAAACTATAAAATATGACGCGTTTAACGCATATATACTTCATATTATGAATGTGACGTTATTCGGCAGCAATATTCCAGTCAGTATCTACCATGAGGGTAAAAAATGATCATGTCTAAATAGCTAGTTGAATTAATGTGATTGACGTTTCAAGTTAGGGAAAAATTTATTTAGTAGGGGTTAAATGTCTATTTCAGAAAAAAGGCCATTATCATTTAGCTACATCAAAAGGAAATTAAATAGAAGGGACTGGAAGAATCAGTCAGAAATAAAAGTGGCTCTATAAACAATGTCACCTGCCACCCGTCAGTGACAATACTAATGAATGGAAAAAAAGCTTCTCGGTGAATGGGTTTAAATGATCTCTATTTGCTCCAGTATGACTTTTGGCTTGCTTTTTCTATTTTAACTGACTCATAAAAAATTGTCTCTATGTAAGATAAATCCTCTCTTCATTTGTCAAGAACTTTAAGACAGTGAGTGAATGAAAAGTTTCCAAATAGCTGGATTAGCAGAGGTTCAGATATCGACATAGACGTTAAGTATCCACTAAGATCACCTGATCTTACATCATGTGATTCCTATCTGTGTGGTTCATAAAAAAAATTAGTTTATCGCAATCAACCCAGGAATATCAATGAGTTTGAGAACAAAATCTGCCAGGTATATGCATGATTTACCATGGGAATGATGAATAAACCTAAGGTTATTTTCCATACTCATATAAATTCAGTCTTACAAAACAATGGCCACCACACTGAAATATATTGTATAAAAGGTTGAATACAAACTAAACAAATAAATTCTTGAGATTCTTCTTAAACAAACTGAATTAAAATCGAACCAATATTAAGGAAGTTATTAATATGCTAAGAATGTGGAACAATATTGATGTTGCACTCTAGAACTGATGATATACTTTAAGACCCACAAGAACTCGATCTTATGAGGTACTGCAAAGTTTGACTTTGAGAGCCTGGAATGTTTGGATTCACTCCTCAAAGTTTGCTCGACTTCCTGAATTCTCACGGATAGAATAGATGTTGAGATACGAACATTGACAATTTGACCTATTGATTCACAAATGGGATTTCTGAGAAACCTGGTTAGTCCATAAAAGATTTTATGTAGATCTTCGTATGATCTTGAATAGAACCATTATATGTTTAGAACAATTCAAAATTAGGTTCACTTTTTAATGGGTCACCCTGTATAGTAACTGACATACAATAACACACAATCACATTAATATATTGATAATATAATGTTGAATAATGAGTATAATGAATATCTATGAACATTTCAAAGAATCTAAATGACCTCTCTTGTCCACAAGAACACAGACATTATCATTTCAGATGCATTCAAATATTTCTCATTCCTACTTCGAATAACGGTTATGTCCTTCGGTTGAACTAAAATATCGCCAGTAAAATTAAGTTAAAAGCATCATTAGTGAAATATTTTCTCTCATGTTTTGTATCGGGCATACAACAATGGAGTAATGAATAAAAATATTGAGACACCCTGCTTATATTTCATACTTCATCAGCCAGTGTTACATTAATTGAATTAATTTTATATATTTGTTTCATATAGTTTTACTGTTACAAATATAGACAGACCTTTTACAATTATAATTAGGTTCCCAGACGACGATGATTTATTAAAGGATTTCCTTAACTGGATTAGCGAGGAAAGACTCATAATTTGACAGGAAAAGATGAGAGTTCTGTGTTGCTAATTAAAAATTACTTTGGTCTTTGTTCCCCTAACGATACATTAATTGAATGGAGATATTTTATATGCTGTTAATTTATTGTTTGTTCATTTATATGAAGCGAATACAAAATATAGTTCATCAGCTTTATTCTGAACGATTAAATAACAGAGGTTTTCTTTAACCTATTGGGAATTTTGAATTGAATTTAAGTGAAGTGTGATATCTAATTTAAATGTTTTATCTTGTTAGTTAATAAAATATCAACTTCGTGTATTCTAATATAGATTCTTTCTTCGAGTCTGGATCATGCTCGCATAATTGGACATAAGAAATAAGAAATCATATTTTCAGTTATAAACTCATTAAACCTTCTTCTTGTCTTCATCTGAAATAAAAATATGAAGTGCGTATTTCAACCAAAATTAAATTGAATATTCTACAATTATATCATTTTGATATCAATCTCTGCATCACTACAAGTACTGAAGAGATTTTCTATTCTATTTTTATCGGGTTTTGTAGCAACTATTTCACTGCGAGTAGAATTATTTTTCTGATGTATAACAAATTATAAGCAATTATAGGTAACGTAATATGAAAAACTAAAAAACCTCTCAATAAATATTATCTTCCCTTGAAAATGAGGTGACATTATATATTTAGCAGGTACTGCACCTGAATTAAACATTGTTGATGTTTGTGCCCATCGAATAAAGGCGGTACATGAAGATTTTATTGCATTTTCAAATATTCTCAGTAATCGTCAAAACAACTCTCTGAACGATGGACTCCTCATATATTCTGCAAGGTCAACGCGTCCCCTGTTTTGATGTTTCGAACACTATTAAGACTTCCACTGAACTTTTACTTTAGTGGAGACATATTAGAGAAAAACATTTATATGAAATAAGGCTTTAGTAATTTAATTATGATTAGTTACGTAGTTTTTTTGTTAGATAATCCGGTACTAGTTTGATGAAAAATAGGGTTTGAAACAGAGTACTTATTTTTTTATGTTTGACTCAGATCTCATAGAGCAACAAATGATGTATAAAAAAGGAGAATCATTTATTGGAATGAAAGAATCATAAAATATAGTTTGAATAAAATATAATTGTCAATAAGTTTGTAAATGGAATCAATTTAACTAAGAATATAATACTGTATAATATTTTCATCTACATGATAATTATTAAAATATAGAAAATAAATTTATTTGAAAAGCGCCATCTAGTGACAAGTAGATGAAGCTTTTGCGAGTATTAGTTTCCTTCCTGCTACACACGGTGAACACAAAAAGATTTACCCATAAATTAGAATTATTATTAAACAATTGCTTTGTTGTGTGCCTCTAATTTTTCAAGTTTTTATTCACCATATATCGCTTGTTTGCAACAACAACGTCATAAACACAAAAACATGTATTTTAGAGTTATCAATATAGACAAATAAATCATAAAATGCTGATCATTTTGGTAAAAATTCATCAGTGTAATTCAAAAATATACCGCTAGAAAGCTAAATGTCCTAACGATATACAGTACTAAAATGCCTCTCCTGAAAAATAGCTTTTATGAAGTTATGACACTGTTCTCGCAAACAAGCGAATTATCCATGCTGATGAGGAAGAGCATGACCAGATAATTAATTGCAATCAAGATTGCAGGCAAAAGCACCAATGATATCATCAAAAAGTCTAAGGTGAGTCTCAAACCTGTTATAACATAATCAGTCAGTCACTACAAACTTCAAAAGGATGCAAAGACGACTTCTAGGACATCGATCTAGTTCTGACATTAATCATATAGACTTCGCAATCTATGGTCCATCTTGGAAAGTGAAGCTACAACTCGTTCTTACCCCAAAACAGACTCTTTAATTGAAAACGGAAATTCGTTCTTCTTGGGTAAGATGGAGTATGTAAAACTGCGGAATTCTTGCGCTTCAATAATAACGCGTTCTAATAGAAAAGGTCGACTATTTTTAAATTTGATAATACTTTGGTTCTGAATATACAATATTCTAAAAAATTACATCAAAATTTTTCCATATTTTCCATCTAGTTATGTTTAAATTCAAATTTTTCTACTGATAAATCATTTTTGGTCATCCAGTATAACTAGTTTATAATGTAAAATATTCTCGCTTCATTTCTTATAATAAACAGAAAGCAATACTATAAATTAATAATTTCATACTGTTAGTTGTTCAAAATTGTATCACAATTTCTTGCTTTCAGATGCTTGAAGTTCTTCTTGGACAAAAATCCTCTTCAATCTTCATTTGTTACAAAAGATGATGTATGTCATAATATCTCTAAAATAAATCACTCCCTCATCCATCATTTGTAAATAAATTTTCCAATTTTGTCGAATCATATTTAATATTTTAAAGTTATCAATTCGTAGACAAAAGAACAGGAAACAAGTTCAGTGAGGCTCGCAAATGAAATTGTTAACACTCTGATAATTTACCACAGAGAATTTAATATACTAATTATAAATGAGCTATTGTTAAATACTATTCATTATGAATTTTCATCATCTATTCATTTATTTTTGAATTATAATATTTTTGTATATTCTTCCTAACATATTGATGGTTCATCTGCATTCACGAATACCAATGTCGAATATATAGGACAGTAATAAATCTGAACGATTTATTAGTAAAGGACTATAGGTGGTAGATCTATCCTTTACTCATTAATTGGGACAAATGAAAATTTTAAAATATTTTGATAGATGCTGTACCCATGAAGACAAAATAAATCTCTAATAATGTTCGATAAATTCTTTACCCATTAACAGGAATTATAATTCTAAAAATATATTACATAGATCCTTAACTTATTTGTCCTTCAAATCCTCAATACCGATCGTTATTAATTCTTTTGCTATAATCAATATCTTTTTGTGCCTCCTCATCTTCCGAAATCTCTTGAGACATCAGTCTTTTGTCATCCAGTCGCTAATGGCGAGGTAAATAATGAATCAAATATTGGAGAGACATTCTCACTCATCAATTGATTGATGGTGAGTTTTTCTCTCCTGATTGGTTATTCAGAACAAATATTCAATGGTGAGCTTTGAATACCTTTAGAACATTAAACAACATCAACAGAGGGATAATGAGGAAGATAAACTATGTTAAATTTCACTCCAATAACTTTTGTTCAATCAGAACACTTCGTCTTGTGTCTATAAATCTTAAGAATTAAATTTGAAAAGGTAGATATAATGTGTACAGGTGTCATATTTCACTTTTTTTCCATGATTTATATATATTACAATTTATATAGAATGATGAGTAATGTTTTAACAGAGCTTAATTTTCGCTGTGATTTCAGCTACGCGTGTAGACACACTAATCTTCGAGAACATATTTTAAGTATAAAATAGTAATGTTTAGATCACATATGGTACAATGGTTGTAACGTGTCATATTCAGGTTCCTCGTAGTAGGTATTTCTGACCATGATTCAGTTTTGTGTATACTGGAAATTAACTATAGTAATGGAAAGTCCCCCCCCCCCTGTTAATTAATCATGATTAGTGTTGTGACAATATGCTTTTAAAATAATAGATCATTAAAATGTCACATACGAAACGAAATTAAATGGTATCGAATACTATATACCGCTGGTTTCAACGATTCAATACTGTTTAGTTCTCTCAGTCTAATATTTCCGGGATCTATGATTTTACAAACATATTGTCACAACACTAATCAGTATTCATGATCAAGTGGTCATGCATGGCAGGATGAATGTAAAATCATTGATTATTTTTGTGCCTGAATTTTTAAGAGGCTATTGGATTAAAAACTGGAATGGAAAAGTGAATAAGAAAAGTGAATGGTTGCTGTATAGGCATGATTATGAAAAGTGTTGCCCTATGTATAAGAAAAAAACTTTCTTAACCGTGAGGGTGAGACAATTGCAAATGGAATTGATTTTAAGCATACATTTTATAAGAGAAGAAAACAAGGAGTTTTTTTTTAATTCATTAATAAAAAGAATTATTATATACATTTTTATTGCTTTTAATATCATTATATATAGGGTAATACTCCTACGAAGAATATGGATATTGGAGTACCTCTGGGAACAGATATCTCTCCCCATATTTTATTTACATTGTATATATATGATAGACATAATTGATATGATAGGCTTTTCTTTATTTATTTAGATGATTTATGTATTTATGTTAAGCATCTGCTTAGAGGATCTCTTTTATATGGAAGTTAGTTTTAGGCTATCTATACTCTAGTCTATAGGATAGGAGAGTACTTGGATGAAAGCTAATACATTGTCATTGTACGTTAAAAAGACCTTTCACTTATTGTGTTCAACTAAATTTGATTGGTGATTTGGTAAATCATGTAACAAATATATAATTTTAGAGATTGCAATAATTTAAACTTTAGAGTTTCAATATACTTATAGGTCCCCTCCAATCTATTTTTTTTTTATTACACTATTCACTAAAACTAAGGTTACTGGTTTTAAAACTAAAAACAAACAAGAGCTAAAGGAGTTTTACTGTAGCGATATCTGGAAAAGTATTTAAAACTTGAAATATAGGAAACTATTAATTGTAATAATTTTTTGATATAGTTTGTCACATACTAAAGTCAACACTTTAAAAATGTACCAATATATAGAGTCGCTGCGTTCGTTCGAATTAGGTGAGAATAAATTGTTTAATAATAATTACTACTTGTTTTTATAAATTGTTGAGTATAGTTTTAATGCCATCTCTTTGTGGTAGTTATATAGGACATAAGCTTATTAGGCTCAAATAGGATTAGGATATAGGATTTGTGCGTTCAGTTCACTCTATTGTGAACTCTAAAATGATTATCCTGTCCATATCTACAGGCTTGAAAACTAAGTTCTATCTTGAACTCTCTTTGTATCAATTTCGAATCCCTTCAATCTTCTCATTGCTTTGTCTGAAAATTATTTTGGATAGTCCAGATCTGACTTTTTCCTTTAAATAATTTTATACTTTCATTCAAAGTTAGCTATAATAGTTAAGGTAAGAATATACTGCATTCATTATACAAATACAAAAGTACTAATGTAAAAGGATCACGGCCCTTTAAGCTGGAGGCTTCTAGGGCAACTTATATAATTAAAAAAGAGAGAATGATTTACTAAGTTTACCATGGAATGACAAAACTACACACAGTTAAAATGTCGCAAATCAATTGTATTACAGGAATTGAAAAGTTACCATTAACAACATGCAAGCATTTCATAGATCGATATACCTCTTAAATTTACAAAGAAATTAATTTTTTTGCATCGCTATGTCAATCATTTCAGAACTGTCTGGACTGTCTGAAATATTATCCACATCTGTGAGGCAGATCTCCTTTATCAAGTAATAACAAGATTATCTATAAGTCTAGTATTGAAAGATGAATATCTGAATTTGCATTAAATGCACTGGGAAAAACTTATCTATTCTAAAATCCGCATGAGAGTAATATCGTAAATTGTTAATTGCACGTAGAGTCGTATATACTTATTCTGTGACAAAAATATATTATTCGTTATAAAGTTGTGTGCACAATTCCAGCACTTAATAATATATTGTATATGAATGCATTATACAGATTAATCATAACATATGGTGGTAGGAAATTCTATATTTTGTTCGAATCATAAGTTTTAAGTACCAGGAACTCTGTGCTTTCCGTGTGGGATAAGGTGACATTCCCAATTGTTTAACTATTTATAAAAGGTGTTGTTAGATGGTATAATTATTTTATTTCTGAATAAAAAATAATGAATTCATTTTTATCTTCATCTATTTATTTTTATTTTATTCACACACAACCTATATAAACATTATTTTATTCCCCGTTCACCTCGTTACTAACATTCATAGGTTCATGTGAGTTGAAATTGTAGGAAATTGTACAGGTCGTCTGCAAATAAGTTGAACTGAAAATTGCTTAAATCAGGAAATCATTTATTAAAACCAAGAAAAGGAATTTCTGAAGAACCATAACCGATTCCTCGGTAACTTCATTGCCTTAATTCATATGTAGTTGAATTTCCATCATTCACATTGACATAGTGAATATGATTAGTCACAAATGACTTTCCTCAGTGTACCAGCTGCCACATGATCCACCAGAGGCCGGAATTGCACTACCAGAGATTACAATATTCTTCCTTCGTTCAGATGACTCAATTTCGTCCATTCGATATTCAATGTATACTATTTTCGTTTTTAATAATTTATTATCTATTCTTATTCCTAGATTTTCATCTCCTTAACCTCGATCGATTCGATCTCGCGAGCACTCAATCAATAACTTGTCAGAGAGCATCCTGAATATCCGCTTGCTTTCCCCAAACAACCAAATAGTATCTATGCTTTCACCAGAGAAGTCATCATTCACCATGATATCGGTCTTATTGTTTAATTTAGGCAAACTAGGCGTATTTGTGTTTTTCGTTAGACCGCGTGTGTGAGCATCGTATCAACAAATCAAACAATAACACGTATATAGTGACACTTAACTGACTACCAGACGATAATGGATAGCTAGACTTCACTGACTAACTGACAGTGACATGACACTTCACTGACGATAATAGATAGACACAGGCTAGGCTAAAACAGTAACTGCAAAGCATTAACAGATATGAAATCTAGCGACAAAAACTCGTTAGTTGAATATCAAGGCTCCAGCTTTTTTTGTATTATGTAGTTTTAAAGTAAATTTAGTGCATCTGCTTGCAATTACCATTCTACAATGTTGAGTTATTCCTCCAATTAATTCAAGAATTCAAACTACAAATGCCTTTACCTCCATCAATTACAACAAAACGCATTACCTAAGAATAGAAATTGAACATAGAATTTGATACTATAGTTAAATAAAAAAGCAGGTGAAGAATATAATCCATAAGTACGCTAAATAATTATTGTTTCAGTGAATTTACTCAGAATATTTACCAGAATAAATATTCTCATTCACTCATTCTTATTTTTATATTTCATTACATCTATTTATAAGCTGCAGACTACAATTAGCTTTTTTGCAAACGGAATATCATTATTCACTTAGTATAATTCACTCATGACTATCGGAACTAATTAAGAGTTATACTTTTTAACTTGCTGCATTGAATCTTTCATTTGAAGTATAAATGTGAATATTTTCATCAATCTTGAGTTTTCAATCCTGTTTTTCAAAGTAGCTGTACTGATGGAAGTGTGCTTATCATTATTTCCTGATGAACTATTGTGCTGATGTTAATGCCTTATTCCTATAGGGGTAATGACTACCCAGCGAGAAAATCATGGTGTGGCCATAGAAGTGTAACCTATATTCTGCATGTAAGAAAATAATTTTTTTGTGTGTGTTCTGATAGTTTGGCATCACGGATATGAAATAAAGAACATCTAAAATAATTATTCATTATTTTTTCATATATGATCGAAAATGTGAAACCGATCGATAATTCGTAACTTACCCTAAATGTGAATTGGAAAGTATGACAATACTTTATGTTTCCCTAATGCCTGCACATCATAGAAAAAATATATTTTTATTATAGTTTTATATTAAGTTAATAGATTATAAGATACAAATACAGAACAGATGAGCATATTAATTAATTACCATTAATCTTTAACTATAATTATTACTATCAGTTTTTATAAAAAAAATTATTCAGAATAATGACAATTCAGAAACGTGATTATCTGAGTATATTATTTCTAATATAAGGACATCATTATACAACAGCTGTACAAGAAATAATTCACATTTTGAGGATAAATTTTCAATTCCTACAAGGGTACTCTAGTAATGAATTGAATTATTTAGTAAACCACAGAATGAGAAATATATGAACATCGGAAATAACAATTAAATTTAAATAATAGAAAGTTAAATTCCTTAATAGAGACAGGATTCGAACCTAGTCCTTATATACTAACCATGACACTTCCATTACCGAAGAAGCATTCAGTTAGCTATTTCTCATCTTTCTAATAAGTTATTTCTCACTGTTCAGATCTCCTTATTTCTTTCTCTATCAATATAGTCCTAAATTCTTCGATATTTTGATTTATTACCCCATTAAACTATATCACTCTGGAGAAGGCATCTGATCTATCAATCTATAGTGATCTATAGTGATCTATAGTTATACTGTTTGACGGAATATATTATTATTTCTATGATATCAAGATATTTATTAGGATATCTACATTGATTTTCTAAGGTTTGAAAGAAATAGTATGTAAAAAAGTGAAGTAAAAATTTTAGGTTTTAAAGTAATATTCATAGTTTACAACATTGCTCCTAACAATGATTAAAGACCTTTCTATTCGAATGCTTGGAACGTGAAAACACCTTTAACGATGATAATTTAATACCCTTCTTGATAATATTTTATAGCATTGTAATGTAAGGTAAGGAATAAAAAGTCAATCCCCGGAGATAGAAGACGTGAGTAACAAAAAAACACATAAAAAATATTCATTTACTTCTAAACAATATTCCCATGAAGTGTAGTGAAAAATATCACCATCAATATTGTATATTTTTAAAACTCTATTAAATATAATTGTGAATAAATTTAATCATTTAATTTGATTGGTTCGGAACTAATATATACCACTTTATGATAATATACCTTCGATACCTGACATGTATTATTAATTCTTTATATATGATTGCTCGAATATTATTAATTAATTAAGCATGTGGTTGTATATTTGTCTCTCAATAGATTTGAGAATTTCACAGAGAAACCATTTATGGACATTCTGAAGAAATGTTAGTAATTCACTGTTCAATAAATATTATACAATTATACGTAAATGGTAGTGTATTTATCATTATACATTTATAATATATCAATGATACTATGGAAACTAACAATCGTCCATCAAATGTAGATAATATTTTTTTCTAACTCTAATTCTCCTTTATATACAACATTTTAAACTGAATAAACTAAAATAGAATTCATTTTTGAAATCACTTAATAGATAGATAGACAAATTCCTCTATGATTAGGTTAATGTGACGGACAGACAGATGGTAAGAAAAAGGTATTTTGAAATGTCCTTTTATCAACAGTAAATACAAATCATTAACTCCTTCAGGCCCAGACTTTTGAGCGAAAAATATGCCCTATGTTCCCAAATGTTTTTGACTATACCTAATCATTTATGTAGGTGGTGCAAAATTTGAGCTGCCGAGCAACACACACAGACTTGATTATTAAAAGGTAGTATACTTTCTGCACCCATTGACCATTAAACGTAACACTTTCGGTGGTATGAAAAATGTACTATCACACTTGAAAACGTTTTAAAAGTGGTACGTTTCTGTACCACCTTGCAACAAACATAATTATCTGTGTGGTATGAAATGTGTTACACCAGACTTGAAAGAGTTAACACATCACAAAGACATGCGTTGTATGCATTGTCTCGAATAATATTTCCAAAGAACAATGCAAAATAGTAAAAGTTTCGGAGCTTTTACCGTAGACTTTTATTCTTATTGCCAACTCATTCATTTTTATAGAAAATAGAGGAGCAAAGAATGAATGGAACAAATAAATAGAAGTACGAGGAAAATTATATTACTGTACTAACAAATATGTATGGGAGAGGTTATAAAACATTCATCTTCATTAATGTATATATATTAATGTATGTAATGTATATACTGCATATATGAGCCTAATATACCGTGACCATTTGAATAATTAGCCTGGGTTCGTATATATCTTTTTAAAAGTACGTACAGTTCCTTTGTCCCACAACCTTGTTGGAACACTACCTCTATATATAGCAAAGTGTTCCATGACACAGCATGATTCATTTTAATGCACTCTACCGCCTAATGTAGACGTGTATTATACTCCGTCAATCGTACAAACCAATTACGATTGATCAAGCATTCATTCCTTCTATGTCTTTATTTTTTCACCCCCTTTCTCTTTTTCTACTCTAACTCTAAATTAATAATGAATTGCTAAGTGCCTCAATGGGTCGCTAAGACCCTTCACCTGATGTGATACCCACTTGCCGAAGCCGGCTGACATGGCAATTCATCATTCTTGTCAGTATGACATATAAATGCTGAAATGATTTATTAAAATATAAGCGACCCTTAAGGCGAATATCCGAACTTATTCTTTTTAATCATTTGGTCACCGGTATTCTTATTCTAATTTTTTTAGCAGTGTGCACTGACGTCACTCTATCAGCAATGTCTGTCCTAAACCATTAGACTATAGGTAATACTTAAAACTTAATACTCACATAAGTTAATCTTTGTTTATTCTTAATTCTAAATTCCTAATATTCTTAATTCTAAATTCCTAATATTCTCATTCTTATTCCTAAAGGTGTTCACCGAATTTCGTGGCACCTTGTGGCTGTCTGTTTTCTGCAACACAGCTAAGCAATCAGTCAATTCTCAAACCCAAGCAGAAGACTCTACTGTTGCAGTTCATAACACTGCTACAATTAGTCTCTTGACTTTACCACGAAGAGACTTTACCACGAAGAGACTTTACCACGAAGAGACTCTACCAATTGCCTTATTATAGCCATCATTGTACATACTACTGGTTACAATAATAAATAAATACTAATATTATTCGACTTTATTCTAATTCTCATTCTTATATTTATTTCTAGACCATTTCTTTTTGCATTCTTTATCTCAATTAATTAAAGAATATTTTGATCATATCTCACTAAACCACATTGAAATAGATAAAATAATTGTTACTATATAATTTTTCATACATATAAGATCGTAAATGTGAAACCGTCCGATAACTCAGAACTCACCAAAAATGATATAAATCTTTTAAAAGTGATCAAATATTGTCGTGTTGAAGTGTAAAAAGAAATTTTGTTACTACTATTATGAATAATTCCTTCCTTTTGTAATGGTACTAAATATTTATTATAGAGCTATACATAATATATTATTATTCTACTGCCCATTAAATTTCAAAGAAGAAATGCACTTTATTCTGAAGATGACAATTTATAATTCACAATAAACATATTTTTAAACTTCAAGTCCTCATATTCTTTAAACAACCTATGTGTGTGTGATTTCAGATTCCTGAAACATTTTAAAGATCAAGTGTAGTTTAAGGACCCCGGCTCAATCTATCCTTAAACTACACTTGGGTTAATACTGGGGCCCTTCAATTACACTTGGGGTAAAGTTTGAAAATTTGGGGTCCTTAAAGTATTCTCATTTTCTTATAATGATTTTATTTCCTTATAGTGATTTTATTTCTTTATAATGATTATTATATAATATATATTCATATGTTAGTTAAACATGTCCTTAAACTACACTTGGGTTAATACTGGGGCCCTTCAATTACACTTGGGGTAAAGTTTGAAAATTTGGGGTCCTTAAAGTATTCTTATTTTCTTATAATGATTTTATTTCCTTATAGTGATTTTATTTCTTTATAATGATTATTATATATTCATATGTTAGTTACGATTTCCTTATATTGGGTAACATTTTGTTATTATTTCCCAATATTGCTATGATTTTAACTAGATAGTTAAAATGGAAGTGGATCTTCACCAAGTAGAGGTAGAATTTCTGTTTTAAATGTTGCTCTGTCCATTTTTTGTTGCTCTGAATACCGTAGAAGAAGAATTATTTATAAGTGACATGCAAAACGCCGTAGCATAGATACATCAAAAAATTCACTGGAATCCTTAAACTACACTTGGGGTATAGTTTGAAAATTTGGAGTCCTTAATTAAAGTACACTTGATCCAAATTTAAATATATTATTTAAATTGGATTTCCCATTTATTTATAAGTTTAATTTATAAATACATCGGCTTTCAAAATTTAACTGAAATGTTTAAGTGAAAAATTAGAGATAATTTGCATAGTACATAATTTACAATTTTAATGGAAATGAATTAGATTTAGTTCTTTTTGTCACATTTTTAATATGTAAATATCAAAATATCATTTTCAGTAAACTTTATTATTGTTATATTACTGCCCATTAAATTTTTGTGAAAGAATAGCATTTCATTCCGACGGCGGAGATGACAGCTAAAAAATGCCTCGCCAGAAGACTAAACAATGTCATCAATTAAAACTTCGATATTTGTAATCCTCGAATGAGTCTTCGATGAACGACCAAATTTGAGAATTAAAACTCTAAATTGGTTTGATTATCAAGAAGGGACAAAGTTTTTTTGTCAAAAGTATTCAATTTACATGAACAATACAGGTGAAATTTATATGTCATTAATGAAATATTAGTATATATAAACGATTCAAAATGAAGCAATAAAGCGGATCACTTTTTAACCCTTTACCGGCCACCGTCTTATGGAGAAAACATTAGAAAAACATCAAATAATCTTAAAATGTGTTAAATATAATCATATTCTGGCAATGAGAAGCTTAAAGTTAAATCTAGGCTATGCCACATAATTATTTTATATTTTGAACCACTCTTCGTTCTTCCAAAGGACATTAGACTTTATAAAAATAAATTTATAGAGACTTATTCCTAAATATTCATATTCTTTCTTAAAAAGGTTATTTATTCATTATTGATTTATTAAAAAAAAATCGGCCTGCAAATTTCTTGGGTGTTAAAAGCATATATACATGATATAATTTTCGAAATAAATGTCTATAAATCTGTAAATTTATTTCAAATTGTTGACAACACAATTAATTTTACTATCTAAAATGAGAGAACTAGTATTAAATTAAAATAGTTCAGTTTCCAATGTTAAAAAGTATTCATTAGTAAATATATCCACTTTATAAACTAAACACTCTCTCTTGTTACAGAAGCTCTACCGAACATTTTTCGTAAAAACTTCCTAGAAAAAGAAAGTGGACGAACGAATTAACTTTGAGATGAAAGTCTAACATTTTAAAACTTTCAAAAAAGATTTTTCCGTTTGCAACAAAATATCTTTGAGTGTACTTGAAAACTGAGCATTTGTAATTTGCCTCAATTCATAAATTTTAAAATGATATTAAAATATATTTACATTACTATAGTGATTAATGAATGACGCTACATAAATATACAACATAATATCATGTTCTACATTAAACAATTATATTTAACCATGGGGCGACCAGAGGCTTGTTCCAAAGGAAATAAACCTTTATACTTTTAAAACATAACCTGAGTTACTTGAGATACATTACTTTATGCAACATATTTAGTTTATAACTTTATTATCATGAGGAAATCTAGATCTCAGGTGTAATACGTACCGGGTCTCTAAGCTGCCCGCTGGTCATTCAAGGGATAAGTTAATCAACAATAAGAACATTTAAATAATCATTTTTCGTCACACGACATTAAAGAGATAAGTATATAAAAAGTAAATAATAATTATATTGTATATTTTTTTCTTTTGTGAGCTTTAATTTAGAACCACCTGATTACTCGGAACTTACTCGAAATGATACAAATGTTTAAAAATTGTCATATTGTCGTGCTGGATGATAAATAAATATTCTATTACTATTATTATCAATAATTCCTTCCTTTTCAAAAGGTACTAAATATTTATTTCATAGCTAAACATAATACTTTATTATTTAAGGGAACATTAAATTTCTTTGATGGATAGAAACTTTATTCTGAAGATGACAGCAATACACACAATTCATATATTTAAACTTCAAGTCCAGGAACATTCGTTTGGTTTTAAAACCTGGGAATTGTTATTAATATAATGGAGATGAAAAGCTAAACTATATTTTTATAAACAATTTAGGTTCATTTAAAAATATAAATAAATTTATATTTTCTTATATGCGTATGATCGAAAATTTTGAAACGTCCGAAAACTTGAAACTTATCCTAAAAGTTAAAAAATAAGGAATAGGGTAAAACTTCAATCACCATTTGAGAATTAATGCCCGCATTATTATTAAAAATTGCATTGAAATTGAAAAGAAAAATGTTATAGTATTTATATAAAATGTACACATTTGTAACTACTTTACAAAAACGTGCATACAAAATTGCTACAAACCTATAATGGTCGTATTACAGACTATAGGCAATAATAAAAATAGACATTCAAAGAAAAATAATTCAGAAATAAACAATAGTATCATTCAAGAATGTATTTAGTTATAGATTGCTTAAAAACAGCCACACTTTTGATTATGTGAGAGCTGGAGGAACACTGTTCTCTCCACATTGGTTATATTTCAATATTTCGATGCTATATTTTAAAAATTTGATTGGGTATTCCAACAATAATTAACCTATTGAAAATTCGGCATCTAATTCGCATATGGTAATTTAAATTTTTCTCTTTATTGTATGTATAAAAGAATAGAACTGACGTGTTCAGTTACTTTAATGAATATCAATAAAATATTGCACTGATCTTTTAGGTTTGATTAATTCATTTTGAAATAATTGAATTACATTTATTTTGAATGTGATATGATATATTTTCACAAAAAATATTTTATATTAATTTTCCGATTGTTCTATATAATTATAGAAAAATACAATCAGTATTCTAGACGACATAAATTTACAATGAATAAAAGTTTTATGAAAAATCTCATATATTTATAATCATATATTAATCAATGAATAAATTTTAATGTATATTAGAAAATACTAATAAAATATTTAAGATTATTACACTTCATATACCTAGTGTTATAACTGTTTTATTAAACCTGAAAAATGTAACTATGATACGCACGCGAATCTATTGACTTGATATTCAAATTTTGTTTCTATTCAATTTCTAAATGTATTTATTTATGAAATAAGTATCACTTTATACAGAATTTTCTAATTTTTATTTTTATTTACTAAAAATAACTTAACAACGGGTAATAAATTACTATTGAAGACAAGTTATTTTTAACGGGCAAATACACTAGTATTATAATAAAATCGACAGTAAACTCTTTACAATTTGTATTTTATTTATGTCATTAAATAGAAGATCACCTTCTCCTTTGAAAGAATTTGAAAGGAATAAGAGGATAATATGATAACAATCTGTTATTGCGTCGAACAGCATAGCTAGAATTACATTACAATTTTTAGTCGATTTTTCTGAACGTCAAGTTATTATGCGAGCAAATTGGGGATCAATGGGAAAGGAGGAGCTTTTCAAAAATACTGAACGAGAGGAAATCTAAAATAAATCTGTAAGGAAATCTGTAAGTCTGAAAATATCTAGGATGATATCTATAGCTTTTATGGTCCTCTCAAATTGATTCAACTTTATACTTATACTAACATATAAATATACTGTATTTATGTTGCGCGTCATTTGCCGATTTGTACAATCTAGAGAAAGCACTGCGCGATTTTAGGATCAGTGAAAATGCGCGACAATCTCAAGAGTGTTCAAGAGCAGGACCAACAGTGATGGAGTCGATAATCAAATATGTATGTATTTAATTGGTCCATTGCATCAAATTATGATAGTTATAGCTATAAATAACAATTTGTTTATATATTGGTAATTAAGCTTGAGTTAGTTACTTTAAGAAAACCTGAACAAAACTGGTATTTTAATTTGGAGCAAGTAAAGATAATGGAACAGTGTCCGTTATCTTTACTTGGTTAAATGCTGGTCCGTTATCTTTGCTTGGTTAAATTCTGGTCCGTTATCTTTGCTTGGTTAAATTCTGGTCCGTTATCTTTGCTTGGTTAAATTCTGGTCCGTTATCTTTGCTTGGTTAAATTCTGGTCCATTATCTTTACAATTGAATTCTGGTCCGTTATCTTTAGTTAATTGAATTCTAGTCCGTTATCCGTACTTTCTCCTCTAACTTTACGGAGATTTCAAACATTCTACCAAATGTTTGAAATTAACCTCATTTGTTTTCACTTTGTTTTTAATGTAAAAATATCGTCTTTTGAATTAAATTTAATATTATTAAGAAAAGTTTTCTATAAAATACATGCTATTACATGCGTGCATAAAGCGCTGCCCTTTCTTAGGACTTGAAAACGCGTAGCGCATTCTGGAGATTGTGTAAATATAGTATTTTGTTAATACATATATAATAAAATAAATAAATAATTATTTACTAAATAAATTAAGTAGACATTGGATAGCATATGTATATAACTTGTATTTATGAACCAAGTTATTTTAGAAACTAGAAAATTGAACTTTTGTCACATTCCAATTTTCGTTATAATAACAGATTAATTATGTATTAATTAATACCAGGATAGAATTGAACAAATAACTCTCAGCCATTTTGTAAAATCTAACTGTTAAAACGAATATTTAATAATTTGATAAAAATATAATTGAAATATTCTAAAATAAAACGCAATTACTTGTTATTCTAATGATCTTATTATTTGATAATTATGAGGAATTAACTGAATTTTTTTTATTGAATATCAATGGAGTAGTTATTGGAGAATGGTAATTGTTCAATATAGATTGTTATGTTAATTGTCTCGTGCATCAGACCTGCATTTCGTTTAGTCAGCAATTCAAGTGGCCAGTGACTGCACTATTGCTGTCTCTGACTGTACTTTATAATTGGTCTCGTGTGGAGTGTAATTTAGCTGTGGTAACTGCCATACTTGATAGTGCTGCTATTCAGAGTCTGTTTCCGATGTCTTTTTTATTGATTTCACCAGTTATCAATCTTTTCAATTTACTGCAGCTGGTCAGTAAACTTTCTAAATTCTTTTCCTTTGCAATTTTCAGCAAGAATGCAGTTGTAACATGAATGCTCTACAGCACTTCGATTGAGGGCTGTATGTAGGTGGCATTTCTTCTGTTTGGTCAGTCAGATAACAGATTTTTTTTTTTCATAGTTGAAGAGGAAGTTGTTGCACGTATATGACTCTTGTGATGTCAAATAACTGAAAGAAAATGGTATTATGTGCACCGTGCTCTTGATTGTCCACTTCACATGTGTGGATGTGACCCGAGCACAGTGATAGTAAGATTGAAATGTTTGTGGATATACGATCGAAGCGGCATGATCAGCTGCTGATTTGGAATAGTATATGGGTGGCAGTCGTATAGCAGGTTAATTTATTCTAAAATTAACACTATATATAATTATATATTATATAATCCATTTTATATATTTTGTATTTAACTTTATATTAAAAAGACTTTTCTTTACATTTTATTAAAATTAGTTGAACATTTAAATAGTTATTCTGATCGATAACAATTTTTTTAACTCTTAAATCGCAGTATTATATTAAATATAAATTGCTTTTCGATGACAGCTGGTGTCGTCAACACCTATTTCCTCTCTCGTCCGCACATCTGCATGGTCTTCAAGATAGCATAATATAACGAATAAGCTGATGGGTCTTTGGAAAATCGAAAACGTCAGAGTATCACCGCCCTTGGTAATGCTAACATTTTCAGCCAATTGCTACAGAGACAACAGGAATGTACGGTAGTACGACTTCCTTAATCATGAAGTTTAAAGGAAAGCTCCTTGTTGAAACAACGAACAATCCAAGGGAGTTTTCCTGGTCCCGACAGCGAATGCGATCTAGTGAGGGAATGCCTCTCATTGATGAAGTAGAGTTTTTAAGAGAATAGCTAGGGAACTCACTCGATAGTAGTTAGTGAGTGAATTTTCTTTTTTGTATAGATTTTATTCTTTTTTTTGTAAAGATTATCTTTTTCTTTTTTGTAAAGATATTCTTCATTTTTTCTGTAAAGATTTGATTCTTCTTGTTTTTGATGGAAAAATATTGTTTTCGTTTCAAACAAAAAAAATTCACACCAATTTATTTAAATAGACCAATTCACTATTCAAAAACAAAGTATAGTAGAAAATTAATAGATATTCTAATTAATTTCAATGAAATCAACTACTTCATCGTGTGTAATATCTTTAGTGTTGTATATTGTACATTAATTTCGATGAAATTATATAATGTTATCTACAAATTATGAATTCCCATATTCATATATATTCCACAAGAGTCAAATATTGACGGAATAAATGAATGAAAATGAAATACTCGTATAACAATTTCATCAAATTGTTTATAACATAGAATTCGCGAAATATTTATTTAAAATAAAAACATATTGAGCGCAATATATTTGTTTTATAGCTGAGGATTTGTAATTAAATTCTACGAGAGAAGTTATACAAATTATTTATGGTTTATCAGAGATGTTATTATTAAACACGCCTCATTTACTCGCATCCGGTCAATCGGAGAGAATAATATTATATGAATTAACTAATATCACTTAATGCCATTGGTATGATTAGAGAGAGAATTGAAGATCAATTAACTATACTATAAAAATATATGTGTTCTGTATATACGTAACAAAAATGAAAATATTAACATACATTAGTAAAACCAAGCATGTTTGAGAAAAACAGTTACTGGATTAGAAGAAACTATATTTTCATTTTATTGGGAAATTTTAAAATCATAAATAATATACATAGATATGAATTAATATTTAGGAATAATTTCGCTAAGCAATAGACTTAAATATTTCTGATATAGACCACAGAGGGTGAACAATTTGAGGACAATTAATGAAAAAAATGTATAATAACCTCTAGAAATATAAACAAAGAGAAAAATGATTATGAGTCCAATATGAACGATTAGGTAGGAATTTCACGTCAATATATTTAAGGTCCATTAACTTTCTCTCGATTCGAAACTTTTTTAGACTAATCGCAAAGCTAGATCCTGATGTATCAACAGCAATAGAACATATGTTCTGCGATATTCATCACTGCAAAATTGTTCATCATCAGTCATAAAAGAATATAGAATCTTTTTGAATCCTGGAAATATAGTGTAACAAATAAAGAGAATTGCTAACTTGATAAATATTGAAAAACTTTGTTCGCTTAGTTCATCAACACTTCAGTTTAGAATATAGAGACTTTACAAGTAAATATATTATTTTATTTATTTACTAAAGCATTGGTTTATTGACGGAAAAAAATTGAAATAAAAAACACATGTTGCATTTCAAAAATCTTTTGATATTCATGAGTATATACATTTTTTCAAATTAACATTAGAAGACAAGATCAAGGTTCAACGGACGGTTCTATATTTTCGATCATAAATAAATTATAAATAATTACAGTTAAAATGACAAATTAAATTAGAATCATTGTAAAATTGTCAAATTAGCCGATTACTCGAAACTTACCCTATAATATGTATTCAAATTCAAAATTTATAATTAATATATATGAAACATGAACAAATATCCAAAATTTAACTACTTATATTCTTCTATTATTCGAGTTGAAATTTCATTTGAAAGTTACGATTATCAATCAAAATCTTCCCGATATTGGATATAGAAAATTTTATTCTTTGCAACATAACATATTTCAACAATATTATAATATAATTTGTGATTTGTATTAGAATAGAGATTTGAATTAACATATTCTAGAAGAAAAAGTTATCAAGGCATACAGTTTTTATCCTTACAGTGCTTTAAATTTTAAGTTTCACTCTCTTAGATGATTTTAAGTTTAGTTAAATTTAGGTTATCCAGCTGTATTCGCTGATGGGTGGGTGAAAGATAGATAGTAAGTAGATAGTAAGTAGATAGTAAGTAGATAGTAAGTAGATAGTAAGTAGATAGTAAGTAGATAGTAAGTAGATATCTTTTTGCTTTTGAAAGGCATGCTATAACACGCAAGCAGACTCGGATGAAATACTGCTACTGATGATGTCATCAGTTTACTCCATAGTACAAAAACCTTAGAATATATCAAGATCTATAAATTTGGGGCTATATAATAAAAACATAGTACAATTTCACACACAGAGACGTGGATAATAGAGTAAGCTAAATTTTAAGTTTACATTACCATATCTTCAGTAATCAAATTGTTAACAAGCGCATATGTACACCATTATTCTATATATTTGACACATTTCAATAACTCTGACTAACTCTCTACAAACTACATCGATAAGTTGGTGACAATCGGTGTGATGCCATTATCGGAATATCTTTGGATTGATGTCTGAGTAATCAAATTGAAGTATATTGAATGTTCCTCGATAGATATTAATGAAATGATTCATAGAATTGAATTCCAGTTCCTTTAATACACTATATTATGGTATTCCCAGGAAGAAAGTTAAGTTGGGACTACAGAATATTAAGATTCAAAGAAGGTTTAAAATTTTCTGTCAGTTGAAACTAAAATTCCGTGAAATGTTCAAACAGTACATTCATTTTGATTAAAAATGTTATACTACGAGTAATATTCTTAGGACAGGATATATCTTCACATCTTGTCTTTTTATTTGGCAGATGTTATACCAGGGAAATCAAGTGCCATTGTGTATTCAGTGAATACATTTTGTCATATATTGTACAAACTAACAAATGTACTTCCTATAATAATTAAATGAACTTTCCAAATAACAAATATTGTAATGAATGTGACCAGGAGAATAACTTGTGAAAAGTAACCAAACAAATATCTCCTAATGACGGGAAGCAAAAGATGAGAAATTTGGTGATTGAGAAAGAGGACATAAAAAGAGTTTGTGTGAAGAGGGACAACGGAGAGGAAAAACCAATGAAGTTTATAAATTGTGAGTACTCTTCCAGAGAAATAAGATTGTAAACATAATTATACTCTTTAATATTTGCATTTGATCAATTCCTATTCAGAAATAATAGAAGAAAGAAGTAGGTCTGGCACTGGTTAAAAGTTAAACTAAAAAAAATACTAATACGAATTTCATCTTTTTTCTATCAACACATCTAAAATAAAATTAAACCATTTTATATACCAACTGTTGTCGATGTTATTTTGATATACACAAAGAATCACCCTTATCTTTATCTCCTGATTTAGTCATCCTGTTCACAGTTGAAGTGGTGCGTCCAAATTTTCTCTGTTTTACAACATGGATTATCTTCCCCCTCTCATCTGACAACAAACAGTCTTTTGTTAACATGTTATTTTGAAAAGAGATAATGAGGTCAATATTATTTTGGGGAGACACTTCCCCTTCTATCAATAAAATGATGTCTTTTTTACCAACCAACAATATACTATTTGGTGACTATTACTTACAATTGAGTGATACCTTCCTACCAATAAACATACAGTAATAATTGAAGATTAATTGGACAACATGATTGATTGACCAGGTACTTTAATTGTCTTGCTGGAAAAAGATATTTGTAATTACAAACAAACTGTAATTATTCGACTGAGAAAATTTTGAGTTATCAGTTGGTTTTATTTTCGAAGTTATTATCATAAAATTCATTTTTTTATTTTAAAAAAGTAAATAAAAGTTTTTTCTCATATGTTATAAAATAATTATAATTATACAGTTTTAATTTTCCACCAAAAACGTATATCCACAGCCATGAATTTGCATTATTCATTACTCTATACTCTATACTCTATAGTCTATACAATAATTTGGAAAATACATTGGTATCATAGATACGTAGATTAATAATTAATGAATTATACATAACTAGGGTACTTTCCCGTTAAAAATAACGGGTCATCATCAATACCAATTTATGACCCATTAATTATTAGGTTGCTTTTAATGCATTCAATTTAAATTATATTTTCTGCATAGTCTAATAATATTTATTTTATAGATAAAATACATTTAAAAATTGAATAAAAACAGGTGAATTTAAATATCAAGTCAATATATTCCCGTGCGGATCATAGTTTCATTCTTCATGTTTGATACCCGTTGTGTAAAAGCGGACATCAAATAAATAAACACACTAAGGTAATTATTAGTATAGATACTTATATTCAAAGGCAGTGCATACATTTTTTGTGGACACACTGTATAAACAAATTCATGTTCTATTCTATTGAGTCCTTATAGATTATTTATGACAAAACCAATTTTCATAGTCTTCCTATCGAGTGGTGAGTCAGTGGCCAAAATAATATCGCGTCTTGCGGGACTATAAAATCCTTATTTTGGGGTCACGTGACTGGCAATCTAGCGTCAGTTTATTGGAGAAATGATATAACTGAATCAAAATTTAATGGAAAAATGATACAACTGAATCCAAATATGGTTTTACACCGTCTTCCTTAGTGCCCTGCAATCTCTGGAACACTTCCTCTCTCTAGAGTAGTTTATCATAACTCTATGCTTCCTATGTAACATTATTAATGATTTTAATTTCTTGATGACTAAATTTCTTAAAATGGTTTAGAAGCTGTAAAAGCCGCAGAAAATCTATGCAGAGTATAGTATCAAGGTTTCAATTTTCAGGTTTGTTGATGTAAGCTTAACTGTTCTGTTAATCTTTGATTCTGACTGATGTGATTGGAGATCCATCCTTTTGAACAATAACATTCATTTGCATCCATCACCTTCCTAACCTATTGTGCCTGTATCCACATCCTGTAAAACTCTTTTATTTATCATTAATAATACATTAACGAAGTCTTGATGTTTTTTATATTAATTTGCAACAACAAAATAACTAAATCGAAAAAGAAAAATAGATCCTGAAAATGGAAGTACAAATACAAATTAAATTAAACATTCAAACTACAAATTATAATAAAACAAGTTAATCGTGTTAATTAGTTAATCATAGAAATTCAGCAGGTTCTCTATATATTAATTAAATTACCTCAGAAACAATAATGATAACTTGAATTCCAGATTAAACTGGCTATTTTGGTTTCAATATTATAATTTTGTTTATTGATATTTTGTTAAAAATTATTTGAAAGCCAATAGGTAAATAAACTTTATCTTCTTTTTACTCGATAATTCAATTTAATACATAAAGCATTTTTATGTATATAACTATGAGACAGAATTGAAACAATATATTATTGCTTACACGTAACAATAAAGCTAACACATGAATAAAACAAAAATGAGTGCAAAGTTCTGGTCTTAATTCCTTCACAAATTGAATAGCAAACAATTTATGTTTGAAATTTTCAAACTGTGTATAGTAGTGATGAACGTTCTTTGAATTAGGTTTCAATTTAGGACTACGTTAGAGTGAGTGATGTTCAATAACTTCTATTTACAATATGCTAAAGAGGTACATATATACGGACACTTTCATTGTTAACTATAGAACAGTTTATTCTTCGTTAAAAGTGAACTATTATGCAAATATACAATACATATATTAAAAACAATGAATATTCATATTTGGTAAGAGTACGCTCTTAATAAAATATTCATATATTAAAATATGAATTTTCTTAATATGTTAAAAACAAGCATTTAAAAAAATATACATATGGGAACATGAATTTTTTTTTTTTTTTGAAGTAAGCTCTTAATAAAATTCACATATATATTAAATTAATAAATATTTATTATTTTTTAAATAGATGCATGTTCACACGATGTGAGTAAATAGATGTTTCCATACGTATGTAAACTAATTAAAAGACTGTAAATAACTGAAAGATTGATTCGACTCAATGCTCTCTATTTTCCTTTTCTTTTATTTCGAAAGCTTCTGCGAATGTTAGAATTTCTTTCTTGTTAAATTAGGAACGTGAATCAAATTTGTCTAGAACTTAATTATTGATTTTTGAATAGATGTAAAATATTTTTTACCGATGTTTTTTCATTATAGAAGCCCTGATTATTGATTTTTATGGTAAACATGTGAAAATTTTTAATTATTAATCTTAATTAATTTTAAAAGAACGAGTAGTAAAAATATGGGAAAAAAAACTTCTGCTTGAATGCTTCAATGTAGGTAGTATCTATGATTTCAAAATTATATTCGTATTCAAATTATTGGTCAAATAATAATAATTTAACCAAGTAAAGATAATGGACCAGAATTTAAACTGGTTAAGTTAACAAACCCTGGTCTGTAAACTTAACTTGCTCAAGAATTTCTATAAAATATAGCATAAATGTTTCAGGTACATGTTTTGCAAAAGTTATCCAAACGTTTTACAACATTTTTGATGATCAAATTGACATGACATATAACTAGCAAAATAAGATTCTTCCTAACCTAAATAATAAAATCAATAAAGAATGGAACAATATGATTCTGTGAGGTCGTATATATATATATGATTTAGATATTTTCGATCAATATATGCCAAGTGTAGAAGAGATTGTAGAATATTCCTACGAAATTTGGTTCAGACAATAAAGATAAAATAAGTTCTGGTATTCTTGAGTCAAATAAATTAGAATGCGCAGCTCTTCAAATTCGACTTATTGGTATGTCCGAGATTCTTGTCAAAGTCTTCTGTTTCTTTTCAAATGGAGTAAAATGTATATTGCAGTCCCCGAATCTGAATGAATACCTTAGAACGGATCACATGAAAAGTCTCTTTTTATTTCAATTTTCTTGATTGTAACATTCATCTAGTTGAAAAGGAAACTGAGTGATGTGAGTGCATATAACTTTGTAGACAAACTAACTTGGATTCTAATTGAAGAATATTTTATATTTCCTTTTTAGGAAAGTTCCATGTTTTCATTATAAAAGACTGTAAATTAGAGTAGCATTTAAGTAACAGAAATGCTGTATATCTTCTTCATCTCTTCTATCTTTCTAATTTCACCGTCCGTTCTTTACAAATGTTCTATGCAGAGGAATCAAGTTACATACCATCATGTAATAGCTTTTAATTCTCAAATTCTAATACAATGCTAGCCACTATTTCTATATTTTATTATGGTAGACATGCCGAGTCTTTATTTTCTTTCATAAAATCGAAGGCAACAAGCAAATGGTGCCGTACCGTTCTTTTGACCAAAGCCCAGACAATTTATTCTCCCTTCAGCGAATCGTGATCTGAATGACTTCAAAAGTCAATATTACTGACAATGAAAAACTGACTTTAGAAGAAATGTTTGTGTGAGGGGTACAATCCTCTATTTGCAAATACCATACTTTGCTATAACAATACGATGGGTCACACAATTGTTGATCTTTAAAATGTTACCAAGAAAGTGTTTCAGAAAATAGAAGTCGGAATTGGTAGTTGAAAAATGAATCTATACTATAAATCGAAGGCTTTGTTCTTCAAATTAATTTTCTACTATTAAATATTTCCAAATAATCTTCTTTGATTCTATTGCCTTAGCATATATTTATTTGATGTAAGGATCAGTTTACATAAAATCAATTACATTTCAATTTATAAAACTGATTTGGTGTATTTAAAAGATCTCTTCCTCATTCTAACAATGAAGTGCAACTTCTAACTCTTCCTCTCGTTTTATTTTCAAATATCTAAACTTCTATTTGAAGGAAAATAAAAATATAGAATAAAAACAGAGGCTATTGAAGCGCTCCAATTGAAACGGTATTTTATTGTTCTGCTTCATCAGAGTGACATTTATAAATAGCAAATCTTTAATCACTTCGTAGATTTTTGTTTATAGTAATTTATATACATTTTTATCAGCTCTACTTTGTCAATTCAATAGTATCAATTTACAATAAATATATATTAAATAACCTAGTGATTTGGTTAATGATGTCAGAAAATAATTATATAGATAGAGTTTTACAAACAATTGGTCAAATCTTTGATTAGGAAAATTAACAGGATTTTATTAATTAAATCTGGATGAATTTTTTTAATATATATCTAATAAAACAACACTGCATCAGTGTATAATCAATCTAAATATAATCAATCTAAATCTAATATTAGACCAAAATCATTTGATCGATCTAAATATAATTTCACATGGAATACATGTAGCCACTAAATACGTAAATGCTCCCTTTACCTAATAATTATTGGCAATTGAATAATCTATCAATTCATATTCCAGTGACATCACCCAATGATGGTGTGAGTAAAGTTAGAGTGAGCCAAATGTACCAACTGTCTTCTTGTAACAGGATGGAATAACCCGGAGAAAGTTATATGGTGGGTCTATACTGAAGTCTAAGCTAGAGGGTCACAAGCTTATCTTCAATGGCCTCAAATCAAAACTTTGCTCAGTGATAACAAATCTTTTAGGGAAATGATCATTCCTAACTTCAAAGCAGATAAATTTGTACCATACATGCAGAATATTTCTTGCTTTTGACTAAAATTTGCCGAAGAAATTATCTGTTTATAAAACATATTCCATTTTGCATTATTTCGATAATAATGGTCTTGTTCAGTCTTAAAAGTTGACTCAGAAATGAAATTTTGCTCTGGAATATATCAGTATATTATCTATATCCCTTATATAAATATATCATAATTACAATATAACAATAGATTTTCTCATATATGGTGAAATATCATTAGAAGTATAATCAATAGGCCTTTGCAATTCTTCAAAATTCATGACGAAGAGCTTCATTAATTTGGGTACAGTTTGATATTGCTTCAGAGGTAATTTTATGCTGGTTTAGACATCCTATTTAGTAATATAAATCTTATAAATTATCTATAATAGAAACATAATAAGATGACTCTCTCATTGGCAATATTGACTTTATCAACAACGCATAATATCAAAAGCATTTTTTTAATAGAATTAATTATATTAATAATAATCACAGCGTGCATTATATTAACTTAATCTATTATGTTTCTAAAGTAGCACATAAGCAGGCTTTTATATCTAACACTTATTATATTATTAATAGAAATAACTTGGCATTTAACTACAACATGATTGAAATTTGTAATTATCTCATTTATAAATTATATATCATTGATTGGATTGTTTTTGAAATGCAGATATTTTCATTTCTTCACTTCTCAAATTATATATAAAAGCATATATTTTCAAGTCTAAAATATACATGCCGTAGTCTAGACTCCTTCTGACAGTATGTTTTCACGTGTCGTTAGTTTCGACTGGCAAAATGTGTCAGTACACAATGAACCCTTTAACTCTTTTCTCACTCGAACTGTCACGCTTCTGTCCCATTAAAAATATTAAGGTGAATCAGAGCTGATGAATATAATCTTTGAAGCTTGGTGTTTCTTTAGATGAAGAATGCATGGTGTATGTATGGATTCTTATGTTAATATAGATAGAATATATTTTGTTAGAGAAATTAATGTAAATTGAGGATATTAATAGTTGAAGTCATGCAATAATTTAATTAATGTGAAGATTGGAGATATGAAACAATGAATTAATTGAGATTCTCTTTTTTCATAGGAAGAAGTGTCTAAATTAAAATATCTTTCATTATTTTGTCTTTCATTTTAATAATTCATTGTAAATACCATTGCATTCACTGCAATAAACTTTAAATGGATACTATGTTGTTCTACTCCCAAGTGGCAATATACTATAACTATCCAGACTCAATCCATAACGAATTGTACCGATGATTATATCTTTATTGTCCCTAGCTATTTAATAAATCTCTTCATGGTTTTCTTCAAAAGAACGCTACACCATTTTATGTCACCATCTGTTTAAATTCATTGTAAATATGAAAGCTGTCAATATGATCTTATATTTTATAATTTGGAACTATACTTGATGTCTAAAAGAGAAGAAAATCTGTATCAAAAGTTAACGATATCACTTTTTTGTGTGGAATTCACACTCAAATTGAAGAAAAGGATTATTTACAACTGTTCCTAAGATTTCTAAAGAAATTCATATCAGTTAAATGAGTATCTCTATTTTTTTTTATCAGATACATTTAATGTTCAATGTAACAAACATGAGGCGATATTTGCATTTTTAAAAGCATCATCAATATCATATCTTTTTACTACATATAAATATTTTTACTTTAATTCATAGATATAAAATATTCTCGTCTTTGACATATGTAAATTTACTCCATTCCAACATTGCGAGTGAAAATATTCTTCAGTTAGTATTCATCAATTTAATAAACAAGCTATGTGTGTTTTCCAACAAAATTAAGTGTTTTTTAATGAAGTGAATTATGTATATAGTAAGGCATATAAATAATGTAAATAATTTTACCACTTATTATCATTGTATATCTTAGGACTGCTGAAGGAAAATACAGAGTGTTCCACTTAGGGGTGCCCGATAACAAAACGCTACAAAAACTTAAACCTATAGAGATAGAACATTCTACATTACGTCATTTTTTCAGAAAATACTTCAAGTTTTTGTGGTAGTAAAATAAAAAAATTACCTAAATATTTTTTTAAGCACAGGCCTCACCGTGACATCCGTCTGTTTCCAGACATTTCTACAATTGCCGCTAAACCCCATCATAACCTACCGGCACATTTCTTCGGTGATGTGCCTTTGAAAGGCCGTTTCAATCCTTATTGTCTTTAGCTCTTCAATTGTTCTGGACTTGATGAACTTCCATAACAAGTAATCACAGGAGTTTAAGTCCTGTGAATATGGAGGCCATGGAATATTGGAAGAACCTCAGCCCATCAAGCTGTTCGGTAAATTTTCCTGCAATCAACATGCCGTGGCCTCCATGTTCATTATTCACAGGACTTTAACTGCTGTGATTACTTGTTATTGGAGTTCATCATGTCCAGAACAATTAAAGAGCTAATGGCAAGGATTGAAACGGCCTTTGAAAGGCACTTAACCGAAGAAAAGTGCCGGCAGGTTAGGATGGGGTTTAGCGGCGATTACAGAAATGCCTGGAAACAGACGGATGTCATGTTGAGGCCTCTGCTTAAATAAATAGTTAGGTAGAAATTTTAATTTCTACTATAAATACTTGAAGTGTTTTCTGAAAAAATGTCTATCTTTATTGGTCTACGACTTTACGTTTTATATCGTTTTGTTATCGGTCACCCATAGGTGGAACACCAGTTATATAATACGAACCAATTAAAGGTATACGATTTGTGTCCTGGGATGGGACCGGATGAATAGAGATGGTGGATAAATCGAGATGCCATATTTTGTTTAAAAGAAAAGGTGAACCTGTTATTTTAGGGGAAACGTAGGAACATTTGTTTTTTGTTATTATAGGGAAAATAAATATATTATGTATTGCTCTTTTTCGTTACAATCATATTTGCTTAAAATATATTCAGATAGTAAACATTTGAAACGAAATATCTTCTTGATTTTCTCTTACAAGGAATTTTTCAGAATACACGACGCGAAGTGTGGATAAATCGAGACGGTGTGGACTAACCGAAACAAGCAATACTATACATATAAATCGAGAGAGGGACTAATCGAGATATATATAAATCGAGAGTTACCAGTAAATTAAGGAGTCTGCTGAATTAATTCATATTTATATTCAATAATTCGAAATTAATTAACTGAAGTTGATTATTTTGCAAATCCTGATTATATTTCAATCACTGTTACTCATTAGCCTATATTCATATATTCTATGATTTAATCTCAGCACCTTGTACAAATTGGATAAAATGAATTATTTTCTCAAAAATCAATTCTTCAAACAAGGCAATCAAATGTTCATATCACTAATTTTATTTAATTGGAATAATATAATCGTATTTAATATTATATCAATTATCAATTATTTCTTGGTAAAAAAAATTAGATGTCAGTATTTAAATGTACATGGTTATTAATGTAGGACGATACAGCAAGCTAAATATACTAATGAGTCATTTAATTGTGTCAATCAATCTCTTTAGATCGATTTTTCTTTATTTAACTTGTACCAAATTTGAAAGTAAATATGAATATCGTATTCAAAAGTATCCGGTAAATGGATCGAAAGCAGTTGCTCAAACAGCAATTTCTTGGATGAACAATTATGGGAATCAATATTTTCGGAAAACGATTGATCGAACGAACAATTTATCTTTGAATAATAATTGCTCGAATGAACAATAATTGCTAGAATGATCAATCGCTCAAATAATAAAAAGATGAAATATAGTTATTATTAATTACTAATCAGAAACAAAGATTACAAAGACTAATCAGAAACGGTTAAGAGCAGCTATTCGAACTGATTCCACATTAAATGACTTTCAACAATTGATCGAATGAACATTGAACAATTGCCCGAAAGATCAATTGTTCAATAATTCAAATTTGAAATAAGCAATCGCTCAATGTAAAAGAAGATGAAGACTCTACAGGATAAGGACAACCGAAAAAGGAAAATTTAAAGAAGCAAGTGGCATGAATTTCAGAGGTCATGTGAAATGTCTCCGAAACAACAGCCCCCTCCTGGGATCGGGAAGGTGTTGGGATTGAACTACATTTGAATTATATTTTGTATTGGATGGACAAAATCATTGAAATACATGAATTGAATTTTTCTTTTATTTAGAATAATAATTCATCATGGCTGTTAATATTGCTAAACTAACAATAGGCTTTTTCCTATATTCTACCCAGCTAACATGAGGCACAAAATACCACAGCGTACGTCGTCGTAATTTTGATGTGGGGTAATTTTGAGATGAATTTCCACCGTGAGATGACCTGGTGTGATCTAAAATCTCCCGTCAAAACGGCGTATTGCCCTTGCATTCTGCACATCGTCCTAAAGGCGATTCCAAGAACAATCCACGTCGTTCCTCCATCATCTGCCGTGGGATGCACCACGATGTATTTCCCCCGTCATCTAGCCGCGGGTTGAACCATGGCATACGACGGGGAATTCCACCATCACCTAGCAGCATTCTAGCTGTTAGATATTCCATGGCGTACGACAGGTAATTGTTTTCCGTCAACTAGCTGCTAGATATACCATATGCATATATACCACGTCGTACGACGGGGGATTTTTTCCTTCATCTATAACGGCGAACGATAAGGGATTTCCTACGTTACCTCGCCGTGGGTTTTAATTAGTTGAGAATTTTTAATATCAATATTTAGTTTTCTATTTGATATTTAATTAATATGTTTAAGATAGCAATACCACTCCCACACTCTTTTTGATGTTGAATTAGAATTCAAATAAGAAAAACAATAATATTTCCTTTTACAATTTCCGATATAACTTTGTAGCTCTCATTTCTCTTGTTGAACGTTAATTAATTTAGAAATCTCATAAAAGTCAATTAGTGACTAAATTGAGAAACTTAATTAAATATCCAACAAGCTTCGTTATTTCAGAGGAGCTTCTTGAGTTACATTGTGAAATATTATTTGTGTTGCACTTCAGTATAAATTACAGAACACTTTTTGACGAGTCTTGTAAAATGACCACAGCTGCAGACTATTTTAGCACTCACTCGTTCATAGTTGTGTTACTTTTCTTGACAAAATAATTGAGAATATTAATATAATGAGGCAATCTAATATTGCTAGCTGACATACCGTCCTGGAGACTTCAACCTCAAAGTTTCGGTAGAACCACCAACAGTCACCAAATTATATACAAATGCAGTAAAATTTTAAACCTCTACATTTCCATTCATATGGATTATTTGATAGGATGAAATATCTAGAATTAAAATATTTGTTCAAATTCTCCGTACCCTTTTCTATCAAAACAATTTCTACCATAATGGAAAAGGAGCAATAAGATTTGACTTGAGAATGTATTTTTCTTTTATCGTATACGTTTATTTACCTTTCTCCAGTCACAATTATTAAATATTGTTAATTCTAAACAATACTTTTCCATTTACTTCAATTAGAAATAGATCTTGAATGAATTATTTAAGCTGGGCGTACTATGTGAAATTCGAAAAATTTCACATTTTCGAATAGAAAAATAAATAAGACCTTCATATACTAGTCTACCATTAAAATAAATTACAGCAGTGTTTTTCGATGTTTTCCTGAAGTAATCTGCATCTTTCCTTACAGGGGCATTCATATTTAATTAAGAGGGAAGATCTGTTTCCGAAACATGTTTTTTTACATATATCTACAGTTCTATGTAGCTGAATTTTTTATATGATATGTAAAACCTAACTCTAAGAAACTTTTGTCTTGTTCAAGAAAATATTAAATTTTCATAAAAAAGTTCAAAATGTTGATTTCTCACAACTTTTCCTTGATCTCAAATGCAGATAATATAAGTTTGATTGATTGAATAAGAATATTTCTCAGAAAAACTTCTAGAATATCAAATTTCAAAAATACCAAAATATAGATTTTGACAATTTTATGATTAGAATAGGGCACATTCCTCAAGAAGTCTAGAATAAACTGCCGCAAAGTAAATGCCAAATTGATCGAAAAATTGTAAAATTGCTAATTTCGTCTTCTATTTCTTGTTTAGTTTTTTATTAATTTATATTTACACTATTATAAAATATGCCCTCTCAATAAGCCGTTACGAAGCAATCACAAAATAAATCAATTGAAATTAAATCAATATGTTTATTAATACATATTGCAGCAAAGTCATTAATACATATTGCAGCAAAGTCATTAATACATATTGCAGCAAAGTCATAAATACATATTGCAGCAAAGCAAATACGAAGAAAAAACAACTAGCACAAGAAAAGAATGATATGTAAACAAAATGCTCAAAATAAAAAGAAAAAAATTCAAGTACTCGTAGAGCGCATACCTTCGATCGCCACCGCTATATATTTCCTTGTTCAATTAAACCGCACTAGATTTCATCACACTGAAACACTTTCAAGATCTTGAAACACATAAAACTGTAGATGAAGCACGTAACCGCTTCACATTATAGACAAATCTTTTAGAGTAAACATGAAACATTTTGGTGCATCAGATTAGACGGGTTTTTATCTGTGCATCAACATGGCTGTGAAAGTGATATGCCGCACTTTAACTACTACTAATAGTGATGTTGCACAGCGAACTTTAGTGTGCAATGTGTACACATGATGACAGGAGGAAGTTTGTCATGTCTATCGTCAAAATGTTAGTAAATTGGCGATATCTTCAGGCTGTGAATGAAATTATGCATCCTCAAATAAATATATCCAATGACATGAATTTGATACCAAAAATTTGGAAATTTGAATATTTTTTTTTACTGGCAGTTTGTTTCATACTTATATTCTATTGTTTGAAAGTTGCTATATCAATAACCAAGTCACAATGATTTATGAATGGTAATTTTGTTATTCATGAGTTTTATTTTCAATAAAAGCATATATTTTACTGTTTTCATTTTACTAATGAGATATATTATACACCACACTATAATATATTCAAGTGCCATTGGCCACAATTGTGGGATAAATAATTATGCCCCATTTCTACAACATTAAATGCAGAAAAAAGACTGCCATCATTCTAGAAACATTTAATTCCTTCCATGAAAAGAACAAAACACATTTTAAAGGGTTACGGAAGTGTAAGTTTATTTAATAGCATCAATTAATTAATTGTGTATTACTATTAAACATTAGTGCGTATATTACTATTATCAAAGTGTATATTATTATTGTATTATGTTAGTTTAGTACAAAAAGTTAATACACAGTAATTTGCATTTTTGCAATATTTTTTATCAGCAGATATATATAACTGCCAGTATTTGATATAATTTATAAAGCTATATTGTACATTCACATTTTCATGGTTAGATCATCACTTCACTGTACCTTAATAGGATGCTTTTATAGAGAAAGCAGGTTTCACGCGCGGACTACCGGCGAGTACCTGCTTCCGGGATTGAAATGCATTAACAAGTGTTCAGTTGAAGAGAAAACAGTGTCGAACGGGTCAGTGCTGGCAACCAGCCTTTATCTGTTTTCCTGATTGATTTGTTTTTTTCCGGTAAGCCGACTACGAGCCTTCCTGTTCGAAAATAGTTTAGTTTTACCTCAAATATTGCATTAGGGCTAATCCACACCATCGCTCCGCTCACGCTCCAGTCACGGTCCAGTCCAATATTCTTTAATGCATTTCACGTAGAGCATCCACACTGGCAGTGCCGGTCAGGTCACGCTCCAGTCACGCTCCGGTCACGATCCAATCCAAAGATATTTTGACTGGACGAGATCGGAGCGTGAGCGGAGCGGCACTGCCAGTGTGGATTAGCAACGCTCCAGTCACGGTCCAGTTTTATTATTTGCTTGCTCTTACTTGAATATTACTATACATATATATGTCACGCGCATTTGACTGATCTGCAATATCAACCGATTTCGCTGCGCAATCTATTTATCAATCGTTATTGCAGCCATCGACCGATAGCGCAACCATCTATTGATTGTTGCGCGTTCTAATGATAAGATTATTTTAGTTTATGCATGTAATTGGCAAATTTTGTCGCATATATCGATAAATAGCTGAACTATCGATCGATTCTGCGCGTTCGAATGATAGGGCATTTTTTAGTTTATGCAATTAATTGTCTTGTTTTTAATGGAAATGTATTGTCTTTTTAATAAAACAAAAAATCTTACATTTCATAGGGATTGATGATTACCATATGAAATGTAACAATTAGATATATAAATTATAAAAATCTATATTATTCGAGCGCGCAACAATCGGTTGATGGTTTCCCTATTAAATATACCATTTAGATGCCTAAATAAAAATACATTCTTTATCATTCGAACACGCAGCAATCGATCGTTGGTTGCGCTATCGGTCAATGGCTGCGCTAACGATAGATCAACAAATTATGAAGCTAAATCGGTCGATATTACAGATCAGTCAAACGCGAGTGACATATATAATAGTTCTTATCTTAGACTCTAGAAGTCTAGATTCTTAGATATACAGTCAGTTTTCTCTAGGAGTGATTGTGTTTTCAGTTTGGCATGTTTTCTTTTCTAAAATCATTTTCAATTTTATACAGATTTTTTCAAAAGTTCCAATAGTCATTCGAAAATAATAGGAAAAATTAGTTCTGTCATCTATTAGATGAAGATAAAACGAGTAGATATCCTTCACACTTCCTATCTTTTAGCATAGGATGAACTAAGTATCTGTTCTTTTTTGTTTAATCTCATCCTGTTCATCAACAATTAAGCGCAATGATAATCAGTGCAAAATCAGATAATACGAAAGGGACGGGAGCGAGAGCGGACCGTGACCGGACCGAACATGTGTATGCACCAGGATGAGACCGGACCGTGACTGGAGCGAGAGCGGAGCGTGACCGGAGCGATAGTGTGGATCAGCCCTGATGATCCTTAAGTTAGTAGTAAAGTATATTTTATTTCTTGGAAGGAAAAAGGATCATTTTTAACACAAAGGTTTGTAGTGTGGATACCACCTAAAAAAACTGTCTAAACAAATAATAATAAATCATTAGTATATTACAACTCTCCCTTATCTTAATAATCAATTTGCTAGCTTTTTAAAGTGTTTAACATTTCATATTTCCATTGGTAGATATTATCTTGAGGGGATTTGGATCGTACATAGATCTTTCTTTCTTTTGCATTCCAGTATTTTTTTAAGCAATAGTGTATCACCTATCTTCCAAGTTGAACTGATAAATGCTTTCCTATCTATACTAATAATTTCCTTAGTGTGTTTATTTATTTGGTGTCCGCTTTTACACGACGGGTATTAAGCATGAAGAAAGTAACTTTGATACGCACGGGAATATATTGATATGAAATTTAAATTCCTCTGTTTTTATTCAATTTCTAAATGTTTTTATCTATGAAAATATTATCAGTTTATGCAGAAAAATGAATTTTATTTGAATTCACTAAAAAAAAACCTAAGAATGGGTAATAAATTACTATTGAAGACCCGCTATTTTTAATGGGCAAATACACTAGTTTTCATAATAATGTTTCATTTTAATTTTAGCTTATCTATCATTATATTATATATCTTTGCTGTTAATATCGTTCGAAGTATCCAAAATACTTGGGATTTTGTTATTCATTTTTCTGTTCAACAAGGTCTCATACATCCAAAATGATCGTGATTGGTCACAAGAAAGTGAGGTAACATATCAGGGAGTCACTCAGAGAGAAAAGACGCGTCATTGATGGTCTAGGCGGTTGTATCAGAACCTGGAAGGAGTCACTTCATTTTTGTGGACCAATGTGTGAAATCCAACCAAAATAATTACCGAAATGACATTCTTGCTAGTTCATGGTTGCCCTGGAATAAAAAACACTTTAAAAAATCTGCTTGGTTATTCCAACAAGATTTGAAACCCTCACAAGGAGCTAAAAAGAGACAGAAATGGCTATTGGCCAGAGTACCCAACTTCATTTCCAAGAAGGAATGGACCCCTAATCACCTGATTCGAAGCCTCTCGACTTTGCAATTTGGTTTTATCTCGAGAGATATGTCTAAGCTACACATCACAAAGATTTGGAGGCACTGAAGACAAGACCTCATAAAGAAATTGCCCAAAATACCCCAGCAAATGATGCGTGACTCTTATAGATACTTTACCAGTGTCTCCAGTTGGCCATTGATTCCAATGAAGGATATGTTTAGCAACTCTTATTTGTACTAATTGTCTAGTCATTATGCAATAATAGATTACTGCTAGTAAATCTTTCATTTCATAAATACAATGTTTTAAATTTGTAACGCTAAATATTGATGACCTTGTATAGTGCATATTTACATTGAAAAGAACATAATTTATGTAATATAATTGATAAAAATACCTCTTTTCCTATGAAAGTAAAATTGTTCACATTTATCTATGATCTCTAATTTTTGAGGTAATGTTATTGAACTTCTTTTTGGAATCAACATTTACATATCAGAGGCCATTATATGTATTGGGGTTAATTTTAATGTAAAATATGATATTTTTCTATAAATCTACCAAAATCAAAACTTTTCTCAATAAAATAACAGTCCATAAATTTTGTATTTCCTGATTTATACAAACGATTAATATACACCTCCATTATTCAGAGAAATACAATATACATTAGTCCATATATTATGTATTCCATACATTTAGTGATGAGCTTCTATTCATTCTTTTCATTCAGTGGTTATTTTTTTATGGGACTCTATCAGTATACTCACAAAAAGAATATTATAAATAATTCAAATCAGCGTAACATAGAACTTACCAAATAAATACCCCCTCTCCCTACTCTACCTACTCTTTTTCAGTTTTACATTTCCAATGATGTAAGAGGCTTTCGGTGATACAAATATTTAATATCAGTACAATATCAGGGATCTTATACCACGGTTACCACCCTACCATATATTAACCATATGTGTGGTATAACACAATATATCATGAATAGATTGAATAGGAATATTTACGGATACATTGATATTAAATACTATATTGATATATAACAATTAAACAAGAATAACATTGTAGCTCAATGGATGATGATAAGTGTAAACTTAAGTTACATCTGTCATTGGAAATCTCGACTAATTAGAACCTTCACCACAATTTTAATAGTGTGAATTTCCAATGAATATTCAAATAATATATATCTGTTTCTCATATTCATAATATTGATTCAGTTGAGGTAATATGTGAGAAACAGTTACCGTCTGTTATCGCCTCCGTTTAGTTTGGATAGAAAAGTTCCATGTTCAATTCACAACTGAGTATTTGAAGTGGACCAATTCCTGTGTTACTATACATTTTATATAAATTCTTATGATAGTTTTAGAGGGATGTTTCTTTTTCATTCCAAAAGACCTTTGATCTCAATAGAAACTCTACCTCTATTGTCAATTGAAACAAGAAAAAAGAGCAGAATATAGAAAGTCAGGCAATCAGAATGTTGAAGTACCATTATACATGTATTGCATGTTGAAATAATCCTACCCTGTAATCACATAACGCAATCTATAGAGTATAGGTTACAATTAAGTTATAGGAATTGCAAGGAAACTATACAATAACTTGTTATTCTAATTATTATACTCATTTATCACATGGTTATAAGATGAAGAACAGTCCGATAACTCAATACTTACCTTAATTAAAGTAAAAAACATATATATTGAATACCTTTTTTTCACCAATTGCTAACCCGCAGAGAAATATACAGTTAAATCTTTAAGAATAAAAAGTGATTCTACAGCCATTTATAAACTTCATTCCCAGCTTCTCAGCCCAATATCAATAAATAACGTAATATAAATAACTAAATATACTATTTATTCAAATACCTGAAACAAAAAAAAAATCTAAAATTACAGTTAATATCACGTATTTATATTATATATGTATATACCGGGTTTTTCTAAAGTTCTGTTACACTGATCTAATTTCAAGAATTTTGTGACAATTTACAACTGATTGGAAAATATGTTCTGATAGTTGAATAGTAAATGTAGCAATCTTCTTACCCAGTTATTAATACTTCTTAAATAATTTCTAGTTTTAGTAATGGAATCAAAGAGAATTGAAATCTCTCTTTTAGTACTTTCGTCTCCTAAGAAGTTAGTCTCTGGCAAACAACTTAATATTAATCGAATGACAGTGTACATATCCACTAGTTTGTCGTAATGCACACTTCTTGACTGATAAAGACCGAGCAGGAGATGTTAAACAATATATAAAAATGTGGTTGGAAGTGTTCATTTGTTTAATTATCTAGAAAAAAATGCTATATATTTTATGTAATCACAAATAAAAATGAATTTGAAAGTGAATAGAAAAAGATTGAAATAATAGAATAAAAAAACAATTATTCGCCTGGCAGTAATCCGTTTGGCAGATTTTTCCCCTGGTAGCTTTCCGCCAGAAAAATTCCGTGCAAAATTTTGTTATATTTTAATGATCAGTGACTAATAAATAATAAAAAATAAATATTTTTTATCAGGCATAATGTCCACATGTACTTAATGTTGAATGAATGTATTCATTAATTTGGATATCATTTACAAACTGAAGTAGTATTTCATAAATCCATTTCTTTCAAATACGTCTATATTACCCTCTCCATAAGATTGCAAGTATAACAATGAAGGTCTATTTCCCCCGCCATAAGACTGCACGTATAACAATGAAGGTCTATTTCCCTCTCCATAAGACTGCAAGTATAACAATGAAGGTATATTTCCCCCACCATAAGACTGCAAGTATAACAATGAAGGTCTATTTCCCCCTCCATAAGACTGCAAGTATAACAATGAAGGTCTATTTCCCCCTCCATAAGACTGCAAACATAACAATGAAGGTCTATTTCCCCCTCCATAAGACTGCAAACATAACAATGAAGGTCTATTTCCCCCTCCATAAGACTGCAAGTATAACAATGAAGGTCTATTTCCCCCACCATAAGACTGCAAGTATAACAATGAAGGTCTATTTCCCCCTCCATAAGACTGCAAGTATAACAATGAAGGTCTATTTCCCCCTCCATAAGACTGCAAACATAACAATGAAGGTCTATTTCCCCCTCCATAAGACTGCAAGTATAACAATGAAGGTCTATTTCCCCCTCCATAAGACTGCAAGTATAACAATGAAGGTCCATTTCCCTCTCCATAAGACTGCAAGTATAACAATAAAGCCACTTACAAACTTTTCGTAGTCCTCAAATCTGGTTAATGGGATAACTTTTCTGTATGGCAAGGATACTTTGGGTGCATATTGCATTGGCAGATGTTACAGTGACAGAAAGATAACATACTATACTTTTCCAAAGTTTTACATATGTAATATTAAGAAATGATTCAGGAATGAAGATTGTTTAAAAATCAATAATTATGTAGCTCATTTGATCCCTGTAGGTTAAAATGATTACAAATTCACATTGGAAGAAAATTATAGTCATCTATATATATGGCATTTCTTTATTCCAAAGAAATTCTCATTAATGATAGATGATATATTGCCAAGGAATGATACTGCATAAGAGAATTGGTAAAACCAAATTCTACTACCGGTGAATATTAGAGCATTAGTGTGAATATTAGAACCTTGAGAGTGATGTAGCTTGTATGGCTTTTATTCATGTACCAGTGAGGTGAAAGGAATTTTAGTCATGCATTTCTTGCGCAAATATTTTTTTTATAAAGGCCCCTTGTCAAACATTTAAATTTGGTATGAAAAACATTCAGTATCTTTACAGAAATACGATAAAATTGTTTATGTGAATCTGTAGTTACACCCTGCATTGACTATATACGTTTATATAGCGAACGCTGTACTCACCGAGTCATGCAGTTGGTATCATATGACTACTCTCAGGTTGGTATTAGTTACTGGTGTGATAAACACTCTCCAATTAGTTCCTTATCAAGTCTAAGGATAAGTTTCCAACTATATCAGTACTCTATCAACTATATTTATGACCACCCCTGTACCGTTCTATATTATAATAAACAATAACCCAACAAACATATGAATGTCGATTCGATGCCGTTTGCTGTCGAATTCGTAGCGCTAACGGTGGGTATCGACCTAGCAACCATTTCGACTCATAGTAGATATCGGAATGTCTGTTTCTAAATGATATCTGGATTTATACTTCGACCAGAAGTACGAAAACAGATACTTAGTTTTAAAAGAATCGTTTCAAATTTGGAAATTCATTTTCTTATCTTCCTGTTTAATAAACGTATAGAAATGTAGGAATTATTTCTATTCAATTGGATTGTACCTTTCTATATAACTTACGTAGTGCTCCCTTTAAACTATACCCAATAATTAATACGCTTATAGGAGACTACGGCAGTTGTAAAGGTACGATCGGGCATTGGCACTGCGATTGTTCGATTGATCAACGTAAAGTAAGCAATATTGGAACATTGGTTGTTGAACAGTGTTCCTTCAGTACCGTGAAAATGAAATGGATAACCAATCAAGTGATTTTTCGAAGGGCAGTGCATTTGTTGTTATGAATCTATTCTAAACTGCTTATTGTAAATAAGCCCCAAGGGGTTCCTGAAGCTGTCTTTGGTGAATAGAAGAGAAGTGGGGGTGGTGTCCATTGGGAACAAAAACTGTTGTAATTTGGATTATGTATTGTCTATTTTATGTTTACCATGTGTATACTGTATAGTGTTTTTAACTCTCCATGCAGTTTTAGAGGATAGCGCTAGGGTTACGCTCCACAATTACGTACGAGTTCTTAGATTTTGTGTTAGATAGGCTCGTAGACTTCATTTGCTATTACCTCTTCATTTCTCTCTTCCATCCTTGAGTGAGGCCACCGGTGCTTGTGACCATTTTTGTCACCTTCCTCGGTAAGTGACAGCATTCACGGAGTAGCTTTTCAGCATTCATGAGCGTCGTGACTTTGTCCATGGAGCAACTTTCCTTTCTCACTGCTTCTTCCAGTCCTTTGTATTTCATTTCCTTTTGACGTCAGCGACATGGCATTTGGTTCCGAAGCTGACGTTAAACCTCTACTAAACGTAAATAATTAAAAGTTGATGGGCTATTTAACATGTTTCATTTTAGAGTAAATTCTGTGTTATCAGACGGTTCCACATTTTTCGAATATGTAAGAAATAACTAATAATAATTATCATTATTCAATTCTTACTTAAATTGGCATCCATGATACCAGTACGTAAAATACAAGTTTAGAAATAAAAATCATTACATAAATAATTTTTCCACATAAAATTAGGAGCTAGATATCCGATAACTTGAGCTTTCACCATAGTGCCAAAAGCTGTGCAAATGAGACGATTAAAATTCAGTGATTCACATTATAGATAATTATACTTAAAATGGTAATCGGACTCAATAAATCTATATTTAATCATTATTTAACTTTTATTTCAATTGGTATCATACCTTCAGTTATTATGTTACGAATTAAATAGTAGTTAAATAATAATTATTATATTTTCCTTTATCACGTGTTCGAAAATATAGACCCTATTAATAACTTGGAACATATACCTTACTGCTAAAAATATTTCACAGAGCACAAAATTCCTGTTTGTTCAATGAAACACAATAATTATAAAAATCTAATTATATATTAATTTCTTTTAAGTCGTGGCCTCAAAACATTTTATTTAATTTGAACTCAGAAGGAACGAAAATTTTAAGGAGTTAGAATTATATAAAAATTTAACCAACTCTTTACTATTTGTAATAAGAATAAGTTGTGATTTTGGTTAAAAAAGCGGTACTTGCCTGTATTGTTCTATTCACTTTGAAATATCTTTAAGTGTCTCCGGGTCGTTTAATATCAAATTTTTTTTTAAGTCTAATACATCCACGGTGGCAATGTGACAGAGTTTCAGGCACGAAGACGGAGGGTCCCACGATCGATACCAGAACACATCACTTCATTTCTTCTCATTTAATTTACACATAACAATATGTAACAAAAATCAAATTGATATGCATCTAAACGTACAGTACGTTATATCAATAAAGTAAGAGTTTTCAATTTTAATTTATTTATTTATTGGATGCAAGTGGATATCGTTTCGAAGCATATTAGATATATAATTAGGCGTCTGTTCGATGCAGAATCCCTATGTATGTTGGATGTCGTAATTTATCTTTCTATTCAACGCTGTTAAAACGGTATCGCTTCGATGCCAAATATACTTGATATGATGCGGTTTAGCGGTGCAAACGGATATCGGATTGATGTCTACTTGATGTCACCATGTCTAATTTGTTACTGGTATTCCATGTCGGAAGAGAGGTTATACAGAGTCGTTTAGACATCGAATAGATACATTCATGTTTGCTGGGAACTAACTCTCTGACCCCCTTTTAATAAACCCTGTTTAACAATTATTAAAGACATAGTTAGTACAGTGGGTGGTAAATATTGATAGCTTCCAAAATTTATCTAATGATACACAGCTGTTAATTTAGACCAGAATGTCAATTCAAAGATTATACACTAAAAATGTACTGCTTGGTGTAGGAATAAAGTTACCTAGAAAGTGCTTATGTCATTCGCGTTTGGAGAGAAAATATGGGTTATAGAATTCAATTAATATTTAAGAGAAATACATTGATTAAAAATTAAGAATAGAGCCAATAAAATGGCAAAGCTGTCTTATTAAAACAGTAGTCGAAGCACTGAAATTAACAAATAGTGAACAACAATATGAACATTTAAAAAATTATTAAACGCGATTAATTGCTAACTAAAATAGTAATAGTACAGGGTAGTCTTCGAGTTATCGGACAGTTCCACATTTACGATACAATAAGAAAAATATTCAATAGTTATAATCTAACTCGTTTTTTATTTAGCATCCATAATACCTCAGAAGTCATTGATATCAATATATTAGAAAATGTAATTGTTATTATTGTATATATTGACCGGAAATGTGGAACTGTCCAATAACTCGGAAATAGTTCGTTTCAATGTGATGCCTAAAAAAGGTTTATTATAATTTATGTTCATTAATGAATTGTTCATATAAAAGAATAGGAGCCAATAATTAATTAAATTACTTTCACAGTTGAAAACTAAATTAAAGATTGTATATAAAATTAGTTTAAGATGACATAGTTTCAGTTCATTAACGAATTTTCAAACGCAAAATGAAGTATTTTTATTAGTTATTTCCATTCTTTCTTTCTTTTTATGTCATTTTCATATTATCCTCAGTTTCCTCCTCATGATAGATTTTTCATTACTTTCAATTTTTTAATTTTCTCATAGAAAACAGTGGCGTGAAATATAATAACTAGTTTTATCATTTTGAATCTTTATGAATTTACTGATCTGCAAACAATTTTCTCTTGCTCCACAATTTTGTGAAATTAATTATTAGACCACATTTAAATCTGAAAAAACTCACAATTCACCACTACAGTTTAAAATTTAGAATGAATTTTTTTCATAATTGGGTATATTTTATTAAATATATTTTAATCTCGGAATAACTTCAGTTATTTTCAAATTATCACAGTGCCCCTATACACATGAAATCAAGGTTTCTTATTCATCCAATCATAGAAAACGCTGATTTTCTCAAGGGTAGACAAAATAAAATATCACCAGACAGGTACCACTTAATCACCGGATATTAAAGGAAAAATTACTATAGTAGACATTCTAATACAGGGTGCTTACACTTCTTCCTTGGAAATTATTTTGAAATAGAACAACTTCAGTGACATTTTGATCTCATCGAAGTTTTCACTCTGAATATTCGTTCTTCGCTTTTTCATTGCATGATTAAGGTCCACTTCACCCTTGCATTTTTAACACCGCGGAAAAAAGCTCTTCTTAAAATGTGTTTACACTTGCATTTTTTTATCGATGATAGAAAAATAATTTTAAATTCTTACTTCAGTGATGAAAAAACGCATGTGTGAACACATTTTAAGAAGAACTTTTTTCAGCGCTATTAAAAATGCAAGTGTGAAGTGGGCCTTAACCATGCAATGAACAAGCAAAGAACGAATATTCACAGTGTAAACTTCGATGAGATCAAAATGTCACTGTGTTTGTTCTATTTCCAAATAGTTTCTTAGGAAGAAGTGTAAACACCCTGTATTAAAATGTCTACTATTATCATTTTTTTCCTTTTATTCACTGCCTTTTTAGTAAGTAAAATAACAGATTAGCTCCAAGAATAACCTTTGCGCAATAACAAAAATAATCAACCTCACTCTTTGCTTACCTGTTCTCTATTCATGTCCATCAGTTCAAAAAAAATTTATCAGTTAATAGTACAATAAAAAGCGGAGAAAAAGAGACCAAGATACAGTATTTTTTTCCTTTGGTTAACGATTTACAAGTATTTGAAAAAAACGTATACATTTGTGTGTTCCATACTGTACAATGAACAATAGTTTCATTAATGTTTTAATACACATTTAATGAATAATGTAATCTATTCGTAACTCGTTATTCATTTTATTAAATTATTAAATTAGCGTGACCGAATATTTCGCTGAAAGAAAATTCGCCGTATGGAATTTTGGTTCTAGGGAAATTGCCCCGCGGAAAATTCCACCAGGAAAGTTCCACTGCTGGTAAGTTCCACCACAAAATATTACACCGCCGGAAAATTCCACCGCGGAAGATTCCACCGCATAATACTGAATTTCATTTACAAATGGTATATAACTGAATAAATCCGATTCAAAGAAAAATGTGTTTTTGGTGGTAACCGAACAACATTTTTTTAGTTTTTTTTTTTAGAAGAAATTATAAAAATATGTTAAGTGAAGGCCCAAAAGATAAGCTAAGGAGAACATACGAAATAATAGACAGATCAACCTATCTTTTATATATGAATCAATTCAATTTTTGAAATTTTTTAAATAGTGTAAATTCAACAATAAAGTTCCACTGCCCCAGTGACCAACAATTAAGATTCCGTTTGATTCTCCTTTAAACATATATACGATGCAACTGAAATAAGGGATTATATTTTGTTTGTAATATAAATTTAATTTTATATATATTATCTATCACCCTAGTTTTTAAATGTACCGATATATATTTCAATTGAAATTAGCGACGATAAAAGGTGGAATTAAAAAATATATTTGGCACGTACTGAAATAAAATGTTTAATCAGTACCTATCGATATATTTTAATATAAAAAGAAAAATTACAAAGATGAAACTTTCTGAAACTGTAAAATAATCACTATTGAAACTATCAAAAAATAAAGTTTAAATATAATGCGTTTCAACAAAATTTTGAACATAGGGTTAGGCAGGAAAATTGCGGTACATTAACTAGCTTCGATTTGAAACCACAGACACACGAATAAAAATAATAACTTCAAAACTCACATAAGATATATAAATCATAACACGTATAAAGTTTCTTTTGATGTGCAAAATCTTAATATAAATTCGGTTTGGCAGGTCTCTGATTTAAATTGACTCTACAGAAATAGACACTAGAACATGCTTGTCATACATATTGCTGTTTAATATTAACCTTTTCAATAATGAAACCTAAAAAAATGTATTTTGTATCAAACATCAAAATCTGAATTTAGTGTTTCCGTTGATAGAATCAACAAGCTAAATTTATCAGTGTTGCCACAGGTTGGTGTTCCAATTCTAGCGTCATGATCTGTCACGATTAACCAGTTAAATATTTAATGCCTATATAATGGTCGGATTATTAATTGTTTTATATTTAAAAGGAAGATTTGTTCATTTATAATTTTATAATTATCAATTACATAGACTTAGAAATACATTTTAAAATGAACTGTTTATTATACTGTTCATTTGTATATTTTTTTCAAAATGGTGGAATCTTCCACGGTGGAATTTTCCACATCTGCCATTTTACGTGGAATTTACCGGCCACGGGAATTTTCGCCGTAAGAATTTATTTTAATTTTTGACTTTAGAAATTTCAAGCAAATTAAGTGATCAATAGAATAATTGTTAGAGTCCTTTTCCAACCCCCGTTATCAAGAATGCTTTCCAATAGTTTAAGAGCAAACAATAACAATTTCATACAGAGAAAAAACATAATTGCATTGACAATCAAACCTAACACTTTGTCCTTAGAATTTTTTTTGTTCTCCATACATAATGATCTTTGCTCTTCGACTATCTAAAGTTCTAAACCCTTATATAGTTAGTTGCTGTGTAGAGTTGGTAGTGTGGACAAGTAAGTTAATTAGCGGAGAAGTGAATACTTTATTAGATGTATTTATTTATAAATTTATTTTCATACTAAAAATTATTTTATGTTCAGTCTAAAGCTCTGCATTTTTTTCTTCTATTCCATCACCGGTGCTTGTGTTTCTTTTTGTCACATTCCTTAGTAATTAAGTAACTGCATTCTTGAATTGTAGCATTTCTGTATTCAAGAGCTTGTCACCGACGGTAGTAGGTGACTTTGCTCACGAAGCCACTTTCCTTTCTGACTGCTTCTTCCAGTCCCTTGTATTTAATTTCCTTTTGACGTCAGTGATATGGCCTTTGGTTACGAAGCAGACGTTAAACCCCAACTAAATTAAATTAATATAACATTGAAATCAGACTATAAAGGCACATTTCAAATATAAATAGTCTACTTTTTCTTTTCATGAAAGTGTTTTTGTTATAAGTTATGAGTCCTGCTAACCCATTATAAGTATCCTTGGTAACGGGGGTTGGGAAAGGATCATAACATTTAATCATTTATTGTGGTTATAACTTTATTTGTTTGGGGTTCTTAAACCGAGAGTAAAAACAATTTTGCGGCGAAATTTCCTATGGCGAATTTTCTTGCGGTGAAAATTCCTAATACCTTTAATTAGTTATCAATCACAAGTATAAGAAACTAAACTGTACACTTACCACCTAACATTTTGTAGTCATAAATCATGTAAGTGGAAAAGGCTTTATGACGTCAGTCACATTTATGTTGTTCAACCTATCGGTGAGTTTATAGCCATACCTTTCCATCACTGAAGAGCAGGCAAATTGTACATTTTCAATAGTTTCAAAGTCGCTTTCAACTGTCCAAGGAATACCTCGGGCATTAGATACACGACGTGTAGTTTCAACAATTGTGGATTCTGTTTTTGTATAATAGTTGATGAAATTCCTCACATTATCATTAAAATCAAAGTTTAGGTCTTTGAAAATAGTCTCAAATGTAGTCATAGGATTCAAAGCAATATCCTCAAACCGTAGAAGATGAACTTTGCCATGGAATTTTTCCCTCATATTTTGCCAAGCATTCAAATCTTCAGCCATATCTTTACAATGTCTGTCAACAATACCACACTCTCCGGTACACCAGCCAATTTTCTTCTTTCCATGATACCTGCAGTTATCATTGATGATAATAAAAATAAATAATATGCATTATACAGATAATTCTTATATGATGGAAACCATCGGATAACTCTGATACATAAGGTAGCGTGGGGACATAAGGTAGCGTGGAGACATAAGGTAGCGTGGGGAGACATAAGGTAGCGTGGGGACATGAGGTAGCGTGGGGAGACATAAGGTAGCGTGGGGACATAAGGTAGCGTGGGGAGACATAAGGTAGCGTGGGGACATGAGGTAGCGTGGGGAGACATGATGTAGCGTGGGGAGACATAAGGTAGCGTTGGGACATGAGGTAGCGTGGGGAGACATAAGGTAGCGTGGGGAGACATAAGGTAGCGTGGAGAGACATAAGGTAGCGTGGGGAGACATAAGGTAGCGTGGGGAGACATGATGTAGCGTGGGGAGACATAAGGTAGCGTGGGGACATGAGGTAGCGTGGGGAGACATAAGGTAGCGTGGAGAGACATAAGGTAGCGTGGGGAGACATAAGGTAGCGTGGGGAGACATGAGGTAGCGTGGGGACATAAGGTAGCGTGGGGGGGCATAAGGTAGCGTGGGGAGACATAAGGTAGCGTGGGGACGTGAGGTAGCGTGGGGAGACATAAGGTAGCGTGGGGAGACATAAAGTAGCGTGGGGATATGAGGTAGCGTGGGGAGACATAAGGTAGCGTGGGGACATAAGGTAGCGTGTGGAGACATAAGGTAGCGTGGAGAGACATAAAGTAGCGTGGGGACATAAGGTAGCGTGGGGACATGAGGTAGCGTGGGGACATGAGGTAGCGTGGGGAGACATAAGGTAGCGTGGGGACATAAGGTAGCGTGGGGACATAAGGTAGCGTGGGGAGACATAAGGTAGCGTGGGGAGACATAAGGTAGCGTGGGGACATAAGGTAGCGTGGCGACATAAGGTAGCGTGGGGACATAAAGTAGCGTGGGGATATGAGGTAGCGTGGGGAGACATAAGGTAGCGTGGGGACATAAGGTAGCGTGGGGAGACATAAGGTAGCGTGGAGAGACATAAAGTAGCGTGGGGACATAAGGTAGCGTGGGGACATAAGGTAGCGTGGGGAGACATAAGGTAGCGTGGGGACATAAGGTAGCGTGGGGACATGAGGTAGCGTGGGGAAACATAAGGTAGCGTGGGGACATGAGATAGCGTGGGGACATGAGGTAGCATGGGGAGACATAAGGTAGCGTGGGGACATAAGGTAGCGTGGGGAGACATAAGGTAGCGTGGAGAGACATAAAGTAGCGTGGGGGGCATAAGGTAGCGTGGGGACATAAGGTAGCGTGGGGACATAAGGTAGCGTGGGGACATGAGGTAGCGTGGGGACATGAGGTAGCGTTGGGAGACATAAGGTAGCGTGGGGACATAAGGTAGCGTGGGGGGGCATAAGGTAGCGTGGAGAGACATAAAGTAGCGTGGGGACATGAGGTAGCGTGGGGAGACATAAAGTAGCGTGGGGACATGAGGTAGCGTGGGGAGACATAAGGTAGCGTGGGGAGACATAAGGTAGCGTGGGGAGACATAAGGTAGCGTGGAGAGACATAAAGTAGCGTGGGGACATGAGGTAGCGTGGGGACATGAGGTAGCGTGGGGTTAGGTTAGGTTAGGTTAGGTTAGGTTAGGTTAGGTTAGGTTAGATGACGTGGGGGTGTTTCCTCGAAAAAAATTTTGTTTTGTTTTATAATAAAAAAATTCGTACAAAAATACCATGCCCATCAAAAACCGTTTTTTCGAATTCACACTGGAAGTGTTCGAAATCTGCTTCCAAAAGTTCCGAGTTTCAGGTCTTGTTGACGTCCAATTGGAATAACTGACTTGCATCATTTTCCTCGTGAATTTTTATTCGTAACCTTTGACTTTCCCATCAATATTTTCGAAAAAATTTGATTGATTCTTTATTAGGAGGTCATTCTTTATTACCAATCTTGATAAAATGTTGTGAATCCAAAAAAAAATTATTTTGTGAAATATAAGTTTTTTTTCCATTTTTTTAATATAAAAATATCCGCCAAGTTTCCATCTATCATGTGATAAAATATCAAATCATAATAACAACGAATTAATAGATATTTTAGCATTTTTCTTTCAGGTTAGAAAGAAATTGCAAACCTATCAACTTTTCCATTAATATTTTCGAAAAATTCTTTATTATCAATCTTAATAAAAGGTCGAAAATGCGAAACTATATTATTATACAACAAATAAGTTTTCATTTAATTTTATTAATAATTAAATATCTGCCAAGTCTTTATCTATTATGTGACGGAATATTAAATAAACTACTAGATAGGTAATCATTCATATTTTCGGTTAGGAACAATTTCATTAGTTTAATCAAAATTGACGAAACCCATAAAGTACCCTTTAGGTTTAGAGGAGAAACAATGTACACTTCGTTTTAATTCCATATTTTATTTAAATTTATTCTATAAATAATCATTATAATAGAAAAATTACCATTCCTTTTATTCGATTATGAAAAAGTCAGATATATTGAGTACTTTCATAACCCACCAATCCATTTAAGTTCCTGTGTACAAAAGTACTTAATTTCTTTCCTTTGTATTTAAGTACTCATTTACTTTTTGTGTACCTATAAGAAGTACCTCAATTTTATAAGTACTTATACATAGTTTATCATGTCGTTAAGTACAGAGCTCTTAAGTAATCGATCTAATTAATTAATTATTTAAAATAGTTTTAAAAAATATATCTTCTATTTCACCAAACATATTATATAAAGTGAAATTGTTAAAACTTTTTCTTATTTGATTCTTTCCGTTCAAAACTGAGAAATTTTGTATTTTCTACCCTCAAATTGGTTTCTATGAATTCATTCAAAGAAAATGGATATTAAATCGAAACCCTAACTATTATAAATACTTTCTTTTTAAGTATATCCAATGTCCAAGACAGCTCATTGAAAACAATACACAAAATGGAAATGAAAAAAATAAAAGCATTATGATAATTAATGATTTATTTTTTTAATTTTGCAATCAACTGATTTTTGGCTTAACCAACGAGTGAAGGTTCCAGTCAACTAATTGTTGACTCTACATCCAAATAAAACTATCATTTTATTGAACCCCTAACTATTACAAATAACTTTTTTTTATTATATCATTGATTCATTTATATTCTTGTATATGATGATATTCTTGTTTGAAATTGATTTTAAAAATTCATAGAAAACACAACACAAAATGGAAAGGGTTTTAAATAAAATTAAAACACTAGATTCTTCAAAGATCATTCGCAATAGTTGAAGTTAAGCTATTTTGAATGTGGATAATTTGATCAATGTTAGTAATTGCAAAATAATCAAATACAGGCGTCCCCCGCTCTTATTATGTCTCAGACGTACAATAAGTCAAATAGGTGTGGGTCATGTCTTGCACTTACATTACTTGGTATAGAAAATATTTCAGGAGTAATTTTGGTAATTTATTATTTTTAGTTTTCAATTAAGCTGTTTTCGCCCCAACTATTGCAAACCTTATGATCATGCAGGTGAGATCGATTAAGAAGAATTAAGTTAAATAACATATTTACAAGAAAGGAAATTCCAATAAATATTACTGCAGATATATACTATATATATATAATTAGTAATTTAGAGTAGAGTTTAATTTTTTTTAATTTAAAATTCTATCTACAATTTTTCAATATATATTGGAGATCTCATTTGGTTGGTTATGGTTATTGGTTATTAATGTTCTATAAGTAGAATTTTACGATAAAATTGATTGTTTTAAGAAATTTCAAAATTGTACAGAATTCTTCCATTTTAGATAAAACCACATACGTAACAAATGGAGTGAAAAATAAAAAACTCATAAAATTTAAGACTTATTCAATATCCTACTTGATATAACAGGCAGCACAATTTATAATTGTGCAATATTAAGAATTGTTTCTGCAGTTGAATAATCTAACTTTAAAACTATTATAAACTATTTAACGTAAGTACATTAATTGTACTCAATGTAAATTCCAAATGTACATGCAACGTCACTTCAAATTAAAATATTACTATAGTCAAATATATAATATTTTCTTTGATCCCTTGTTCGTAGAAAACAGAATATTGTAGGGATAAGAATAATAAAAATGTAACTTCAGGACATGACTCGCACTTATTACCGTTTTGTTGTAAGTGCGAGTCGCGATTTTGTAATAAGAGCGGGACACGCCTCTATCTATATGAAACAAGTTATATTCACTTAATAATAGCATCGGAAGGAAAGCATGTTTTGAAATAAAATAAAACTCATTCTTACTTCTCCTTCCCATATCCAGATTAGCTGTGTGGTAGGGCGGTTGACGTTGAGACTGTTAATTGTGAGTTCGACTCCCGAATGGTCTTATTCCTTTTTAATTTGTAACAGCAGAATAATTTATTTAAACTAGATTATGATTATCATTTTCATATAATGAGGATTTGAAATCAAACGTTAATCTTCAATAAATCAAACTAATTAAATGGGATTAAAAAATCATTTCATATAAATTATTATTACTTTATCATTTGTATCTTTATCCTCATTAACCAATTACAATAAAAAGTAGAATGAGTTCGTCGTAATTATTATGTTATCACTTAACAATTCTAGACTTTATGAATTATCTCCTCAAATTCGTTTTCTATAATTACATCCAAAGAAAATAGATATTTGATTCGAACCCTAACTATTACAAATAACTTTCTCGTTACTATATCCATTAATTAACTTGTATATTTTGAAAAAGTAGAGTATTGAAAATAATACACAAAATGGAAATAGATTTTAATAAAATCACAATAAAATAAATACACAATAATATAATAATATAAATAACCATATTTTTTCTTTTCAATAAATTTTAAGGGATTTAAGTCTATAAAAAATAATTTCTATACCAGACTGATTCAATTTAAATTAATACATGATTATTATTATTACATAGTGAGGATTTGACAATTTTAACCCTTTCTATCATAGAATTGCGCCAGAGCAACAATAATTGTAGGGTAATAAAAACAACAAAATAATCTAATATTTTATTTGTAAATTTTTCATCAATAATTGTAATTTATTATACCTTCTTTTCTTGTTTCTTGCCATGTTTAGGTGTCAGCAACTACAAATAGAAGAGAAGACATATCGCAAACTATTATTTACTATTATTTATATCCCATTAATGAAAATAAAATCAGGGAGTTTAATAACAATAATCTATTACCTCTTTCAATTGCTCCATTTCATCAATTGAGAGGTAAGGCGTCTTCTGAGCTTTTTTGGACTCTGAAAGTGATAGATGATCAAAATTAGATTAAGTATACTTTGAAAACAGAGTAATGGAGATTACTTTATTAAAATCCTCTTGCTTAAATTATAAATAATTATTATTACAATAATAATTGCGGATGTTTCAACGAGTAAATGATACAGTCAACTACATGTTGACTTAACCTACTGAGTCAATAGTAATGTCAACAACCAGTTTACCTAACCTACTGAGTCAATAGTAAAGTCAACACAATGTTTACCTAACTTACTGAGTCAATCGTAAAGTCAACACAATATTTACCTAACCTACTGAGTCAATAGTAAAGTCAACCGAGTGTTGACTTAACCTACTGAGTCAATAGTAAAGTCAACAGTGTGTTAACTTAACCTACTTAGTCAATAGAAAAGTCAACACAATGTTTACTGAACCTACTGAGGGAATAGTAAAGTCAACAACAAACAAACAATTAAAACATTACAATACTGAAAATAACAAAAATACAACCTACTAAGTAAATGGTACAGTGAACTGATGATTGACTTAACCAAGGAGTAAATGGTACGGTCAACTAATTGTTGGATTAACCAATGAGTAAATGGTACGGTCAACCGACCAGTTTGTTTAGTCGACCTACTCGTTGACCAGCTGGTTGACCTAGTTGACCTACTCGTTGACCAACTGGTTGACCTACTCGTTGACCAACTGGTTGACCTACTCGTTGACCAACTGGTTGACCTAGTTGACCTACTCGTTGACCAACTGGTTGACCTAGTTGACTTACTCGTTGACCAACTGGTTGACCTAGTTGACCTACTCGTTGACCAACTGGTTGACCTAGTTGACTTACTCGTTGACCAACTGGTTGACCTAGTTGACCTACTCGTTGACCAACTGGTTGACTTAGTTGACCTACTCGTTGACCAACTGGTTGACCTAGTTGACCTACTCGTTGACCAACTGGTTGACCTAGTTGACCTACTCGTTGACCAACTGGTTGACCTACTCGTTGACCAACTGGTTGACCTAGTTGACCTACTCGTTGAGCAACTGGTTGACCTAGTTGACTTACTCGTTGACCAACTGGTTGACCTAGTTGACCTACTCGTTGACCTACTCGTTAACCAACTGGTTGACCTAGTTGACCTAGTTGACCTACTCGTTGACCAACTGGTTGACCTAGTTGACCTACTCGTTGACCAACTGGTTGACCTACTCGTTGACCAACTGGTTGACCTAGTTGACCTACTCGTTGACCTAGTTGACTTATTCGTTGACCAACTGGTTGACCTAGTTGACCTACTCGTTGACCAACTGGTTGAACTACTTGTTGATCAGCTGGTTGACTTAGTTGACCTACTCGTTCACTAACTGGTTGACCTAGTTGACTTACTCGTTCACCAACTGGTTGACCTAGTTGACCTACTCGTTCACCAACTGGTTGACCTAGTTGACCTACTCATTGACCAACTGGTTGACCTAGTTGACCTACTCGTTGACCAACTGGTTGACCTAGTTGACCTACTCGTTGACCTAGTTGACTTACTCGTTGACCTAGTTGACTTACTCGTTGACCAACTGGTTGACCTAGTTGACCTACTCGTTGACCAACTGGTTGAACTACTTGTTGATCAGCTTGTTGACTTAGTTGACCTACTCGTTCACTAACTGGTTGACCTAGTTGACTTACTCGTTCACCAACTGGTTGACCTAGTTGACCTACTCGTTCACCAACTGGTTGACCTAGTTGACCTACTCATTGACCAACTGGTTAACCTTGTTGACCTTTTCGTTGTAAAATTTGAGTCATCACAATGTTTACCTAACCTACTGAGTAAATAGTAAAGTCAACACAATGTTTACCTATCCTACTGAGTCAATAGTAAAGTCAACACAATGTTTACCTAACCTACTGAGTCAATAGTAAAGTCAACACAGTGTTTACCTATCCTACTGAGTCAATAGTAAAGTCAACACAATGTTTACCTAACCTACTGAGTCAATAGTAAAGTCAACACAATGTTTACCTAACCTACTGAGTCAATAGTAAAGTCAACACAATGTTTACCTAACCTACTGAGTAAATAGTAAAGTCAACACAATGTTTACCTATCCTACTGAGTCAATAGTAAAGTCAACACAATGTTTACCTAACCTACTGAGTCAATAGCAAAGTCAACACAGTGTTTACCTATCCTACTGAGTCAATAGTAAAGTCAACACAATGTTTACCTAACCTACTGAGTCAATAGTAAAGTCAACACAATGTTTACCTAACCTACTGAGTCAATAGTAAAGTCAACACAATGTTTACCTAACCTACTGAGTCAATAGTAAAGTCAACACAGTGTTTACCTATCCTACTGAGTCAATAGTAAAGTCAACACAATGTTTACCTAACCTACTGAGTCAATAGTAAAGTCAACACAATGTTTACCTATCCTACTGAGTCAATAGTAAAGTCAACACCAGTTTACCTAACCTACTGAGTAAATAGTAAAGTCAACACAGTGTTTACCTATCCTACTGAGTCAATAGTAAAGTCAACACAATGTTTACCTAACCTACTGAGTCAATAGTAAAGTCAACACAATGTTTACCTAACCTACTGAGTCAATAGTAAAGTCAACACCAGTTTACCTAACCTACTGAGTCAATAGTAAAGTCAATACAATGTTTACCTAACCTACTGAGTCAACAATAAGGTCAACAACAAGTTTAAACGACATCAAAATTTAGGGTATTGGAACTTCCTATCGCTAAACTAGAAGGGTTCTACACAATATTTTTCATGTCATTTAGGATTATATGGAATTTATAATTTTAGAGAATATTTTTACAAATTGTCATAACCCTATCCAATTTATACAACTGCTAACAATCAATCACGTTTATTTAGAATGTTAGGTAATTCATATAATTTCCACCCTTAAAATAGTTTTCTATGAAGATATTCAAAGAAAATGAAAAAGCAATTCTCATTCTTCAGTGATGTTATTTTCTCCCTTCTTATCACTCATAATTTTTGCATGTAAGTAGTCTCTAATTTCAAGTGAGAGGTCACAAACGGACAATTGTTCTCTTGAGGGAGTAAGGAACATCATGTCCCACAAATCAGTCATCTTAAATGACTCCCGCACCTGACAAACTGTAGGAATCTCCTTACCAATGACAAATTTCTTGCATCTTTCATGAATGATTCCTTTCTCTTCATCAGTAAAGAAGCTCCAATCATAATGTGTAGATAACTAAAAGAGAAAAATATTGTAATTAGAATTGTACCTTCAATTTAAAAAATATCAACACAATAGGAAAAACGAACATTGTTTAGTTTTTATTGAAGGTGGTAAGTTTTTAATATTTGAGAGAAATATTGTACGTCACTTAGTAATTATATGGGTTTTCTCCCGGTAGAAATATCATGAAATATTGTACTTGTAAGTTTGTGAATTTATTTTTCATTGATATTCATCAGTAAAAGAGTGATTACAAATGAATGCAATGGAAAGTAAACTGATATATATATGTATATATACTGAAACTATAACAGAATTATTATCAATTAAATTTTTCACCTGTGTCCCATCTTCCTCTCTCCTTGTCTCATCTTTCTTCTCCATTGGAGCACATTCTTTAGTGTTGTCTGCCATCAACCAGATGAATGATGATTTATCTGTAGATATGAAAAAAATATATAAAACATTTTGAATTTATTAAGGATTTTTAGGTTATAAAAGTTTTTACTGATATAAAGGGATAATTGAAGTCACGAAGGTTTTAAAATTTTTGAAGAGATACGAAGTTGAATGATAAGTCAGTTTACAGGTTGACGAGCAAAACACCAGGTCAGTTTTCAGGTTCAGGATCAAAATGTCAGGTCAGTTTTTAAGTTGACGAGCAAAATACCAGGTCAGTTTACAGGTTGACGATCAAAATACCAGGTCAGTTTACAGGTTGACGAGCAAAACACCAGGTCAGTTTACAGGTTGACGAGCAAAACACCAGGTCAGTTTACAGGTTGACGAGCAAAATGCCAGGTCAGTTTACAGGTTAACGATCAAAATACCAGGTCAGTTTATAACTTAACGAGCAAAATGCCAGGTCAGTTTACAGGTTGACGAGCAAAATGCCAGGTCAGTTTACAGGTTGACGATCAAAAACCAGGTCAGTTTATAACTTTACGAGCAAAATGCCAGGTCAGTTTACAGGTTGACGATCAAAATACCAGGTCAGTTTATAACTTAACGAGCAAAATGCCAGGTCAGTTTACAGGTTGACGATCAAAATACCAGGTCAGTTTATAACTTAACGAGCAAAATGCCAGGTCAGTTTACAGGTTGACGAGCAAAATGCCAGGTCAGTTTACAGGTTGACGAGCAAAATGCCAGGTCAGTTTACAGGTTGACGATCAAAATACCAGGTCAGTTTATAACTTAACGAGCAAAATGCCAGGTCAGTTCACAGGTTGACGAGCAAATTGTCAGGTCAGTTTACAGGTTGACGATCAAAATGTCAGGTAAGTTTTTAAGTTGACGAGCAAATTGCCAGGTCAGTTTACAGGTTGACGAGCAAAATGCCATGTCAGTTCATAAGTTGACGAGCAAATTGCCAGGTCAGTTTACAGGTTGACGAGCAAAATACCAGGTCAGTTTACAAGTTGACGAGCAAAATGTCAGGTCAGTTCATAAGTTGACGATCAAAATACCAGGTCAGTTTACAGGTTGACGAGCAAAAAGTCAGGTCAGTTTACAAGTTGACGATCAAAAAACCAGGTCAGTTTACAGGTTGACGATCAAAATACCAGGTCAGTTTACAGGTTGACGAGCAAAAATTCAGATCAGTTTACAAGTTGACGAGCAAAATGCCAGGTCAGTTTTTAAGTTGACGAGCAAAATGCAAAGTCAGTTTACAGGTTGACGATCAAAATACCAGGTCAGTTTATAACTTAACGAGCAAAATGCCAGGTCAGTTTACAGGTTGACGATCAAAATACCAGGTCAGTTTATAACTTAACGAGCAAAATGCCAGGTCAGTTTACAGGTTGACGAGCAAAATGCCAGGTCAGTTTACAGGTTGACGAGCAAAATGCCAGGTCAGTTTACAGGTTGACGATCAAAATACCAGGTCAGTTTATAACTTAACGAGCAAAATGCCAGGTCAGTTCACAGGTTGACGAGCAAATTGCCAGGTCAGTTTACAGGTTGACGATCAAAATGTCAGGTCAGTTTTTAAGTTGACGAGCAAATTGCCAGGTCAGTTTACAGGTTGACGAGCAAAATGCCAGGTCAGTTCATAAGTTGACGAGCAAATTGCCAGGTCAGTTTACAGGTTGACGAGCAAAATTCCAGGTCAGTTTACAAGTTGACGAGCAAAATGTCAGGTCAGTTCATAAGTTGACGATCAAAATACCAGGTCAGTTTACAGGTTGACGAGCAAAAAGTCAGGTCAGTTTACAAGTTGACGATCAAAAAACCAGGTCAGTTTACAGGTTGACGATCAAAATACCAGGTCAGTTTACAGGTTGACGAGCAAAACACCAGGTCAGTTTACAGGTTGACGAGCAAAATGCCAGGTCAGTTTACAGGTTCAGGATCAAAATGTCAGGTCAGTTTTTAAGTTGACGAGCAAAATACCAGGTCAGTTTACAGGTTGACGATCAAAATACCAGGTCAGTTTACAGGTTGACGAGCAAAACACCAGGTCAGTTTACAGGTTGACGAGCAAAATGCCAGGTCAGTTTACAGGTTGACGATCAAAATACCAGGTCAGTTTATAACTTAACGAGCAAAATGCCAGGTCAGTTTACAGGTTGACGAGCAAAATGCCAGGTCAGTTTACAGGTTGACGATCAAAAACCAGGTCAGTTTATAACTTAACGAGCAAAATGCCAGGTCAGTTTACAGGTTGACGATCAAAATACCAGGTCAGTTTATAACTTAACGAGCAAAATGCCAGGTCAGTTTACAGGTTGACGAGCAAAATGCCAGGTCAGTTTACAGGTTGACGATCAAAATGCCAGGTCAGTTTTTAAGTTGACGAGCAAAATGCCAGGTCAGTTTATGACTTAACGAGTAAAATGCCAGGTCAGTTCATAAGTTGACGAGCAAATTGCCAGGTCAGTTTACAGGTTGACGATCAAAATGTCAGGTCAGTTTTTAAGTTGACGAGCAAAATGCCAGGTCAGTTTACAGGTTGACGATCAAAATACCAGGTCAGTTTACAGGTTGACGAGCAAAAATTCAGATCAGTTTACAAGTTGACGAGCAAAATGCCAGGTCAGTTTTTAAGTTGACGAGCAAAATGCAAAGTCAGTTACAGGATAACGAGCCGAATGCTAGGTTAGTTTATAAGTTGACGAGAAAAATACAAGGTCAGTTTACAGGTTGACGAGCAAAATACCAGGTCAGTTTACAGATTGACGAGCAAAATACCAGGTCAGTTTACAGGTTGACGAGCAAAATGCCAGGTTAGTTTACAGGTGGACGAGGAAAATACCAAGTCAGTTACAGGTTAACGAGCAAAATGCCAGGTCAGTTTATAACTTAACGAGCAAAATGCCAGGTCAGTTCATAAGTTGACAAGCAAATTGCCAGGTCAGTTTACAGGTTGACGAGCAAAAAGTCAGGTTAGTTTACAGCTGGACGAGGAAAATGCCAAATCAGTTACAGGTTAACGAGCCGAATGCCAGGTTAGTTTTTAAGTTGACGAGCAAAATATAAGGTCAGTTTACAGGTTGACTAGTAAAATACCAGGTCAGTTTACAGGTTGACGAGCAAAATGCCAGGTTAGTTTACAGGTGGACGAGGAAAATACCAAGTCAGTTACAGGTTAACGAGCAAAATGCCAGGTCAGTTTATAACTTAACGAGCAAAATGCCAGGTCAGTTCATAAGTTGACAAGCAAATTGCCAGGTCAGTTTACAGGTTGACGATCAAAATGCATGGTCAGTTTACAGGTTGACGAGTAAAATGCCAAGTCAGTTACAGGTTAACGAGCCGAATGCCAGGTTAGTTTTTAAGTTGACGAGCAAAATATAAGGTCAGTTTACAGGTTGACGAGTAAAATGCCAGGTCAGTTCTAAAGTTGACGAGCAAAATGCCAGGTCAGTTCATAAGTTGACAAGCCAAGTGCCAGGTCAGTTCATAAGTTGACGAGCCAATTGGCAGGTCAGTTTACAGGTTGACGATCAAAATGCCAGGTCAGTTTATAACTTAACGAGCAAAATGCCAGGTCAGTTCATAAGTTGACGAGCAAATTGCCAGGTCAGTTTACAGGTTGACGATCAAAATGCCAGGTCAGTTTATAACTTAACGAGCAAAATGCCAGGTCAGTTCATAAGTTGACGAGCAAATTGCCAGGTCAGTTTACAGGTTGACGATCAAAATGTCAGGTCAGTTTTTAAGTTGACGAGCAAAATGCCAGCTCAGTTTACAGGTTGACGATCAAAATACCAGGTCAGTTTACAGGTTGACGATCAAAATACCAAGTCAGTTTACAGGTTGACAAGCAAAAAGTCAGGTCAGTTTACAGATTGACGAGCAAAATGTCAGGTCAGTTTTTAAGTTGACGAGCAAAATGCCAGGTCAGTTTATATCTTAACGAGCAAAATGCCAGGTCAGTTCATAAGTTGACGAGCAAATTGCCAGGTCAGTTTACAGGTTGACGATCAAAATGTCAGGTCAGTTTATAAGTTGACGAGCAAAATGCCAGGTCAGTTCATAAGTTGACGAGCAAATTGCCAGGTCAGTTTACAGGTTGACGATCAAAATGTCAGGTCAGTTTTTAAGTTGACGATCAAAATGTCAGGTCAGTTTACAGGTTGACAAGCAAAAAGTCAGGTCAGTTTACAGATTGACGAGCAAAATGTCAGGTCAGTTTTTAAGTTGACGAGCAAAATGCCAGGTCAGTTTATAACTTAACGAGCAAAATGCCAGGTCAGTTCATAAGTTGACGAGCAAATTGCCAGGTCAGTTTACATGTTGACGATCAAAATGTCAGGTCAGTTTATAAGTTGACGAGCAAAATGCCAGGTCAGTTCATAAGTTGACGAGCAAATTGCCAGGAGGTCAGTTTACAGGTTGACGATCAAAATGTCAGGTCAGTTTATAAGTTGACGAGCAAAATGCCAGGTCAGTTCATAAGTTGACGAGCAAATTGCCAGGTCAGTTTACAGGTTGACGATCAAAATGTCAGGTCAGTTTTTAAGTTGACGATCAAAATGTCAGGTCAGTTTACAGGTTGACAAGCAAAAAGTCAGGTCAGTTTACAGATTGACGAGCAAAATGTCAGGTCAGTTTTTAAGTTGACGAGCAAAATGCCAGGTCAGTTTATAACTTAACGAGCAAAATGCCAGGTCAGTTCATAAGTTGACGAGCAAATTGCCAGGTCAGTTTACATGTTGACGATCAAAATGTCAGGTCAGTTTATAAGTTGACGAGCAAAATGCCAGGTCAGTTCATAAGTTGACGAGCAAATTGCCAGGTCAGTTTACAGGTTGACGATCAAAATGTCAGGTCAGTTTATAAGTTGACGAGCAAAATGCCAGGTCAGTTCATAAGTTGACGAGCAAATTGCCAGGTTAGTTTACAGGTTGACGATCAAAATGTCAGGTCAGTTTTTAAGTTGACGAGCAAAATGCCAGGTCAGTTTACAGGTTGACGAGCAGAATGTCAGGTCAGTTTATAACTTAACGAGCAAAATTTCAGGTCAGTTTTTAAGTTGACGAGCAGAATGTCAGGTCAGTTTACAGGTTAGGTTAGGTCAATCTACTACCTGACCAGCAAATTCACTCATAACTTAAAATACTGAAAATAAAAACACTTAAACCTATTGATTTGAATGGGATAAATGCTTATAGAGGTATAAAGATTTTTTACATTATAAGAGTTTTTTTGTTATAAAGGGTCTCTAAAGTAATGAAGGTTTTTCAAGTTTCAAAAGGTTTTAAATGGTTTTTAATTTATTAGGGCTTTTGCAGTTATAAATGGATTTAAAGTTATAAAGGGTTATGAAATTATAAAGGGTTTTAATGTCATAAAGAGTGTACTAGTTAAAAAGGCTTTTGCAGTTATTATAGTTTTATAGACACGAAGGGTTTTAAGTTGAAGAAGGCTCTAAAATTATAAAAAAGTTCCAATGTTATAAAGGCTTCCAAAGTTAAAAGGTTTTCTAAGATATAAAAAGTAATAGAGTTATAAAAGGTTTTAATATTAAAGATGGTTTTAAAGTTAGAAATGAATTTATATCTCAAAACACCTTTCTTAACATTAAACTCCTTTATAACTTTGAAACCCTATATAATTTTGAATTGTAAATCTCTTATAACTTGAAACACTTTATAACTTCCACTTCAAAACCCTTTAAAACTTTAAATACCTTTAGAGTTTAATAACTCTTCACATCTTTAAAAAAATATAACTCCAATTCCACTTATAACTTATAAACCCTTTATAACATTAAAACTCTATAATTTTAAAATTTTTGCTAGCAGAGTACCTAGTATCAATGTTTTCTTTAGGTACCTAACTCCCAATATTAAGCTTTGAACTTGGTATCAGAAAATACTTAATGGTAGAATGAATAAGGAAAGAACACTTCAAAATACTACAGAAAGAAAATTAATTTTAATTGCTCTCCTTACACAAATAAACGATTGAAAATGAGCACAATGAAAATACACTGAGGAGATACACAGTTCCTCACTCTGCAAAGGCTCGAGAGTCACTGATTACTTATTTCACAAATTCACACACAATAATTTATATTCATTTGGAGTGAATCAAAACAATGTATAGCTTAGTTTATTCTTGATTCAATGTATTATTTCTTTTATTTACTACATCTATATATGTTTGTTAATGCAATGAACAATTATTTTTGTAGCTACTATTTCCGATAAGTACATGTTTATCATCAGGATTGGGACAATATGCTTCATATTCTCTTTAATATTAATCGTCATAATGAAGTCGTTTGAAATAGACTTTTATTTGTTCAAAATGTGTTTGTTATTATTTTTATACAGACTACTTATAAGATATACAGTGTACCTGAATATGATTTCTTACAATTCCCCTAGCTACTTATCTACCAACCTACATACCTACCTATTTACCTACTTACTTACTTACCTACCTACCTACCTACCTTCCTACTTATCTAGCTACTACCTACTCTGCTACATACCTACCCTCACCACACCTACCTACCTACCTGCATTCCTACCTATATAGCAGTAGCTAGATACCTGACCACCTACCTACCTTTCTTTCTACCTACTTCCCTACCAACCTTCCTACCTACCTACCCTCCTAGCTACCTATATCCCTTCCTACTGATCTAGCTACCTACTTACCTACCTACCTACATCTATGCAGTTTGTCTAGGTAGGTAGTTTGTTATTCAGTTTGTCTAGGTAGGTAGTTTGTTATTTAGTCTGTCTACGTAGGTAGTTTGTCTAAGTAGGTAGTTCTTTATGTAGTTTGTCTAGGTAGGTAGTTTGTTATTTAATTTGTCTAGGTAGGAAGTTTGTTATTTAGTCTGTCAAGGAAGGTAGTTCTTTATTCAGTTTGTCTAAGTAGGTAGTTTGTTATACAATATATCTATGTAGGTAGTTTGTTATGTATTTTGTCTAGGTAGGTAGTTCTTTATGTAGGTTGTCTGTCTAGGTAGGTAGTTTGTTATGTAGTTTGTCTAGGTAGGTAGTTCTTTATGCAGTTAGTCTAGGTAGGTAGTTCTTTATGCAGTTTATCTAGGTAGGAGTTTGTTATTTAGTTTGTCTAGGTATGTAGTTCGTCTAAGTTGGTAGTTTGTTATTTAACTTGTCTAGGTACGTAGTTTGTTGTATAGTTTGTCTAGATAGGCAGTTTGTTACGTAATTTATCTAGATAGGCAGTTTGTTACGTAGTTCATCTAGATAGGCAGTTTGTTACGTAGTTTATCTAAATAGGTAGCTCATTGTTTAAGTAGCTAGCTAATTTGTTATGTAGTATATCTAGATAGGTATCTTTATACCTAAATCGTATAGGAAACTAGTTTGTCTAGGTAGTTTGCAGTTTGTCTAGGTAGGTAGGTAATAATTTTGCTATCTAGTTTTCCTAGGTAGGAAGTTAGTTATTTAATGTCTCTTGGTAGGAAATTTGTGTTATAGCTAGTTGGTCTATGTAGTTAGTTTGTGATGTAGTTTTTGTAGATATGTAGTTTGCTATGTAGTTTGTCTTGGTAGGTTCATTAATTTGATGGCACTACCTACATTGCTTATGTGGAACTACCTACATTACTCTTGTAGAACTATTTACATTACTTATGTGGAACTACCTACATTACTTATGTGGAACTACCTACATTACTTATGTGGAACTACCTACATTACTTTTGTGGAACTACCTACATTACTTATGTGAAATTACCTACATTACTTATGTGGAACTACCTACATTACTTATGTGGAACTACCTACATTACTTTTGTGGAACTACCTACATTACTTATGTGGAACTACCTACATTACTTTTGTGGAACTACCTACATTACTTATGTGGAATTACCTACATTACTTATGTGGAACTACCTACATTACTTATGTGGAACTACCTACATTACTTTTGTGGAACTACCTACATTACTTATGTGGAATTACCTACATTACTTATGTGGAACTACCTACATTAATTATGTGGAATTACCTACATTACTTATGTGGAACTACCAACATTGCTTATGTGGAACTACCTACATTACTTTTGTGGAACTATCTACATTACTTATTTGGGACTACCTTCATTACTAATGTGGAACAACCTACATTACTTATGTAAAACTACCTACATTACTTATGTGGAACTACCTACTGTACATTACGGCTTGACTGTAGATTGCAATGAAGATACAGTTATAGGTATTTCATAATTATTTTAACAAAGCATATTGTTCTAAAATAAAATAAAGTCTCCTTAGATCTGTTAAATAATTTTTTTTAATTTTTCTAATACTATAATACAAATAATTATTGAAATTTTCATCTTGATACAACTGATGAACCTATTGGATCAGCAGAGTGAGTTTGTTGTATCACAAACACACGCACTCACGTACCTCTACCAAGCCTATACAAACATACTCACTCACAAACATGTTCACATCTTTCAAACTTATACCTAGACATAATAATGTGCTCAAATTAAGCTATTTGAAATAAATAAACAATATGAAGTCATTAGTATGAGATACTATACTTCATCAATAACTGTAAATGCATTTAATATAAATAAAACACCATTTTAGTCATTATTAACTCACGATTTCGGCTTTTCAGTGTTGAAAATAAACGTAATTTATTTAAAAAAATAATGATTAATTTAGTTAAATCGGTCGAAAATGATACTTTTTATGTCGGATTTGAATACAGGATATCGAAAAATGTATAAAAACATGTATGGCACATCCCTAGCAGTTTATTTCAAATATTGGATTAAATATCAGTATATAAATTTAATTTTCTTAAAACGGGTTTCAATCGAAATTTCGTTTACAAATTTGGATTCATCAGGATCTATTTCATGAGAAATGTTATTTTTTTATGTATTTAAAAAGTATTTAAATACTTTTTAGAGTATTTGATAATTCAATACTTTTTGGGAAAGTAGTTAGTATTTAGTATATAAATATTTTTGAAAGTATTTAAGCCCAATTCATATTTATAGTATATCAATACTGTTATGCTCACTTCTTGGGTTTGAGAATTGACACTAGACTTTCAAATTTTAATGGGAATATATGTGAATTTATCCCTTCAGAACTAATTGTTTATTCTTTATTTCCATAATTCAGTAACTGATCTAATTAATGTCTATCAATTACACAGGAAATGAAAGCGGGTAATGACCGGTTCAATTTTATTATAGGCACAAATATAAAAATACACAGTTTGGCAAATATGGACTTATTGCGGATAATCGAAAAGAGGGTAAAATGTAGAGCGTGGTTGTTAACTCCACAAAGTCTAGAGCCAATCTAACAGAGGACTAAACTTTACAGGAAAGCATCAGTTTTAGGCTTATTTTCGAATTAGACTACAAACAGCTCATTATATACCTAGGCCTTATATTCAATAATAATCCTACGGATACAATAAGAATGTCTTACGATGGTAGTTTAACGGACTTTTAGGGTAAGGGTTAAAAGAGAGGATGTAAGCAATTAACATCATTCGATACTTTTGAGAAAGAAACAATGTTATTTCAAGAGTTATTGAAATATATAGGTATAGCTATTCTTATTGAAATTATAGTTCATAACATATTCCCCTCACCCGATAAAAATGTAAAATGCCCTCATTTTAAATGTTAAGTAATAAGATGGCTCGGTATTCAGGTATGTGCAATATATTCCAGTTGCTCGATAGTGTACCATTATTTCGGTATATCACTTCGGCATTATTTATAAATATACAAAAGCAAACCATGTTTGGGGGACATAAATATTCCCATTCCTAACGTAGATTAATTATCGTATAATCACCCATATTGAAAGGACCGTTCCCGAGAACAACTAGCAAACTTCAAATGGAATCTACAGCTTGCCGACACTTCCGCAGTATTCGGATAGTGTACTTATTTCAATTATCATTATTATTATTAGTTGCGGTAAAAATAGATCCGCCATACGACATGACTCCTCTTTAAATAATTTCAAATTATCGAGTCTAACTGTCTTGTACTGGAAATGCATTTCATACCAACCGTATTTAAGGCTCATCAAAATATTAACTGGGGCTTTCATAAAATTATTAAACGGGAATATTTCGGGTATATGCTGAACTAAAATCCATATCAACAGAATATTCTATGTAATTTCAATTTCATTTTTAAATTCTCATAAGTCCATACCAGCATTTATCAACATTAAATATAATTCAATGGCAATACTGGATGCAATACGTGTGGTATCACATGTTTGCAAATGGTAACTATTAACCAACATTATCATATTAAAAAAATATAACAATGGATTTTTACCACAAATTTTTCTCCTAACAACCAATATATTTTCTTTTACAACGTTACAAATAACGGTAAATTCAACAACCTGTTGCTAAGATTAATATTACATAATATTAAATATTCTCTAGTCAACATTAAATATTCAATGGACCCTTCTACGGAATACAAATATTAACATAATATTGAGTGCCATAATTTTACATTTTTTTATACATTTTCTTTTTCCTAAACTATTGTTACATAAAAATATTTCTATTCTACTACACAGTTACTTATACTATTATTAGAGAATATTGATCAATCAAATATCATATTGAGAAACTATGAAAATTTCGTAATCAATAAAATTTCATCCTATTTATTACAACACATTAATAATTTCAATTGATTCAAATCTGTAGGCGAGGTGAAAACTCACAACTAATAATTTAATTAGTTTTATGATTTTAATTATTCGATTTTGTGCCATTCAAATTTTGTGAGAAACTCTTTCCATACAGTTTGAACTGAAAATTTTATAATACTTTATGAATTAAACATGACATAAGTTATACAGATAAATAGTTTCTGAACCTGAAATTTTCCATCAATTTTCCATATGTTCAAATTCTACTTTAGTATGAGTTGTTTATTTTATTGGGCAAATTATCGCGGTATAACAGGGCGTGGTAAAATTAACGTGACTGGTAAATCATTTTACAGTAAGTCACATGCGTTATTTCCCTACCTAAGACTTTATGATCATAAGCATTAACTTGTCAACTCTTAGGAAAACCATTGGATAATTACCAAGGATAATTACATCCTCTATGGTATAACAAGAAGCGATCAATAATTATTTTAATTATTTACAATTTAACGCAGAGTTATCATACGGTCTTTACACTTTAGGTAAATTTGGAACCGATATATGTAACAATTATTTAATTACAAACCCTTTTCATTCTTTGAATTCGATTATTAATCATTTGCCCGAATATAAACTTTCATACGATATTAGAAAATGCAGAACAGAAAATCAGTCAATGTTTACCAAATAAAGATTCCTAAATTAACCACATGAAAATAAATAGATAAATAAATAATGGATATGAAATAAATAGTCACATAAAAAAATCAAAATAACGTACAGATGACAATACATTAAATGTGAGAAATATACCAAAATTATTTAAAATGAATTCTCAAAATTATTCTATTGTAAATAAGATATTTAAGATAAAATGATCATATTCATAAAAATGTTAGTTAATATGTATTTCAATCAATTTCGAAATAACGGTATCAGTAATTAGATTTCGCGTAATCTATTAAAGATATCGAAAAAATCGAGTTAGAAAGAAAACTTCAACTAATGGCCATGTCCTACTCAATTAAAATAATTATCTATGATGCGCATCTAAGGTAATCTAATATAAAATTCCTATTTAAATTGTTCTTTAATCCTAATGATTTTCATACTTTTTCGATTTTTTTTTTCAAAGTTCACTTCACATTATTAGGCAACCATACCAATGGTTCTTGTGGTTCTTCATGGTGTTGGAACTCTTAACTGTGAACCACACAGTTTTGAACAGGGCCGGCAACCACATGATGAGAGGAACACAGCACTCTAAGAAGCCTGTGGTAGAACCAGCACAGACGCCAGATGTCTGCCTTTCAATGGGATGAAGCCTGATTTGGGACATCTCGCATGGAGTTCGGGTGTAGACTGAGGAAAACGACGAAGCAGAGTGGGAAACACCGAACTCTCCAATGCGTAAATGGGGACACCATATATTGGGAAACCAAAGATGGGGAAAATATAGATGGATGCCCAACTACTTAGCAATGAAGTAAAGGAGTGATGGTAAATGAACGATGAGATGAGAAATGAAATCGAGAAACTGATTTCAATAAACTGATGTTGAAGAGCCGTGAAATTGCATTTCCAGAAATGTGAAGTTGAGTTCACGAAACACAATTTCGAAGAATTGTCACATTTTCGTCCAGCAGATTTCAGTGCATTGAATCACTAACGATGAGGTAGAAAACGAAGACTGTTGTTACTGACGTCACAATTTTCGAAAAATGACGCGCTGGTGAACAACAGAGTGTTGTCATGACGTCACAAGATGCGAGGGAAATCACACTTTTGAAAAGACGCACTTGGGGAAAACAAAGAGTCTGTTGTCTCTGACGTCGAATATCGAAACACTTTCTGTTGATAACACATGCAATGACTGAATAGTTAAATCACAGTGAAGAAAATGTAGAAGTCAATTCCCACTTCATAACTGTAGAATTCATTCCGTACAATTATCAATCACATGGGGAAACAATTCACTCTGGGTGTTGGTAAGGTGGTCACGAGGAAACAGGGTACTATCCGCAGATGTACAATATCTCTATGTACTATCGGGCAGACGTAGACACTCTAAGTATATTTATAAAAACAAAATATCACTTCAAAACTAAATTGATTCAGAGTGAAGAGAGTGAAGATGTAACCACTGTGAAACTGTAGAACTTCTCCCAAATATCATTGATTCACAATATCATTCTTACAGTGATTCAGTCACACCGGGTTGTGTTAGGTTACACACTTCCTCACTGCGTCATTCGTATTGGTAGCGTGGTACAGTCGGCCAGAGTACTATCGGTTGAAGCGTGGGTACCCGAAATGTATAATGTATTAATCACAAAATATCATTTCTAGGTAAATTCGTATCCTCAGCGCTTGCCACCAAATGTTATGCTCACTTCTTGGGTTTGAGAATTGACACTAGACTTTCAAATTTTAATGGGAATATATGTGAATTTATCCCTTCAGAACTAATTGTTTATTCTTTATTTCCATAATTCAGTAACTGATCTAATTAATGTCTATCAATTACACAGGAAATGAAAGCGGGTAATGACCGGTTCAATTTTATTATAGGCACAAATATAAAAATACACAGTTTGGCAAATATGGACTTATTGCGGATAATCGAAAAGAGGGTAAAATGTAGAGCGTGGTTGTTAACTCCACAAAGTCTAGAGCCAATCTAACAGAGGACTAAACTTTACAGGAAAGCATCAGTTTTAGGCTTATTTTCGAATTAGACTACAAACAGCTCATTATATACCTAGGCCTTATATTCAATAATAATCCTACGGATACAATAAGAATGTCTTACGATGGTAGTTTAACGGACTTTTAGGGTAAGGGTTAAAAGAGAGGATGTAAGCAATTAACATCATTCGATACTTTTGAGAAAGAAACAATGTTATTTCAAGAGTTATTGAAATATATAGGTATAGCTATTCTTATTGAAATTATAGTTCATAACAATACAATATGGAATTATTTTAATTAATATCGCTGAAAAGACAACTAAGTATACGAAATTAAAAATTTTAGTATTATTATGACCAAGAAGTATTATACTGTCATAAATTATAAGTTGATGTCTTTATCTTCGAAACAAGTAAGACGTGCTTGGAACATTAGTTGAAACGTTATATTTGTAAAATAAGTTTTGAGAAAACCAAGTGCAGTTCGAATTTTCCATTTATATTTGAATTTGGAACCTCAAACTGTTCATTTGTGAAATAATTTATCTGCTGCATAATGCAACTTGTAACCAAGATTATTTATGAACAATAAATAAGTTTTTATTTATTATATCGAGTACTTAAATATTCATAAATAATGAAAATATTTATCTACAGTGCTTAAGTACTTGTTGAAAAAAGTGCTTGAGTACTTGCCTCAAAAGCACAAAAGTAATTAAGTACCTTGCTTAAGTACAAAGTACTGCCCAGCTCTTGGTATTCTTATATGCTGGAATTAACTTAACAGGAGTAAAAAGATAATTAGATTAAATAATATCGGATAAAATACTCAAAAAATGATTTTAATATCATCGAGTTAGTTTAATATCACTCGCCATAGGACAACTCGCCACCGGACAACTCGCACAGTCAAATCGGCGTGAGGACAACTCGCCGTGAGGACAACTCGCCTCTAGGACAATTTGCTACCAGTAAAACACGGATCGCGTGATTCAGCTTGGTTGCAGTAAATTGACATTTAAATGCTGTTCAGTGTTCAATATTGAAAGGGGTTATGAATTATTATTACAAAATGTATTCTCATAATCTCATTTAACGCAACGTTTAACCTTATGAATCGAATTAAAAAAATATAAACATATTTTCAACAAGGTAACATTTCGTTAATAGTGTCTTCTGCCCAATTTTTTCTTAGGCTTAATTGTTTGGGGCCCAATTGTCGTGGGCCCAATTGTCGTGGGCCCAATTGTCCGGGGCCCAATTTTCGTTAGGCTCAGTTATCCTGGGCCCAATGGTCGGGGCCCAACTGTCGGGGCCCAATTGTCCTTGGCCCAACTGTCGGTGCACCCAACTTAACTACCTCTGCAAACCATTTAACTACCTCTACAAACAACTCAACTACCTCTGCAAACAACTCAACTACCTCTGCAAACAACTCAACTACCTCTACAAACAACTCAACTACCTCTGCAAACAACTCAACTACCTCTGCAAACAACTCAACTACCTCTACAAACAACTCAACTACCTCTGCAAACAACTCAACTACCTCTGCAAACAACTCAACTACCTCTGCAAACAACTCAACTACCTCTGAAAACAACAAACTACCTCTGCAAACAACTAAACTAACCTAACCTAACCTAAGTTGACTTAGGTTTGTGTAACATAGGTTTACCTAACCTAAAGAAAGAAGGCAAAAAATGAATGTTAAAGAAGGAATTAAATACAAGTACTTCTTTGATACAAATTGACGAATAAGTGAACCTACTCCTACTCAGTCTGAAAAACATTATATCACAAATACAACACTGAGTTGTTTCAATTTCATTCCATCATGATCTCTCCCTCTCTCCAGATAAAGCAGCGGACTGAATTTTAAAATTCTTATAACTTTAAAACTAGACCACCTAGAGACTTTTAGGTTCAACCAATTGAAAGAACACCCTTTAAACCTTTATTATCACTATGAGTTAGATAATTAGTTCGATCGTTGTTCATGCATTTCTTTTAAAAATACTTCTGAATATGGGGGTAGTATTTTGAACTCTTAAGTAGACATAGCAGTACGATTGTGCATAAGTAACATACACGTTTAACGTGAATATTTTTTTCATTTTCTTCTTAAATTCTCTCAAATTTTGTATATTAAAAGAATTCGGTTTTACGCATCTTTTCAGGTATAATTCATCAAAAAACTATCAACGGTGTCCATCACATTTGATTCGAATGCGTTCGACGTTACTGAGCCTTCATCAGTGAAGTTATTTTCAATTTGATTACTTAATTATGCTCTTATGACTTTTAAAAAATTAAAGTATTCGTGATAATTTTTCAGATATGTTTTTATTTCGTAAGATATATGACTTTGAACTTTCTAATTTGGGATTTAAACTTTTTTCTATATTTGAAAGCCCATAACTTCCTTGAAAATTGATATTTTTCAAATCTGATTGTTGCATTAGTTTTTTGAAAGTTTTTTCTTAACGATTACGTAACGGGTTTGAAGTTTGATTTTTTGATTAATAAGATATGAATGGTTTTGAATGCGGATCAATATCTCAAAAACTAAGACGAAATAAGGAAAATGAACATGGTAGCAATTTTTTTCAGACAAAGATCTATCAGAATACAAATTTTCAAAATATTCGAACTAGTAGAAGCTTTCTTTCCTAAATTTCCTATAAAAAGCTTTCACCACGAAAATATCCTATATTCTTTACTGGTTCATTTTATTTGACCAGTGAGATATCAAATTTTACTATTTAAGGTATGGCGAATTCAAATTTCAAATCAAATTTCCAATTGGAATCCATTTAAAAAAATAGAATTTGGAAGCCGAAAACTGAGAAATTAAGGTGATTTATTTCTGTTTATTTTACCATTATTACTCTAAATTTGTGAATAAAAAAATCTATCCATTATTGATGAAGTTAATTAGGGTTTAGTAAGCTTAATAATCAAGTATTTGACGAGATTTTAATAAAATTAATGATTCTGTCAGGATTTGTTACCCTGCATTGTGCCATAACTGTCATGACTTTAATGTTTGATCTTTCATTTGGTTGAATTTAGTATCAAATTTACTAAATAACACGGAATTGGAGAGATATTTTGATTTAAACCTAATATACTTATTTATCTCTTGCATTAGAATACGATATAGCAATGAATGATTAGTAAATTGTTCACTCTTATAATTGTTGACTTAACCAACGAGTTAAGTCTACAATCAATGAGTAAATAATACAGTCAATTGATTGTTAACTTGGTTGCATAGAATGGCTGCTTCTTTCATGAATGACGGTATGAACCTATATAGGTTAAGTCAACAATCAGTTGACTGTAGTTTTTACCCAGTAGGTTAGGTAAACACTGTGTTGACTTTAATATTTACTCAGTAGGTTAGGTAAACACTGTATTGACTTTACTATTTACTCAGTAGGTTAAGTTAATATTATCTTAACTTTACTATTGACTCAGTAGGTTCAGTAAACATTTATGCGATTTATATACATGCCATTGAGATCATATGTATACTGTGGTAATAGTTTGTACTTACTTATATTACTTATAACTAAATTAGTTCTAGTTTCCTTTTTCTCTGTGTATTAGATTCAACTGTGCTTACGAAATTTTAAATATATTTAAAGCGAAAGCTTATTGGGCCTTTTGAGAGCAATAATCTCTCAAATAATAACTAAATAATCTCCCGAATTTTTGGTCTAATGAGCAAAAATTCGGGAGATTATTTAGTTTGATTTTAGTTTGATAAATAAATAAATAAATTTCAATATTTTCTAAAGTATGATAGGGCTTCATGATTAGTATTATGATTAAAATTCATAACTTAACTAATGAGTTAAATGAGTTGAATATTGAAGAGAAGAAAAATTCATTAAAAAATCCTCGCTTTCGAACTTTATTCATCATATGAAAACTCTTTTACATAATATATAAATTCATATTTCCTTTATTAGAAAACATATGGAAATGATAATTGAACAATACAATTTCCCAAACATTCAGATTTTTTTTTGAGTAATAATGAGATCATGTCGACAAATAACACAGTCTCTTTCCTCCTCACTTTCTCTCTCACTCAGAACTCACTCTTCCCTATCTCATCGTCCTTCTATCTTTAATTCTTTTATACTCATAGCACTAGGCTTAAGTGAATATTACTCGTGCTTAAGTGAATATTTCTTTGAGGAAAAAGAATTACAAAATTATTTTGACTTGTTACAAAAAATCTAAAAGCTGACGAGATTTTTGACAAGTTAAGCAAAAAGTTGACGAGATTTTTGACAAGTTAAGCAAAAAGTTGACGAGATTTTTGACAAGTTAAGCAAAAAGTTGACGAGATTTCTGACATGTCACGCATTTGCTGACGAGATTTTTGACTGGTCAAGCAACAAGCTGACGAGATTTTTGACTGGTCAAGCAACAAGCTGACGAGATTTTTGACTAGTCAAGCAAGAAGCTGACGAAATTTTTGACTAGTCAAGCAAAAAGTTGACGAGATTTCTGACAAGTTAAGCAAAAAGTTGACGAGATTTCTGACAAGTCACGCATTTGCTGACGAGATTTTTGACTGGTCAAGCAAAAAGCTGACGAGATTTTTGATTAGTCAAGCAAAAAGCTGACGAGATTTTTGACTGGTCAAGCAAAAAGCTGACGAGATTTTTAACCAGTCAAGCAAAAAGCTGACGAAATTTTTGACTAGTCAAGCAAAAGGTTGACGAGATTTTTGATTAGTCAAGCAAAAGGTTGACGAGATTTCTGACAAGTCAAGCAAAAAGCTGACGAGATTTTTGACTAGTTAAGCCTGTAGTCAACGAGCCGTTGACTAAAAATTTAAATTTCAAGAAAAAATATGGAAAAATTCATTTATAGCACTGAAATTTCACATGGAGATTCAGAATTTTTTTCTGCGTCGTTCTATGTAAAGAAAATAACTTAATTTTATGGATAAGGTGGTTTTTTTAGCATATTTAAGGAGATTTGAATTTAACATAGCTGACGAGATTTTTGACTGGTCAAGCAACAAGCTGACGAGATTTCTGACAAGTCAAGCAGAAAGCTGACGAGATTTTTGACTAGTCAAGCAAAAAGCTGACGAGATTTTTGACTAGTCAAGCAAAAAGCTGACGAGATTTTTGACTAGTCAAGCAAAAAGCTGACGAGATTTTTGACTAGTTAAGCCTGTAGTCAACGAGCCGTTGACTAAAAATTTAAATTTCAAGAAAAAATATGGAAAAAATTCATTTATAGCACTGAAATTTCACATGGAGATTCAGAATTTTTTTCTGCGTCGTTCTATGTAAAGAAAATAACTTAATTTTATGGATAAGGTGGGTTTTTTTAGCATATTTAAGGAGATTTGAATTTAACATAGCTGACGAGATTTTTGACTGGTCAAGCAACAAGCTGACGAGATTTCTGACAAGTCAAGCAGAAAGCTGACGAGATTTTTGACTAGTCAAGCAAAAAGCTGACGAGATTTTTGACTAGTCAAGCAAAAAGCTGACGAGATTTTTGACTAGTCAAGCAAAAAGCTGACGAGATTTTTGACTAGGTAAGCCTGTAGTCAACGAGCCGTTGACTAAAAATTTAAATTTCAAGAAAAAATATGGAAAAAATTCATTTATAGCACTGAAATTTCACATGGAGATTCAGAATTTTTTTCTGCGTCGTTCTATGTAAAGAAAATAACTTAATTATATGGATAAGGTGGGTTTTTTTTAGCATATTTAAGGAGATTTGAATTTAACATAGCTGACGAGATTTTTGACTAGTCAAGCAAAAAACTGACGAGATTTTTGACTAGTTAAGCCTGTGGTCAACGAGCCGTTGACTAAAAATTTAAATTTCAAGAAAAAATATGGAAAAAATTCATTTATAGCACTGAAATTTCACATGGAGATTCAGAATTTTTTTCTGCGTCGTTCTATCTAAAGAAAATAACTTAATTTTATGGATAAGGTGGGGTTTTTTAGCATATTTAAGGAGATTTGAATTTAACATAGCTGACGAGATTTTTGACTGGTCAAGCAACAAGCTGACGAGATTTTTGATTAGTCAAGCAAAAGGTTGACGAGAGTCAAGCAAAAAGTTGACGAGATTTTTGACTAGTTAAGCCTGAAGTCAACGAGCCGTTGACTAAAAATTTAAATTTCAAGAAAAAATATGGAAAAAATTTATTTATAGCCCTGAAATTTCACATGGAGATTCAGAATTTTTTTCTGCGTCGTTCTATGTAAAGAAAATGACATAATTTTATGAATAAGGTGGTTTTTTAGCATATTTAAGGAGATTTGAATTTAACATATTAAAAATTAACTTTTTGTACATAAGACTCAGGTGAATATTAATCAGCATTTAATTACCTATCTATACACAAAGTTTCACTCGTGAAATAATTTTTTTTAAAAATGTATCTTAGTCTACAATTTTCTTGACCTGTTTTTTACCTAACCAAGTGGAACAAATACTCCAATTTTGTTTTTTCTGAAATTTCGAACACTTCCGATTCGAATTTCGGATTTTCGTTTTAGGAGAGTAGTAATATTATTATTCCCGACATTTCTATCTGAAAACATTTTTCTGTGTTGGAGCATTTTACGGTTAGTCATCTAAGGTTAGGTTAGGTTAGGTTAGGTTAGGTTAGGTTAGGTTAGGTTAGGTTAGGTTAGGTTAGGTTAGGTTAGGTTAGGTTAGGTTAGGTTAGGTTAGGTTAGGTTAGGTTAGGTTAGGTTAGGTTAGGTTAGGTTAGGTTAGGTTAGGTTAGGTTAGGTTAGGTTAGGTTAGGTTAGGTTAGGTTAGGTTAGGTTAGGTTAGGTTAGGTTAGGTTAGGTTAGGTTAGGTTAGGTTAGGTTAGGTTAGGTTAGGTTAGGTTAGGTTAGGTTAGGTTAGGTTAGGTTAGGTTAGGTTAGGTTAGGTTAGGTTAGGTTAGGTTAGGTTAGGTTAGGTTAGGTTAGGTTAGGTTAGGTTAGGTTAGGTTAGGTTAGGTTAGGTTAGGTTAGGTTAGGTTAGGTTAGGTTAGGTTAGGTTAGGTTAGGTTAGGTTAGGTTAGGTTAGGTTAGGTTAGGTTAGGTTAGGTTAGGTTAGGTTAGGTTAGGTTAGGTTAGGTTAGGTTAGGTTAGGTTAGGTTAGGTTAGGTTAGGTTAGGTTAGGTTAGGTTAGGTTAGGTTAGGTTAGGTTAGGTTAGGTTAGGTTAGGTTAGGTTAGGTTAGGTTAGGTTAGGTTAGGTTAGGTTAGGTTAGGTTAGGTTAGGTTAGGTTAGGTTAGGTTAGGTTAGGTTAGGTTAGGTTAGGTTAGGTTAGGTTAGGTTAGGTTAGGTTAGGTTAGGTTAGGTTAGGTTAGGTTAGGTTAGGTTAGGTTAGGTTAGGTTAGTTTACCCACCGTAAATTTCTCACCGGGTTTTACTGTTTTTTATATGTAAAGAAACTCCTTCTCGAATTACCAAGGCCATCCAAAACCGATTCCTGAAATTCAAACTGGAAGTGTCCGAAAACCCTTCTCAAAAAGCTCTGAGATTTGCTCCCCATTGACCTAAAATTACTTAGCTTACTTAGCACTTTTGCATCACAAATTTCCAGTTATAACCAATACACTTTAAAAAGGAAATTTAAATAAAATTTATTTGTATTCCGCTTCCATGGGCCATATTTAATCATTCCACCGGACCAAAATTCAAAAAATCGAAAAAAAAATTATCTCGAGAAGTAGAAGGTCTAAATTTATCTTATTAACATAGAAAGTTCCGCATAGTCATATTGTATCATCTAATAAAATATCTAAACATAATAATCATAATAACATAGATAGGTTAGCATTTTTATATAATAGGTTAAGTTAAGTTAATACCCAACTATTCACACCTGAAGTTTTACTCATTAAATACGTTGACTTGCATTTTCTCTCAAATTGGGTTAAGTAAACTATAATTTTTGACGTTTATTAGTTAGTTAATAACTTCAATTTCTTCATCAATTATCTGTTTACATTTATTAGCTGTACGATTTTAATATTTCCTATATAACTAAGATTGAGCTACCTACAATAAAAAATTGTACCAATATTAATGAATTGGAATTACCTACCTACCTACCAATGTAGGTAGTTCAATTGAACTATCTACATTAGTTAAATATAATGACCTAAAACAGTTTGCTAAGACTACCTACATTAGCTATATAGAACCTCCTCATTAGTTAACTGGAATTACGTACATTAGTTAAACTACCTAGATTATTATAAGTTATAGTTAGATGCTATTATTAAAAGCCAGGTACTATCAGTTTTTTTCCGTAAAGTTATGTTTAGAAGACATAGTAATTTATCGTGAATTACTTTTGTATTTTGTGATAAGAGAGACCTTTTTTGCTAACCTAGTTACAGTAGCCACTTCTATCAGTTAGAATGTCACACATATTAGCAGATATAAAACCACTTCAAGATGAAACACAATAATTATCTATTCTCATTGATGAATGATAATGAATAAACTATATTGATGGATAATAGTCAAAATCATACAGTTAGTTACTAAAATTAGCTAAGGTTGACCATGAAAATTTACTATCGCATTGGGTTAGGTCAATCTGTAGGTTGACCATATCATTTTACTCATCTAATCAGAAAAGAGCGGGGAATTTAAAGTCATAACTGTCATAGTACAATGCAGGGAAACAAATACTTCCATCTTCTTTTCAAATAATATTAATATAGTTAATTTTCAAACAATTGAGCTTCCTTACCCTCAATTAACTCTATTTATTTTCAATACATTCTTCAACATGTATATTTGAAGTGATAGAGATTTATTCAATCGAATTAACTTATTACAGTATAACTCTAATGTACAATATAACTACAATCTACAATATATAATAGGAACTAGGTAGAATTAGTTATAGCAAAGTACTATTAGATACAGCTAGGTATAGCCAAGTTTTATCAGTTATAGGTAAATAATTAGTAATAGCTAGCTATTATCAGTAATAGGTTTTAATTAGTTAAAGCTAGGTACTATTAGTTTTAGCCATGTATTATCTGTTATAAATACTTGATATTAGTTAAAGCTATATTATATCAGTTGTACCTTGTAACTATTAGTTATAGCTATTAGCTATTATTTATAGTTAGTAGCTATTAGTTATAGCTATTACCTATTATTTAGAGTTAGTAGACATTAGTTATTGCTAGTAGCTATTAGTTATAGCTAGTTATAGATAGTAGCTATTAGTTAAAGCTAGTAGCTATTAGTTATAGCTAGTACCTATTAGTTATAGCTAGTAACTAATAGTTATAGCTGGATAGTATTAGTTTAGTCCAGATATTATCAGTTGAAAGAACATAATACGAGTTATAGTTAGGGAATGTTGGTTATGGCTAGGTACTAATAGTTATAGACAGGTATTATCAGTTATAGGTAGATGCTATTATTAATAGCCTGTTACTATCAGTTTTTCCATAAACCTATAGTCGAAAGATATCGTTATTCCATCGCAAATTACTTTTGTATTTGGTGATATGAGTGACATTTTTTATAACGTAGTGACAGTAAACACATCTATAAGTTAGATAAGAAAATGTCACATATATTAGCAGATATGAAACCACTTCAAGATGAAACACGATAATAAATCTATTGTCAAGATACTATTATTTATAGCCAGGTACTATTACTCTTATCTGTAAAGTTACAGTCAATATAGCGGTTGACCATGAAGATTTACTCATCGCATTAGGTTAGGTCAATATAGCGGTTGACCATGAAGATTTACTCATCGTAATAGGTTAAGTCATTATAGCGGTTGACCATGTAGGTTTACTCATCACATTAGGTTAGGTCCATACATAGGTTGACCATGAAAATTTACTCATCGATTTAGGTTAGGTATATCTGTACGTTGACCATATCATTTTACTCATGAAAGTAGAAAATAGCGCGAAAATTAAAGTCATAACAGTTATGGTTCAATGCACGGTAACAAATACTCCCATCATCTTTTCAATTAATATTAATATAGTTAATTGTCAAACAATGAAGCTTCCTTACCCTGAATTAATTTTATTTATCTCCTATTCATTTTCGACATATATATCTGAAGTGATAAATACTTATTCAATCGAATTGACTGATTACAGTTCAACTCTAATTCTACAATATAGCTCCATTCCACAATATAATTGGGGCTAGATACTATTAGTTATAGCAAGGTACTAGTAGTTATAGCTAGATATTATTAGTAATAGATACGTAATTAGTTATAGTTAGGTACAATTTTTCACTTAGTTTTAGCCATGTATTATCAGTTATAGGCACCTAATTTTAGTTAAAGGTAGGTAGTATCAGTTTTAGCCAAATATTATTACTGAAAGCAGCATTATATTAGTTATAACTCGTAACTTTTAATCATAGCAAGTTACAATTAGTTTTAGCAATTTATTATCAGTTATAGGTACATGATTTTAGTTCAATTTAGGTAATATCAGTTTTCGCCATCTTTTATTAATTAGAGGAGCATTATATTAGTTATATCTAGTAACTTTTAGTTATAGAAAGGTACTATTAGTTTTAGCCATGTATTATTAGTTATAGGAACAAGGTTATAGTTAAAGATAGGTAATATCCGTTTTACCCAAATATTATCACTTAAAGGACCATTTTATTAGTTGTAGGTAATAACTTATAGTTGTAGCAAGGTATAATTAGTTTTATTAGTTATAGGTACATGATATTAGTTAAATCTAGGTAATATCAGTTTTAGCCAAGTATCATCAGTTAAAAGAACTTTGTATTATTTATAACAAGTACATGATATTAGTTATAGCTAGGTACTATCAGTTTAAACCAGGCATTATTAGTTGAAAGTACATAATATGAGTTATAGCCAAGTGGTATTAGTTATAAAGAGGTACTATTAGTTATAGCTGGTTATTAACAGTTATGGGTTGATAAAACAGATAAAACTACTAGTACCTGGCTAGGTAGTATTAGTTTTATCTCTAAAGTCTACGGTCAAAATTGAGGTTGACCAGGAAAATTTATTCATCGCATTAGGTTAGGTCAATATAGCGGTTGACCATGAAAATGTACTCATCGTATTAGGTTAGGTCAATATAGCAGTTGACCATATAGTTTTGCTCATCACATTAGGTTAGGTTCATACATAGGTTGACCATGAAAATATACTCAACGAATTAGGTTAGGTAAATCTGTACGTTGACCATATCATTTTACTCATGAAATTAGAAAAGAGCGCGAAAATTGAAGTCATAACAGTTATGGTTCAATGCACGGTAACAAATACTCCCATCATCTTTTCAATTAATATTAATATAGTTAATTGTCAAACAATGAAGCTTCCTTACCCTGAATTAACTTTATTTATCTCCTATTCATTTTCGACATATATATCTGAAGTGATAAATACTTATTCAATCGAATTGACTGATTACAGTTCAACTCTAATTCTACAATATAGCTCCATTCCACAATATAATTGGAGCTAGATACTATTAGTTATAGCAAGGTACTAGTAGTTATAGCTAGATATTATTAGTAATAGATACGTAATTAGTTATAGTTAGGTACAATTTTTCACTTAGTTTTAGCCATGTATTATCAGTTATAGGCACCTAATTTTAGTTAAAGGTAGGTAGTATCAGTTTTAGCCAAATATTATTACTGAAAGCAGCATTATATTAGTTATAACTCGTAACTTTTAATCATAGCAAGTTACAATTAGTTTTAGCCATTTATTATCAGTTATAGGTACATGATTTTAGTTTAATTTTGTTAATATCAGTTTTCGCCATCTTTTATTAATTAGAGGAGCATTATATTAGTTATATCTAGTAACTTTTAGTTATAGAAAGGTACTATTAGTTTTAGCCATGTATTATTAGTTATAGGAACAAGGTTATAGTTAAAGATAGGTAATATCCGTTTTACCCAAATATTATCACTTAAAGGACCATTTTATTAGTTGTAGGTAATAACTTATAGTTGTAGCAAGGTATAATTAGTTTTATTAGTTATAGGTACATGATATTAGTTAAATCTAGGTAATATCAGTTTTAGCCAAGTATCATCAGTTAAAAGAACTTTGTATTATTTATAACAAGTACATGATATTAGTTATAGCTAGGTACTATCAGTTTAAACCAGGCATTATTAGTTGAAAGTACATAATATGAGTTATAGCCAAGTGGTATTAGTTATAAAGAGGTACTATTAGTTATAGCTGGTTATTAACAGTTATGGGTTGATAAAACAGATAAAACTACTAGTACCTGGCTAGGTAGTATTAGTTTTATCTCTAAAGTCTACGGTCAAAATTGAGGTTGACCAGGAAAATTTATTCATCGCATTAGGTTAGGTCAATATAGCGGTTGACCAAGAAAATGTACTCATCGTATTAGGTTAGGTCAATATAGCAGTTGACCATATAGTTTTGCTCATCACATTAGGTTAGGTTCATACATAGGTTGACCATGAAAATATACTCAACGAATTAGGTTAGGTAAATCTGTACGTTGACCATATCATTTTACTCATGAAATTAGAAAAGAGCGCGAAAATTGAAGTCATAACAGTTATGGTTCAATGCACGGTAACAAATACTCCCATCATCTTTTCAATTAATATTAATATAGTTAATTGTCAAACAATGAAGCTTCCTTACCCTGAATTAACTTTATTTATCTCCTATTCATTTTCGACATATATATCTGAAGTGATAAATACTTATTCAATCGAATTGACTGATTACAGTTCAACTCTAATTCTACAATATAGCTCCATTCCACAATATAATTGGAGCTAGATACTATTAGTTATAGCAAGGTACTAGTAGTTATAGCTAGATATTATTAGTAATAGATACGTAATTAGTTATAGTTAGGTACAATTTTTCACTTAGTTTTAGCCATGTATTATCAGTTATAGGCACCTAATTTTAGTTAAAGGTAGGTAGTATCAGTTTTAGCCAAATATTATTACTGAAAGCAGCATTATATTAGTTATAACTCGTAACTTTTAATCATAGCAAGTTACAATTAGTTTTAGCCATTTATTATCAGTTATAGGTACATGATTTTAGTTTAATTTTGTTAATATCAGTTTTCGCCATCTTTTATTAATTAGAGGAGCATTATATTAGTTATATCTAGTAACTTTTAGTTATAGAAAGGTACTATTAGTTTTAGCCATGTATTATTAGTTATAGGAACAAGGTTATAGTTAAAGATAGGTAATATCCGTTTTACCCAAATATTATCACTTAAAGGACCATTTTATTAGTTGTAGGTAATAACTTATAGTTGTAGCAAGGTATAATTAGTTTTATTAGTTATAGGTACATGATATTAGTTAAATCTAGGTAATATCAGTTTTAGCCAAGTATCATCAGTTAAAAGAACTTTGTATTATTTATAACAAGTACATGATATTAGTTATAGCTAGGTACTATCAGTTTAAACCAGGCATTATTAGTTGAAAGTACATAATATGAGTTATAGCCAAGTGGTATTAGTTATAAAGAGGTACTATTAGTTATAGCTGGTTATTAACAGTTATGGGTTGATAAAACAGATAAAACTACTAGTACCTGGCTAGGTAGTATTAGTTTTATCTCTAAAGCTACGGTCAAAATTGAGGTTGACAAGGAAAATTTATTCATCGCATTAGGTTAGGTCAATATAGCGGTTGACCATGAAAATATACTCATCGAATTAGGTTAGGTAAATCTGTACGTTGACCATATCGTCTCGGCACCAATAATTCAAACTGGTTTTTGACCCACTTACAGTTGGATTCTGAAATTTTTGAGAACAGATTTGTATTCAGCGTAGAAAATTACATGGGATAGGTTACTTTTAAAACATCTATCAACTCTTTTAAAATTTTATTTTTGAATATTCTCAAAAAATGAGGTTGAACACAAATTAACTTACTAGACTAGTAGGTCTTGTGAACAAGTCAAAACTGTTTTTCTCATATAACTTTCTCAATTTCCGTTCTAATCCACTCAAAATCGACTAAAAGAGAGATATTTACAATGCGCGTCTTTCTGTCGTAAATTTTCTGAAATTCGATCACGGACCTTCGTACACTCACTCTCGACGCGTATACCCTTACGGCACCCTTTGCGTAAATGAATTCGAATATCTGAATATATTTTCATGCTTCGGAGACTTTTAAAAATCTAAAGTATTCGTAATCTTTTTTCATAAATTTGCTTATTTCAAAAGATATAAGACGTTGAACTCAAAAAACTAGTTTCCGAATTTTTCGAATAACTTTGCAAATCTATAACTTCCGAATGAATCGGAATTTTCTAATGCAGTTTGTTGCATTAATTTTTCCGAACAGTCTTTCATTAGTGTTCAAAAGGATTTTTCACCCCTACTTCGAATATCGAATCTACAGTTATGTTCGAAAACCATTCAATATCTCACAAACCAAATTAAATTCTTATAAACGGACTTCATGAGAATTTTTTTCTGGCCATAATCTACTTTTATATAAAATTTCAAAAAATTCGTACGATTGGAAAAAAAATTAGTGAATCGATTTTTCAGAGAACAAATTTTTCCAAAAAAAAATAAAACTCTTATTATATACCGAACTTGGATGATAATGTATGAAAAAGGTATCATTTCTTACGAAATAGACCCTGATAAACCCAAATTTGTAAACGAAATTTCGATTGAAACCCGTTTTAAGAAAATTAAATTTTTAAATCTGATATTAAATCCAATATTCGAAATAAACTGCTAGGGATGTGCCATACATGTTTTTATACATTTTTCGATATCCTGTATTCAAATCTGACATAAAAAGTATCATTTTCGACCGATTTAACTAAATCAATCATTAATTTTTTTTAATAAATTCCGTTTATTTTCAACACTGAAAAGCCGAAATCGTGAGTTAATAATAACTAAAATGGTGTTTTATTTATATTAAATGCATTTACAGTTATTGATGAAGTATAGTATCTCATACTAATGACTTCGTATTGTTTATTTATTTCAAATAGTTTAATTTGAGCTAATTATTATGTCTAGGTATAAGTTTGAAAGTAGTGAACATGTTTGTGAGTGAGTATGTTTGTATAGGCTTGGTAGATGTACGTGAGTGCGTGTGTTTGTGATACAACAAACTCACTCTGCTGATCCAATAGGTTCATCAGTTGTATCAAGATGAAAATTTCAATAATTATTTGTATTTGTATTATATTAGATTTGTATTATATTAGATTTGTATTTGTATTATATTAGAAAAATTAAAAAAAGTTATTTAACAAATCTAAGGAGACTTTATTATATTTTAGATTAGGTTAGGAAATCTTTAGGTTAACCACATCATTTTACTCAGAGCATTAGGTTAGGTAAATCTGAAGGTTGACCATATATTTCTACTCATCACATTGGATTAGGTAAATTTATAAATTAACCATCTGAAGGTTGACCATATCATTTTACTCGTAGGTTAGGTATACTGAAGGTTGATCATATCATTTTACTCATTAGGCTAGGTAAATATCTCATTACATTAGATTAGTCAATCACAAATATTTATATATATCGATTTCAACCAATATTGGATGAAAATATATGTTTTCTTGTATCCCATGTATCCCATTAGGTTATGTCATATTATGTTAAGTTATGACTCTACTTTTACATAAAATTGATAATAAAACTTTTTAAAAAATGTTTTCATTATTGAGGTTATCCTTAATTAAGATAAGTTTCGGATTTTCTACTCTTCTCAGGATATTAATTTCGGTCAATTTAGTTATTTTTATTATCATTTTGGAGAACGCAGCCGACTAGTTCAGCTGTTTTTCTCTTTATAAATGTATATATGTTTCTGTGTGTTTAAATACTATGTATTACCATTCATTATTTTGAATCCCTAGCAGTTAAATTTAAAAAAGGCCCGGGAAATTTCGAATGTCACCCTGGAAACATCAAATAAGTTACCCTAAGATCTCCATGTGAATGATATTGAGGTATATTTATTAGGGATTTTTAAATTCCCCAGATTATTATTCTATGTATTATTAATAATAAAAAGTAAAAGCAATAGCTTCTGTGTATCATTAAATAATCCATTTAACTTATGAGGATAATAATAGAAATGATTGAATAATTTGATGAAATCCTCTGTTCATTATACTGCCGCTGTTGATGTGTATGACATAAAAACACAATTTACACTAATTATCCGAAATATTTCGAACATCAGTATATATTTCGAAACTCTACTCTTATTCTACTTTCACTCTACTTGTGAAAGAAAAATTTCAAAAGAGATATGTCGAATAAAGTTTCAATTGATATTATTTTCATATCATTTTGTTAATGTTGGGATCTTCTTTGACAGATCTCTTTTAAATTGATAAAATTAAAAAAAAATCCAACAATCTACATTATAGATAGAAATTTTTTCCTTCATTCATTCTACT